>RQOL01000536.1:0-126642 GCA_013076295.1 Sanderia malayensis
AAATCGCTTTCACCAATCACCACAGAATAAGGTTATTCTGTGCTTTCACCCTGCACCCCGTACTCCGAACAGCCGACCTGCAGCAAGACAACGACTGTGCGAAGGAGCTTCTCCTAAACTTCATCCGATTTTACCCATAATCATTAAAATCAGAGACATTTGTGGGTTTTACGATAATCGTTAAAAATGACATCGTGTATATGTTGAATTGTTTGGGGGCCCTTGGTTTATGCAAAGGTGCACACCGTACGTTTCCCACTGTCCCGTTGTTGCATCGAAATTATACCATTTATCGAAGTTACACGGGTTAAATTTATTTGTTCTAATATATTCCATATCCCTCTTTCATCCAATTTGATTGAAACGTTTCAGTTTATCGAAACGAAAGTTTCGATAAACTGAAACGAAAAGACCTGCGATCAAATTTGCAATACCCTTGAAAATATCTACATTTTCTAAATAGTCTTCCACCACAAAAAGTGAACTGCTTAATAAGCTCATTGAATGGGCTGGAACACGAGTTAAAATGTAAAGACGCGTGCCAAACCACGGCACGGGTCCCATGCGGACAAGAATGGGACACCATGTCACAACGCTTGTTTTTATTATTATTGTAAGCATAAATAGAGTAATGTGAGTAGAGAAGGATTGGGAGAGCAAAACAGTCCGTCAACCTCAGAGGGTTAAAGAGAAGACAAGTGCTAGCTACAGTGGCGGCCTTGGGCCAGCCGTACCGCACCTTACGACAAAAACTCGCTGTCGTGTCTAGGTTGTTTCGTCACTATTCAATAGTATCTCTGAAATTTCTTGGAAAAGTCTTGACGAGAGTGGTTCTGAAACAAACAAGTGAAAAAAACTTACAGAGTGTCTTCGCAACATCAAAAATGTTCGCCAATGCAAACTTGATCCATCTTTGTTTTTCGTTTTTGACTTCAATCTCTTTAATGCTGATTTTATTCTCCGGTTGGCAGCTGGGATTCAGATCACTCGTGGCAAACAAAATTTATCAAACAGAAATACTATGTACTACGCTACAGTGTACTTACAAGTTACATCAGTTGCGGCGGGAAATTTCGAGTAATCCCGTGTCTCTGCTGGGAACAGAGTGAAAAGAACAAGAAGGAAGCAAGTAAGGATAATTAATTTGGAAAATTTTGGTTCTGGTGCTGCTGAACCTTGAACTGTTATTGTCTCTATCATTGCACTCTATCATGCCTAACGTCACTCCAATCTCGCTATCCTGAATCCTTATTAACATGATATTCAATGCTCACACTCACATCTCCAGTGGAATCAGTTTCAAGAAAAAGAAGGTATTTGGGTCATTTTCAATTATTTTAGATACTTTAATTTCAAAAAGCAATGAAAATCAATAGCGCGACAAAAGAGAAAAGCAGCCAAGCAAACCATCTGAACATTAATGTTGATGTAAGATCAAAGGAACCTTGAGGTGACTCGCGACAGATGGCTTTTATTTCACTGTATTATCCAGAAAGTGAAGAAAGTAATATTAAATTAAAGGGCTTATGTAGCCTGAAATGACATATCGATTTTTCACGGAGATGGAGAGAAAAAGATCTGAGTATCACTATGAACCTATTTTGAGTGTTTTCTGACGAGTATAAGTATAAGTATATTTTTTCCAAGCTCAAACACAGCCAGGTCTGTGCGATATTTTCCTCACATTATGAGTCAATTCTCGTTGCTTTCAATTAAAAACAGAAATTTTAACAAATTTTGAAAAAAATAAAACTTTCAAGATTTTGATTCAGTGTGACGTTAGAATGAACCGAGCTATTGTTCTTCAGCTATTGTTCTCTGAGGAAGAGCTCCCCGGCCTGTGTTGAAACAGTGTCTGGCTATTTCAAAATGTCGGATTGCGAAAGTTCAAAACAAATTCCTCTGACAACGAAGGAGGAAGTCTTCCTGAGGATAGCGAAGAAGACGAAGACTACTATTCAGTAGTCAGTTCGTATAGTCGAAACTCGCAAGAAGACCCAGAGCTTGGTACGGCAGTGATGATAAAGAACCGGGTTGTGAAGGCCTACCTATCTCTGAAAGAGCTGGATGCCCGTTTTGAAAATAGAACTTATGTTGATAATTGGTTAGTTCATTTGTTATTTAATAAATTATTGGCAACTGTTAAACATTAATTCTATGGAATCATATGATTTTCCAAAACAAAAATGAAATACTATAATTGTTGTATTAGTTGCATAAGCATATAGCTGGAAAACTTTCTTCTTTTCACCTGATGCTTCCAACGAGTCAAAAATGCTCCCCGACCCCGTCTCCGTGCGTGATCGTGCTCGTGGTCCCCCCCTGCCACAGCGTGCCCAGCATCTAGTATGGTACGTCATGTTGTTTGTTATTTCAACAAGTTTACATTTTATCCAATGAAAAACTTGCAAAGTGATATCATACTTGGTAGCCTCACTTCAAATCAAAAGTGAACGTTTGAATCTGAGGCACATACCTTATATGGGCAAGTAAAAGTCTACACAGACACAGACACAGACACAGAACACAACATTTTTCCCCACTCACCAACATATACTCGCTTGCGCATGCGCGTCGCGAGTCAAAAACCAGAGAAACCAGAAAAATCCCAAAATTTTTGCAATCACAAAATAATGTTCATCTGGTAAATCAAAATTGAAAACAAATAAAAAAACCATAAATTTCATTTAAGAACAAACAAGCTTAACCAACTGTTAAAACTTAACCGTTTACGAAATCAATAGAATATGAAAAACAAAACTTAAGAAAATACAGACAGAAAATGTGCATGATTATCAGTAAAAGAGTAATCGTTACAGATTGTTATTAATTGGATCATATGGCAATAACATAACAATCAACAAATTAAAATAATTTAGAGATTCTAGACTTGAGTATAAAACATCCAATCCAATATTATATTTAAGGTAATGTGATTGGATATGCTTCTCCATCTTGAACTACATATGCATTTCCATTCTCCACAATGAGATGTGATGTAGAAGAAGCACCAGGTGGAGAGAAAATGATAATAGAAGAAGAGACAGAAGTTGTTAGTAAGGAAACTGAAGGTTTTGAAGAAATAGCAGCAGAAGAAAAACCAGTGGTTGAAAGTGAAGAAATAGAGGACTTTGATAAAATGACACAAGAAGAAGTAGAAGGCCTTGAAGATGTGATAGATAAAGGAGACGAAACAGAAGAAAAAAAAGACTGAGAATGAGAAACTGATGGTATTATAATAGAAGATACCTACACTGGGGTTCCAAAAGTATTGCAACGCCTGATGAAAAATGGCGTCTAGAAGTGGCCCTAGGCCTGAGCGAGAAAATTCAAATAATAATATAAAAATACCAAACGGGTTTCAATAGCGAATATATTTAGCATAAATATACTCAAAATTTCATACATTTTTAAGTGAAAACATCATTTAAACTATATCATATTGTTTCGCAATAATATTTAAAGAAAATTGCGAAGAGGTCCTTTAAAAAATGTTTACAAAAATTTATCGAAGTGGAGTAATTAAAACGCCAATAATTATAATTTCTGTCACTCAAAGCCACGCAAATTCCCTCTCATTTAAAAGAGAATGTTGTGAAATTTAGAAAAATGCAAAGATTTGTCATGTAACTGTCTTGACCTTTATAATTTTCAGTTTCAGTCTTTGTTTATCATTTTAGGAATGCGATTTGACAAAACCTATTTTTCCGTAATTTTTTTTCCAGAGTAAAAAAAAAGAAGGTTAAGCGCAATAACAAAAAATCTGACATGGATATTCCTATAATTTGTTTCAAATACTATAATTTGATGTAATTTTCAAGGGCTTCATACTTTCTGAAGTTAACAAAATTTTATTTTTTAAAACCCACTCTGAAATTTGAAAAACAAAACATGCGCTTTCCAAGTGGTAAACAAAGACTGAAACTGAAAATTATAAAGGTCAAGACAGTTACATGACAAATCTTTTCATTTTTCAAAAATTTAAAACATTCTCTTTTAAGTGAGAGGGAAATTGCGTGGCTTTGAGTGAAAGAAATTATAATTATTGGCGTTTTAATTACTCCACTTCGATAAATTTTCGCAAACATTTTTTAAGGGACCTCTTCGCAATTTTCTTTAAATATTATTATAAAACAATATGATATAGTTTAAATGATGTTTTCACTTAAAAATTTATGAAATTCTGAGTATATTTGTGCTAAATATATTCTCTATTGAAACCCGTTTTGTAGTTTTATATTGTTATGTAAATTCTCTTGCTCAGGCCTAGGGCCACTTCTAGACGCCATTTTTCATCAGGCGTTGCAATACTTTTGGAACCCCAGTGTATATAACTTGAAAAGATTGGCCATTTTCGCCTTAGGGACTTCCAAATCTGAAAGCAATAAAAAGCTGACTTATTGCTTAAAAAAGATTGCTTTCTGTATTACAAAATAGAGATCAAGTAAACTAATATGTGCCACTATCAGAATAACAGAATTCATGTAACAAAATGTAGGTAGAATTGTAGGCCTAAAAGTGATAAAAAATTGTAAAAAGTTCCTTGGTGATTTCGCTCAATATGTTAACAAAAGTTGTCAGAAATTAGATTTAAATAAACTTTAACTACTAAGTAACTTACCGAGATTATTCTCATAATCCCGAAAAACAGTTGCATTTGGCTCCATCGTAGAAAAATTGTGAGTTGTGATCAATTATTGAGAGAAAAAGAGAATAAATGAGAAAGGAACTTGGTGTGCATTGCGCATGCGATGTGTATTACAGAAACACAACTAACAACAGCACTTACAACATAAACCAGATATGAACACAACGTTCATATCTGATTGCAGAGTAGACTCATTACATTGCGTCCCTGTGCCTCGCTCGCAATTCGCTCAACACAAGGGACTTATGGACTTACTGTTCAAAAACTGTCCAAAAAATTAAAGCCTCGCTCTCATGTAATGCTACAAGATTAAAACTTGGAAAATGCCGGAGGACTCAAAATTTCAATATTTTGTGTTGCCGCCTCTGAGCTGAACAAGTTTTCATTTTATTTGAAACGAAAGATGCAAATGGATGCAATTCCAAGGTTTTTTATTTGAAAGTATAGAAACAGGTAAGTTTCATTTTTAGTTTCCAATTTAGTTCTTGTTGGATTTTGCAAATTACCAGCGGTTGTTTAATTTGATTTCATGTTTGATTTGATAAACATGTCTAGGCCTTTGACGAACCGAGAAATTCATTTTTTGGGTTATTTTATGAACAATGAAAAGTAATTATTTTCATTGTTACATTCACAGATTAAATCCCAGATGCATGGTCAGCTGAAGGACGAAGGGCTAGTATTTAACAGTAAATTAACACGCTTCAATGAACCATCTTTTCTGACTTTACTTTTGGTTATGTTGAATTAAAAAAAGAAACTTTGATATACTCAATATTTACTTTGAATTAAGCTATCTCAAGAAATTGGGCGGTTAGCCTACCGGCCCGGATTGCTTGAGCAAAGAAAGGCATTTACGGTCGGTGATTCCGACAAACTCCGGCCGGTACACCAGGCAGTACTAACCGAATGGTCAAACTACAGAACAATGACTGAAATCATAATGCAAATCAATAAACAATAATAAGGAGAGGGAGGGTGGGAGAAATTGTGCTAGCTCTCTGAGTTCCAACGAAGAATGATTAGAAATGCTACACTCTGTACTCCTATATGCCCCAAGGATTTAATCCCTACAAAACGTGCCGCGCTAGACGCGTGGATAAGGGTCTCCCTAGTGCCCCAATATTTAGGGTGTGTTAATGAACTTTGCCTAAGGATTTATATCCGTGTCGCGACGGTAACACGGATATGGTTGTCAGCGAGCGATGCAATTTCTTTCAACCTTAACCATTTTTAAATTGCATTTAAAATCATTTAAGCTATCTCAAGAAATTGGGCGGTTAGCCTACCGGCCCGGATTGCTTGAGCAAAGAAAGGCATTTACGGTCGGTGATTCCGACAAACTCCGTCCACAGAACACGTAGTGTGACCCCACGAATCCCGAACGTAAAGACTACAACTTATGATACTCATTTCTTAATTCTAACCTTATAGGTAATAGTGAATTAATCCTAGCTGGCTTGGGAGCTGGCTGGGAGCTAGCAATTCCTCCCATCTCCCCAAACAATAACCCTTAGCAAAAATGGCAGATCAGGAACAAATGGCTAAGCTAAAAGTTAATATACGCAATCAAAAAATCATAATGGAGGCCCCTGCAGACGACACCACCGGGCAGCCGCCGGAACCTCCTAGGAAAACAAAAGCCAAAAAGGAAGGCTGCAGGCATAAGGCCACGCAAGCCCAAAGGCGTGGCATTTTTCATCGGTGGTAGCTACCTTCAACGAGGCATTTAACAACTGCACCTTCAACGAGGTATACTTTATCACTGCAACCTCCGAGGAGGTATTTCAAAACACTGCACCTTCAGCGAGGTATTTTTATATTGCAACCTTCAGCGAGGTATTTTAATGTTGGAACCTTCAACGAGGTCTTTGAACACTGCATCATCAACAAAGCACTTGGAAATGATAGCCATTGAATTTCATCAAAGCAACGCATTTGTTTTTCCAGGGCTGCTGATAACATCGAGTCTGATAGTAATAGGTTCCACACGTGACGTTGGCTACAATTCAGAATAGAAATAAAAGGAATTACCCAGATGGTTAAATAGATAGCAAGAATAATGACGAAGTATTAGTAACGGCGATTTAACTAGCTATACTTAACTCTCTTGAGCCCTTGTGACAACGCATAAGGGGCAGTGGTCAGCTGACTTTGTGGTGGCTTTATGTGTGGGGTTCGTAAGCCGTGCTTGACCAGCGGCCAATAGCTTGGATCAGGTGGGCTGACAGGCCGACAGAAGCCGCGTAATCGCGGCCCCCGACCCAGAAGCTGTGTAGTCACCATGTTTTGGGCCCTTTATATTCGCGCAATATGACTGGAAATAATCATGCGATGCGAGGAAGACTCACTGTAAAGCTCGTTCCAAACTGGTTAGGTTTGAGACTGGTTGTCGGGTCGGAGAAATTGCAATTAAATTACTATTAAGAGCTACCCCTTTGATGAAGTACGAGAGAATGCTACAACTGCCACGAGGCAGAAAACAGCAACTGTAACGAAACACAAGCATTGTATCTGCAACGAGTGATTACCCCCATTTGCCGAATGTAAAATGGCTTAAAGCAGCTGTATATACTGGACAAACATCGCGATTTGGTGGAATTTGCAATCAGTGTGACAAATTCAAATTCAAATTCGTGTAAATCAGCAACAATCAAATAGTTTTGACTCACGGCACATGCGTCGTGTAGTCTATATGGCCAAGTTTCTAGGATAACAATGGTTCGATTGTCCGGACAAAATTCTTGTACCATCAGGTATTGCGAAATTTGAAATTCTAAAATTTGCCCATACAAATCTCTCATAAAAGTCACGCGCAAAATTTTATTCTTATGCAAATTATGAGATCATGCAGCTGAAAACAATCGCAAGCTGTCATTATTCTCAGTTGCTGGTTTGGTTATTAATATTTATTTGTGCGTGGCCAGAATCAGTAAGGCCCAAAAACGCCATCCTATTCCGAGAAAGAACACAGGAGCTGCTTTCCTGTCGCGGGGATAAATCGACAAAAACCAACGCCCGCAAGCCAAGAGAAAAGCCGCGCGGAAGCACAGCAGGCCCCAAAAACCACTGCAACCATCACCTGCACCATCATTACGCCCCACTGCTTTCAGCAGGAGATAGTAAAGCAATCCCTGTCCAGCAAATCCCGACTTCAGATCCCAAATTGTTGATGATTACGTGTATTTAATGTAGTTTCCCTTCAATCTGAGGCTGTCCAAATCCACTCAGCCGCTTCTGGGTACTGCTCCGCCCCCATGAAGTCGCACCAACAAAGATTTGTTGTTGGTTTTCAAACTGAGTGTACTCTTCAAAACATATCGTTTTAATCAAATGCTAGATGCTTGAGTGTATAGGCCGTGCACCCTGAAGGGTCACTTTCCTTTAATTTAGGTTGATAGAAAAACGGGTTAAAGAACAAAATAGGGTACAACATCATCTCTGGATATAGTTGCCTAGGACATTGGGGGAACCGAAACGGTTTGCGAGCCCAGCGCCCTAATTTTTCCTAAGGGATCAGTTTGGAAATTCTGCGAAGGTGGTATCAAACTAGGCCAGATTGAGAGGGAAGGGAAAGTATTCGAAATTTCAAATCAAGCCATTCCTGTCTGAAAGGTCGGCATGTGCATGTGCAGATAACGACCAGTGGCGTCGCCACGGGGTGGACTGGGGTGGACATGTCCACCCCAGTTTTCTCAGAGGTTGACTTTCTAATTTCTCGAAATCCGTTGAAAAAACTTTGGGGGGTGATGTTCATTCGCTCAGAACATCTGGGTGTGCAGCTTGCCTCTTTGATGCCCACTGTTACGAAGAATGCTGCTTGACAAAACTGCTTTTCCAAAATTTTCTAAATGGTTCAAAAATGCTAAAAAGGGCGTTTCCCACGTTTTCCGAGAGTCTGGAAGGGCCCCTCGTTTTTGTCCACCCCACTTTTTTCGGTCTGGCGACGCCCCTGATAACGACAGAGCCCCAAATACTGTAGATATTTGAATGAAGCGCACACTCATCAGAATTGGCCCAATACTTATAAACGGAAACAGCGCCTCCGACAAACAGCACCGAAATCATGCCCAATTTCAGATTATGCTAAATTTTACGCCAAATGACGATTACTGTTCAAAATATACCAAAGCATAATACTATGCTGGGTCTGGTCACTGTTTGGGATACTTATTGTGAACCTATTTGGTTTAGGGTGAACCTTTTTGTTTCTGTCCGCAGACGAGAACAAATATGGCCTTGAAATAAGGAAAATAAACCAATCAGAGACAGATACCCCTGTTGTTGCCACACCCTGGCGGCAAGGGCGATAGAATTATGATTTTCACGGATTATCACAAATACACCCTTTCCGAATTCGAGGGAAAAACCAGAAAACAAGCTACTGTAGCATGGCAAACAGCTAAGAAGGGTGATGCTAGTAGTAAAGTAACGAAAACTGTAAAGCTTTGTGTGATAATGACTTTCAGGCTACCGAACCTACAAAGGTGCTGGTGGGACATTTGTAATGCTCTAAAAATAATGCAGCCGTGCGGGGGCTAATTAGCATTGAGAATTGATATCGAGACAACTAATTGACATTGCAATCGCATGACAAGGGCCTAATGCCCAGGCTAAACGTCACAAACAAGCCTGAACGGACGTGCCCTTGCTTTGCATGGCAGAAATATACTTAGACTTTGTGCAAAATTTCCCCCCAGATGTTCTAGAATCAGCAGCACCTACTACCAACCTGGGATTCCTGGTCTAAAGCTATAAATACACAAGCCGTAAATATATAGCAAGAAGTGAGCGAAACTACAAGCAAGCAAACCCCAAACATGGAGTGGCGTTAAATGAAAACATATAATAGGCGTACAGTGGTGGGGGATATCAAGAGGAGGAGATGATAAAAAACCACCCTAGTGGCCATGGATAACAAGGAAGCAGAAAATCGGCCATCCCCAGTTAGTTACTCTTACAGACCTTGCAGTAAGAAGAAGCGAGGCGAAATCACACGCAAAATATGCTGACTAGATAAACAGCAAAGTAAGCTAAGCCTAGTTCAATGATGCATGTGCAGGAAATAATTGGTACCTAAATACAAATGTTAAGAAACGACCTCACCGGAATAGCTTGTATATGGTTGTATATGTGGCTCTGAGAGGTAGTTATGGAAGACATCGGCCAGTCGGGCGTCATATTGTGTTGTGATCAGCAGTAAACGACGAAGCTCCCAGAGCATATTTATCATATTTGAGAGAACACAACATAAAGAAATTGTGCTAGCTCTCTGAGTTCCAACGAAGAATGATTAGAAATGCTACACTCTGTACTCCTATATGCCCCAAGGATTTAATCCCTACAAAACGTGCCGCGCTAGACGCGTGGATAAGGGTCTCCCTAGTGCCCCAATATTTAGGGTGTGTTAATGAACTTTGCCTAAGGATTTATATCCGTGTCGCGACGGTAACACGGATATGGTTGTCAGCGAGCGATGCAATTTCTTTCAACCTTAACCATTTTTAAATTGCATTTAAAATCATTTATTTCGAGAAAACAATTTTTAATTTTGACATAGAACAATTTTTCTTGATAATGAGATTATTAGTATGTAGTTTTATATGTAATAATACATGAAATGTTTTTTGTTTTCTTAATTGGTGGTGAATACACGCGTGTTGTTTTTCATAATCATGAATACAACAAGTCCTGATGAAATGTAATTCTCAAACGAAAAGCAGTTTTTACCTTAACTTGTGCAAGACCCATATACAAAAACAAAGAATTGGTGAGGACTTTTTTGTAAATATTTCTCGGAAAAGCACGAAAACTTATTGAATTTATATCCATTTTAAATTTTCTCACAGCTTCGGCATTTTCCCGCCATTAAATTAAAAATTGACGCCACGCCACTTTTTATAGTCCAGATTGGTCCGTAAAATATGGAGTTAAACCTTATCTTACATGGCCTAAGTTGTGGTTGAACGTGATTGGTCAAAAAGAACAATAGCCATTGTTTAAAAGCCAAATGCTGCAATCTGATTGAGCCGACAAAAATTTGTCGGGAGAGGAGATTTTTGGACAGTTTTTGACCTGAAAGTCCATAAGTCCCTCAAACGAGCGAGTAAAAACGAGCGAGGCACAGGGACGCAATGTAGTGAGTCTAATTGCAGAGTGCATATGGTCATTATGTTCATATCTAGGAAGAGACCATGTTGGTTTTGTAACACGTACCGTATTTCCTCTATTAAGCGCCCGGGCGCTTATTAAATATTTTGCAAAATTGAGTTGGCGCTTAAAAGAGGGGAGGAAGTACGGTACTACGGTATACGTCATTTTTCAGTCAGTTTTAGTTTCGTGCCATTACATCTCAGGAACATCCTACTTCTCATCTTTCGAAATGGATGTAATTCACAAGGTAAGTTATTCTGTGTTTGTAAGCCTTCTCTATTATAACCCTGAGTCCAAACTTAATTGTCAGTCTCAAGAATGAGATAGGCCCATGCTCACCTCTCGTTTAAATCATGTCATTTTTCTCTGAAAAGGCTTGGTGGGTATATTTTTCTTCTGGTCAATTCTTTATTTTGAATATAGCACATTAAAATGGTCATTATTATTTTCAGTTTATTGTATTTCATAAAGTCAATGCACTGACATCATGCATTAATGGTCTAGATATAATTTATCACATTTTATCAAGCTTAAAATTTTCTGAAGTCGATATATCTATATAACGCACGCTAGTGTCAAAAACATAGGCGTAGAGTTATATTTTCTCCAGGCGGGGCTCAAGTGGAATTTTTTTTTAAACTTCATTCTGGGTTTCTTATGATACGGGAAACAAAAAAACAAGTAATATCAGTTTAAGCAGTAACCTTTCTACTTGGATACCCAAAACGTATTCTTTCTAAGAGTATTTTTATTTACAAAAGAATTCACAAGTTCTTATCTGCTAATTCATATCTACTTCCCAAAGCAACATCTAAAGGATACAGCAACAGCCAAATGATCGAATGGACCGTTAATTTCTCAGGGGGGGCTGCCCCCCCCTGAGAAGGACCCAGGAGGGGCTTGAGCCCCGGAGCCCCCCCAAAGTCTACGCCTATGGTCAAAAACATAAAGTGACAAGTAAGGTTAGGTCGGAAGATTGGAAAAAAAGAATTTTGTTTGTATTTGTATAGGTTCCTTATTTTTGTCGATGGTACTGAAGTCTCCTTAGTAGTTTTGAACAAACAGCCTTTTTAGGTTTGGCTATGTTTTGGCAATGGTAGTAGGTAAACTTTTTTGCCTACGAAATGAGTCATTTTCAACATTCAACATTCCAAATACCAAACTGGTTTTATAAGAAAGCAGAGCTCATCTCTTCAAAAAGTTAGAGAATTGAATTTTTGATTGAATAAAGTTGAAAAATTTGGATTTAGAAGCTGAAAAATTTAGATGTTGCTGTGCAAGTGTTAAATATTCATTTGTTTTTGTATTTGAGAAATATGGTATTTTATAGCAGTCTACTTTTTCTGTCTGTACACATGTTCAGTAATGAAATAATTTCAATTTTTGCCGAGAAAGTCTTAAGATGTTTCTGTACTTCAAGTATTAAGTATTAGTTTATGGGCTGCTGTTAGTCATGTTATAACATGTTTCCAAGCTCTGTGGGTGGCTCATATCTTGCCTCGGCTCTTATCAAGATTCTTTTTCACACTATTTACATTGTTGCAGTTAATAACATTGTCTGGTAACTTGTTTGTGATTTTCTGTGAGGAACAGTTCAATCATTGCAAGGTCTCTACTCAAGGTTTTAGCAGTTTGAACCTGTGTCCTTTTCCCATTGTATTGGGCACATATGTACAATGTACAATATTTATATTGTGCATATAATGTACCGGGCCTGAATTGTATGTTCTAAATGGCTTCTGTGATACGTTTTTGTATACTATGTTGAAGGCATCACAATCAATTATTTTCACACTACTGAGTACTGTGGAAGTTCTACTGATGGGCATAGCATACTGCTTGCTATACTTATGAATAAGGTACATTAGAAGTGTCCACCAACCATACCCTCTAAATCTTTCTCGTCTAGCTAATTTTAGCCTTTTCTCCACCTTTTTCCATATTTATTCATAGTTTTCTGATTTCCAACAGGCATTTTTCAATATTGAATGATGATAACCACTCCACTTACACAATGTATCCAACTTTACCTGTTAGTAGTTTTTTATTTTTTTGTTTGCAGTCTTTTTTATTAATTCAGTTTCATCAACAGGGAGCTTTATGAAGCTGTGAATTTCCTCTTGTATATGATTTGTATAAATGATGAGGAGTATTAGTGTAATGATCTTTCACTGAGGCATTCCATTTGTGAAACCAGACTGTGTAGAGACCCCTCCCCTCGCACTCACACTTGTCCATTTATCATGTTAGATTGTGAATGTGAGGGGAGAGTTCTTCAATTCATCTGCCCATGAATATTTCGCCCCCAAATCTATATCCATGGAGTTTGCCTAACAGATGCTGAAAAAGGACTGTATCCATGGCTTTACTGTTGTTCATTGATGGCTACTCCATAATTTTTGTCTGAGGCATTTGTCCAATACTCAAAGGTTTCCAGTAAATTTATTAGACAAGACCTCTGTTCTATGAACCCATATTGATCATTTCAATGCAGCTCATTTACTTCCATGTGATTTATCAGTATCTCTTATCAGTTTCTCTATCAGCTCGCATATTCCCGAGAGTTTAAAGCGACAGGTCTGTAATTTTGTGGGCTTTTTTAGAACCATTCTTAAAGATGGGCATTATTCTATTCCAGCCAACTGGCAAAACAATCTAAATTAGAATGAAAATAAGTAGTTTCAGCTCCTTGGCACATTTTGTTTAGAACCATAGGACTATCTCATTCGGACCATGGTGTTTTATTGTTGGGAAATAACTATGAAAGTTCAAGTACTGAGTTGGAAAAAATGTTCTCATAAAAGAAACGTGAAGGTGATTTTTTCATAAAAGAGACGCGAAATGCATGCCATTGAAACATTACTTTTTTTAGGGATGGCTTGACATGTCATCTACAAAGTCAAATTCCAAAAATTGGCTGAAGAAGACAGTCACGAAACCATGGAAGAAAAGATTATTTGTTTTCTGCAAAGAAGAAGAGAACAGTGAACATATCTCTCTTGTGGCTTATGAAAAAGAGGAACATGAAGCCAAGCAAAAAGCAAAAAGAGTTTTAAATCTTTACCCTAAATATAACGTAGCCAAGAAAAACGAATTGAAAGGACGAGAATTTGTTTTTCAAGTAAGCAATGACGAGGAGAGCTGGTTTCTTGCTGCAGATAACCAACGCATTCTTGACTTGTGGGTTATACAGATCCAGATGCAAACCAAGCTTAGCAGAGCAATATCAGGTAAGCATGACACACGTTTTCAAGACCACCAAGGTCCCTACCCTATAACCCGTCGTTTTTCAACTCAATTGGAATTTGGTTGGAATTTGGTCTCATAATTGTGAGATTGTTAGATTTCGAGACGGTTAGTTGTAACTTATCATTGAATTGATATGCAGAATTTCGTATTTTTAAGGGAGAATATTCAGTGTTAAAGCTGCCAACACCAGGCCTTTACAAAGAATTGGCGCAAAAGATCAACAATGCCTTTTGCATTTTACGAGATGGGGTCTCACTCTAGCATTACAAGAATCTCGATCAGTTTTGTCCTTGTGGCCGTTAGATACCATAAGAAATTATGAATGTACTGGTACTGGACAGTTCATTCTAGAAGCCGGCAGAAGGTCTCCAATGGGCGAAGGAAAATATGCATTTTTTACGAATGAAGGAGAAGACGAAGTAATGTTTAATGTTATTGATGTATTTGTGACAGCAAGACTGGAATCAAAAGCTAATCTCACTCGCAATAAAGGCAATAGCGATGTAACGGATGACGATATTCTTGCTGCTTATGACAAACACCATGCCATCGTTCTTGGTGCACCGCCTCCTGATTTATTTTCAGGTAATGCATTTTGATATAGAACAATGG
This sequence comes from Sanderia malayensis, assembly GCA_013076295.1. Taxonomy (NCBI): domain Eukaryota; kingdom Metazoa; phylum Cnidaria; class Scyphozoa; order Semaeostomeae; family Pelagiidae; genus Sanderia; species Sanderia malayensis. The sequence goes on from RQOL01000536.1 coordinate 14,663, forward strand.
ATCTCGATAGCTATAACAACCTCCCTCATATATATCTTAAACACATTCCCAATGTAATGAAGCTTAGATATTTCTAAAACTAATACGTTAAAGTACAATTTACTTCATGAGTACATGGCGAAACTGTGCTTCTCTTGTGACTGAAATTATTCTTGGCTCCCTTGAAGGTTTACATATCAGGATTCCACTGTTGTCTTTAAAGATATTCTTATTTGCCAAGATGACATTTTGTTCGGAATAATTCACTACCGATCTCCTATACAAATGAAGTTCTAAATGAATGATGACTATATTTTTTGGAATTTGTAGATGATAATGCTTATGACAGAATTGGTTCTCACGGGGTGACTAGTCCTGTTGCGATGAATAGCGAGAAACCGCCATCTTATGACCACCTTGCAAGGACCGGAGAGATAAGAGCGACCGCCGTCCCTTCGTCCGGTCCTTACAATCAACTCGACCGGTCAAGCAGTTTGACGAGTAAAAGTCTTAGCAGCAGTGAGGCCGGGTATAATACTTTTGACAGATCAAAAGATATCTCGGACTCGTATGATCATTTCAGAAGATTTACCGCTGATCAAGGAGCCGGAGTTTTCCAGGTTAATTGTTCTTTTATATCTTTTCCCAGAAGTTATGCGATATAGATTGACTAAATTTATCGCATTAGTAGTAGTACTACAGTCAACTCTGTCTAATTCGAACACCGCAGGGAAGCGTGAAAATGTTCGAATTACAAAAAGTTCGAATTATAGAGGTTTGTTTTATAAGAGATGGTTCATTAGTGATCCTTGAAGAGGCAGAGAATTTCGTTCGAATTAGATAGAGTTCGAATTACACAAGTTCGAACTATGCAGATTTGACTGTAGTACTAGTAGTAGTGGTAGTAGTAGTAGTAGTAGTAGTAGTAGTATTAGTAGTAGTAGTAGTAGTAGTAGTAGTAGTAGTAGTAATAGTAAGTAGTAGTATCAAAGCATCGATCCTGTTTGGTGTTTAATTCACTAATTCATCCATTTATTTATTGCAGGATAAGGGTCATTACAATCGTTTTGGCAGCTACTCCGATGATAAAGCTTGCATTTCACCGGGTAACTATCCATTGACGCAACACGAACCGTCAATCCCAAATATTCTAGAAAGTCCCTGCGATAGGATGGGGTTTGAGCAGCGATTTGGCAGCTTCTCATCAACGAACAGCGACGTTGTTTACTCGAACCAAGTCAGTCCCGCCGATCAGCAGAACCCTTTTCAACCAAGACACAATAGCACGGGCAGTGGACTAAAACAGCGGAAAACAACTCGAGAAGAAACCACAAAAGACGACGCACAATTACCACCGCCGGCATTGCCTGCAAAATCGAATTCTCAGCACAAAGGGTCACTGAGCTTGGCCAGGCCTGTGCCCACACCTGGCACGTCCCTAAAAGAACGGACAGGAACAATTGTTGACAGGCAGATATCTGCTGAAACAACACATCCTGTTGACCAATCTACTGCTGATGAAGAGAAAGGAAAAGTTACTCCGCAAGCACCGAATGAGGAGAAATCTGAATATGCAACGATCCCAGATGTATAGACAGATAACCAAGCTGCTGTCAGCTCTGCTTCAGGTACACATGTTTGCAATGGGCTCATAGAATTGAAAGGTTTTCTACTAGCTCTATATCTTTGTAGTCTTCTGTTTGCTTTCTAAGGTATATTAACTTTTTCCATTAGAATATTTCAAGTTTATTAATCAAATTTTTATCCATATTGCATGAAGAATTAATGTTAATTATTAAAGAGCTAATTATTGTTTATGGACAAAGTTGCAAACATGCCATGCTAATGTTTCTGCAAGATAAGATAATAGAACCTTTATCTTACTTTCTGCTTTAGCTACCTTTAATAAATGGTGGAATAAAACAAATTATATTGAATTTGAATTGAGGAATTTAATTTATCATTTATTATATTTAGTTTTGTTTCTTTAGTGATCCGATTCAAATATATCAATATCCATGGTATATTCATGGCATCTAATTGTTTTGATTTGAAAAGTCTTACTTGTTCAGTTATTTATTAGATATTTGTGCACATGCAATGTATATTAGAATTACCGCTTTATTTTTTGTAAAGTATTCGTACGTTTGAATTTTTTAGTTTTTGCAATTATATTTGTCCTTCTCTTGCCTTTTTTCCATGAATAAGCTAATGTAGCTTCTGTCTCGAGCTCGCAAAAGGGGCGAGGAGTTGATATACTTTCACCCAGCCTACAACTACAAATATTTAATTCCCCTTTTAATAAGCGCCTGTTCTGTATAGATGTTGTATTTGCAAAGAGGCAACCAAATTTGAGACGCTTTGTGACAGAACTATTTGCTTGTTGTTCAGAGGTGTCCGTTAATAGAGGTTCCACTATATACTTATTAAGTATAATGATGATAATAAAAACATAATATAATAAAAATAATTCCAATGCAGTTTAATAATTCAGTTTGCTGTTTTGCTATTTTGCTGTTTTAAGTAATTGTAGTTTTAGCCGCCGTGCTTGTAAGGGTACATAGGGCAATATGGCATTAAAAAATCAAATTATAGTGGAATTTTCAGTAACGGTCTCAACTAAATAATGGACAAATGTTTTTGTACCAAAAATTGGTCGAAATTGCTCATCTCTTTGCAAAAGCAACCAAATACAACGGACAAAGTTATCGATCTCATGCCCTTTGGATGGAGGTTCCCCACTGTAATTTAAAGTCAAAATTAACTAAGATAAATGTTTCTATTAACGGGCCCGAATGGTTCTTTTAAACCTTTGGACAATTAGAATGTGGGCCCAATGGCCCAAATTGTTTTCTGGCAAACCATTTTGACCAACAATGGGGACAATTCCTCATGCATGCAATGCACCGCACGCAACTCAAATTCAAACTCGCTCTCCATTCATGATAAAATATGCATGATGACAATGGCATGATAGGTCATGGAATAAACAATAAACAGAACTAGTCATCACGTCTCTTTCTTTCTACTACTTCCTTCCTTGCCTTATTTTACATCATGGCTTCCTAAATTACTTTTGAAAGTGCAATTTACTTTTGCGTTGTTTTGCATTTTGTGAAAGTCAACCTGTCTTGAAAAATTTACATCGAAATACAAGGGCGCTATGCTATAAAAAGAATTTGCAAAGTAAAATAAAGAGGACCAAAAGTTTTTATGAAGAGTCTCACAGCCCACAAACCGAAGGAAACAAAAGAAATATCCTTGCTTCGTTTATCATGATAATTTTTTGCATTTTATGAAATAACCTGAAAGGCTCTAAAGTGTAAAGTTTTGGGAGATGGACGTTCTCCACGAGGTTAGTACAATACATAATTCCGAATAATAAATCGTAATGTTTGATTATTCTGTTGAATTATTGTTATATTTTTTTCTACCCTACTTTTATTGGCCACTGCAAAGTTACACTATGATAAGGTGATGTAAATAGGCCTAAGCTAAAATTATTAGACAAGTCAGTACGCTTATCATCTCATCGAGTCAATTCTCAAATCAAATTTTAGAAGTCTAAAGTATCTATATATGTACAAAAATAATATATAAAGTAATGAGCTTCTGAATAAACAAAATTTATCTAATGGTTTGCTGTAAATATAATTTGCTTACACGTACGCAATAGCCACAGTGGGTTCTAATAATACAGTATTTTATGGATAGATAGATACATAGTTGGTAAATCAAATTATTTTTTAGGGTTATCTTGAGAAGTGTTTGAACCCAGATGAAAATAAGAGAGAATGGAAAAAGCGATATTTTGTTTTGAAGAAGGCAATTGGCAGTGGTACACAAACTTTTGAATATTATAAGGAGAAAGAATGGAGAAAACAAGAGCCGAAAGGTGTCCTGACACTTTTTGCTGGTTACACAACAGTAAAGGTTAATGATCCAAAGAAGAAGCATACATTTGAAGTGAAAACAATTGATGGTTTTTTTACATTATCTGCTGGTACGGAAGAATCAAGAGATACATGGTTAGAAACACTTAGACAGCATTCTGCAGGTCTGATGTACAAAACATTTATTTATCTCTTGTGTGATATTTTGTGATTCATACAGTTGTCTTTGACAATGCAAACTTTCATTTGTTTAATTTCAGGCAAGATTTTCAATATTACTTTGGAAGTAACAGCCAAATCAAAGGAACTTGACATAGCAAATGAACAATGTGCACTACAAATAACATCTTCAAGTGTTTTATTGCTTCTTGGCTCAGGTCCTGCAATCTCGTGGCCCTTTAATTGCATTCGGAGGTACAAATGCCATCCTGGCATCTTCTTACTTGAAGTTGGAAGAAAAGCACCCACTGGAGAAGGGGAGTTTCGCTTTATTACTCAAGAGGGGCAAGATATTTTTGAAATTCTAGGAAAGGCAGTCTCCAATCGTATGAGTGCCAAAAGGGGAAATGACTATCAACCTGATTTTATTTCTAACCCTTCTTCACAAGCTGCAGTAGACCAGGACACAAGTGGCTCTGCAGGTCAAGTGACAAATATTGCAAAAGGAAACATGTTTATTGACCAGGTAGGAAGAAGTGACAACATTAGGTTTGTTATGAAAAAGCGCAGCACATCATCGCCACCTACTTCTTTATCAGGAGAACAAGCCATGAATCAGGCTGTAGCACCCCCCAGTGCTGGTGCAGGTGAAAATTATTCTCATCTGAAATTTTCTCCGGACAAAGGCAGAACTCGATCAGAAGAAGATCAAGACTATGACCAACTTGCTAGAGCCAAAGATTGCAATCGATTCAACAAGACAAGGGTGTCTGATAGCAGGAATCCCAGTGCTTCAAGCAACAAGGCACTAAAGGTGCTTGGACTGCTGAGGTCAAATAGTGTGGATAGCTTACCAAGGACACAGACAGAGTCCGCAATGCCAGAAGCATCAGAAGGCTATGCTCATCTGGAATTTAATGACAAAAAAATGAAGAAAAGTCAATCGTCTGATGTGCTAATGGATGAGCTAAAGAATGCTGCATCAAATCTAAAGCATCGGCCGGACAATGTTTTTGATAAACAAGATGATGATGGTGTATTCCTTCAAAATGATAATGTCTACAATAAGTTGCATTCAGAAAGACCCAAAGCCGCTGATGTGCAAGTTGAAGATAATCTTTGCCAGGACGCTTTCGCATCTGAAAATGCTTATGATTGTCTTGGAGCTAAACAAAATGGTCATTCTCACCGACCCAGACCAGAGCCAATCATCGTAACGGATGATGCTTATGATGCTCTATCTTTTGGTTTTGAGAAAGCGCTTCCAGACACCAAGGTGCAAAAGCCTGCAATATCCAACACATACGAAGAAGCCATACTCGTAAAACCAAGAAATGATAATTCCGTTAATGACAGGTTGGCCTCCGATTCAGGAATTGATAAAGCACGCAAAAATATTGAAGCTAAAATTATGGCAAAGCCTGCACCTCCAGTTGGCATGAAGCCTGCACCCCCAATTGCCACAAAACCTGCACCTCAGATTATGACAAAGCCATCGGTGGCTAGAAAACCAGCGAAGCCACCACGAAAGACAACCCAGCCAGCAAGTGAAGACATTTTGTATGAGAATACCGCAAATCAAAGCCCTGGAGGAGCAGTGCAGGATGTGGTCGGTGGTGACGTCAAAAGCAATCTCGTTGCTCAGTTGAAGAAGAATCTCCAAGGGCAAGGAATCTTATCAGGTGCTCGTCCATTAAGTCCGCCACCAAACGCGAAGAATAACCCAGTTCAGCCATTTTATGCAGTCTCTCCTTTCACCCGTGCAGGCAGTAATAAAGAAGCTCAGCACAGCGAATACAACAGACCACCCGCTTCAAGTGAATACGCTGTACCGTCCAATAATCCTCCTTCGATGCCTAGAACAAGCCCCAAACAGATGGACTTCATGTATGCAGTGTCACCGTTTCACGGTGGAGCCCAATTAGAAGCCAGTCATCATGAAGCAGAGAGTTTATACGACTCTCCAAAACAGCAACGGCCTATTCATGATGATGAAAACGTGTATGATACACCCGTGCCGCAACGTTTTGACAACAACGAGAGTATTTACGATATGCCGGTTCAGCATCATCGTGGTGAGCACCAAGACGTCATCGGGAAACCTAGGCCTGCAGCTGTGGCGAGTACCAACAGCCCAAACTCCAATGCATCCGGTAAATTCATGTATGCCGTATCTCCGTTTGCTGCTTGTCATGCAATGCCTGACAGCCAACAAGGCTCTTATGACGATGTCGGTGGTGTAGTGGATGGAGGGTGCGTTGATGAGGCAGACTATTGCGAAGTTGGAACATTGGTGAGAAAGTTCCCACCCGCTGACTATGCTGAGGTGGGAGAAACATTCAATTCAACCAGCCGAGATTCTGAGTCGATTTACAGCGTTCCAAGAGGCGAGCCAAGGTAGACGATCAGAAGAACACTTCTATATAGATAATTTTACACTATGTACTACTGTTTTGTCTTTGCAATTCGATGCGTCCGCGAATGGATGGAAACAGCTATATAAAACGTGTGCTATGTCGATACGATTTTTGTTTCATCTAGCAATTTTGGTCATCATTTGTTGATATAGGGTGCACATTTCTTATCAGCGAAGGTAAATTTATTCACAGTCAACGTCAAAGAAGATATTAAAGTTGTTTTTTATAAAGTGAACTGTAGTTCAAGTCTAATACAGAAGCTTGCCAAAGTGAACTGGCATGAAGCTTGCTGTGCTGATCTTCATTTTCTATTTTTTTGTATTTCGAGTTCATTCCTTTATCAGGGACCAGTGGAGTCACGGAAAAAGGTAACGTTTATTATTCAGTAATTAAAGTCGATTCGTTGCTACAAAGTCAATTAGATCCACGAGTTTTTCTTTTTGCAATACTAACGCATTTGATTTGTACATAATTGGTTAACAACTCTATTTTATCAATACATACACATATAAATGGTTCATATATTTTTGAAATTTCTAGTGTAATCAATATTTTGATTGTTGTGTGACAATAAATAGCTTCAGTAGCATTTTTTATTAATATTGCGATCGTAATTTTAAATGTGTATGTTAATTAAATGCAATTCGGTGCTTCTTCTATCGATTCTATTAGTATTTGTTTTAATTTTATAATTTTGATAGCAATAAAAGCAACATGGCCATATTATTTGATTTATCTTTATTAAAAGAGGATGATGATGTAAATTATTTCTAGTTGTTGCTATATTTTGAAGATGAATCTCCTGAACTTTTGGGTATTTTCTTTGCCAGTTGTCTTTTATTTATCATAATCATCATTTTCACTAGGTTTTCTTTATTCCCGGTGGAAGAACCTTGTCTTTTTATCACCAGTGATAAAAGCATACGAATCATTTGCATCATGCCACAGCCAAGTGGAACCTCTGCCCCCTCCCCTTCGAAAAGAACTCAACCTCTTTTGGTCTTGGTGGCTGGTGGCTGGTGGCTGGCTCTTTGGTTAATGCCTTTGCTTTGCTTTGCTTCGGCAAAGCGAGGCTCTCGGCTCGGCTTCAATGACCTTGAGAACTTAGTCTCACTACATAATCCCCTTGCTTCCCTGTGCTCTATTTCATATCGCTGCGCTGCTTTTCAGGAATAAACCCTTCTTAAAATAAGCCAGTTACCAACCAATTTTTTCTTACAACGAATGTCATTGCAACTCCAATGAACACGAAACCGAGGCCCGATCAAATATTTTAACTTGTTTTGTTTTGTTTAGGCCTAGTAGTGACTGAAAGTTTTAACATTAGTAACGACAAAGTTATAGGTATTGAAATGAGCTCTGATGAAGACTCTGATGATATTTCGTTAAAAGATGAAAGTACAGGGTTACCAATACTCTTACTTGGAGCAGAGGAGCCAATTCCCAAGTATGAGCATGTTCTAGTTCCGTCACGGATTGCGACTGGACGCAAAAGGCCGGGAACTGTAATTCATCGCAGGAGCAGGACTGCTGTTGATGAGAGAGGACGCAATGTTTCTACCTCCGACGATGATGTGCATTCTCCAATACTGTCAGAATCCGGGAGTGAGGGAGAAGTCCAAGAAAGTGGAACAGTAACTCCACTTCTTCCTGCCCATGAAACTGTTGCTGATGGTGGTATGTTCACATTTATTTATTGTCATATGCTGTGAACATTTAATTGTTGGTTATATATATTCTACAGCAGCTTTTTTTGTTATTTTTTTAGATGATACTAATCCACCTTGGGAGTTTGCAGATGATTTAAATGATGCATCAGATGTGGTGGTAAAGAGCAAAACAAGCTTGGCAGTTTTTTTGCCAAGCTTGTCAACCAAATTGATTTAGAGCATAAACACTGTATAAAATGTCATACTTTTTCTGATTTGCAGGTCAGTAGTGAAGTGAGTGATCTATACTGCATAATGGTTTTGCAAGCAAAATCTTTTTTGAAAATTGATGCCAATGCAATGATATTTTTGATACAAGATTTTGATGTTGCACAAAAAATGCTGAAGGTAGACAAATTCATGCAGTCTCTACAGTTAAACATTTTTAGACAAATTTTTACATCTACATATTAATCAGCCAGACCAGACCCATAAGGCATCACACTGAATATAATTGATGTGATTTGATAAACTTATTATTTTATTTTATTAGATTCGTAGATTTCAAGTCCTTCAAAGAATTTTGTTTAAGCTTAACAGTGGTGATGCTTGGATACTTTCCTGCTCGTGTAGTAAAAGTCACGAAAAATATGTAAATACTTTGGATAAAACATTAAATGTTGATTACGAGGGTATGACTTACTACTAATTGTTTTTATTTTATTGTTATGCCTTACATAGAAGCTTGCATTACTTCAAAATATATGTTTCAAATCTTTTCCTTTGCTCTTCTATGTTTGTAGGGTTGAGAAAGATTGTCAATGAGCATTACAAAGAATGTTTACATGTTGTTGTGGGTTATGACCTTATTAACATCTCTGACTCATTAAATGATGTTGATCCATTCCAAGTCATTCCAGGTGACTATTTTATAAAGTTGTATTTTTGCATTTTTGTGTCTTCAACAATCCTATCATAGATTTTCTGATGACAATATTTTTTAGGTGCTGGTCCTGAACATGCATATGTCAAAGTAAATAACAAGTTCTTCTGAGAGTTCTGATCGGTTACGGTTATTTAAATGTCTGATATCAATCAAATTTTTGTAGACTGTTGTCTTTAAAATTGTTTTTACGATTCTTGACTTTGTAGGAACTGCCAGTTGTTAGCGAATTGCCATTTTCTGCTGCAGAGCTCATATTGGTGAAGCCAAAAGATAAACCTTTTGCTGTTGTGGGTTGTGACAGGAAAGGGTTTGTTTGTTACCAGTGCAGTATAGGAAAGCATTCTTGTTTCCATATTAGCTCCTTACAGGCATACTTGAAAATTCACACAGAAAGTATACCTGATTTTGTTCTTGAATTTGTGGACAAATGCAACCAGCTTTCTCAGTCTTGTATAAAGAGTAAATTTGTAAAGCCTCTGTCGCAAGGAAGGATTGCTTGGTGCACCACAGAGAGGCAAAAGAGGATTTATACACTGTCATCTCAAACAATGGAAAATGTTTTGGATGATGGTTCAATGGCTCTATTGCCTCTCGATCATAACTGCATAGTTTGCAATGGTGAAATGTCCATTGTTCGGAAATTTGACACCTCTTCAAAACAACTTCTACTTTGGGCAAATGTAATTAAAGTTACAGGTGATTTTTTGTGATATTTCAATAACTCAGACAATATTGCTGTATCTTTTGTTGAACAAAGTTGAATCTAAATTTGCAAATCATTCTTTTGTATAGTTTTTGCTCGTGAATGTACTGTATGTGGACATGTTAGGATTTACGATGGCTCTGCCAATGGTATTCGAAATATGGGCTCTTTCTTGATTGGCCATGATGTCTTGAGAGATTATCTAAACATTTTCCTTACTGGAAGCAGGTAAATTATATCTGGGTTACTTGTGTAATATTCTTGAAACCACAAATTACTTCATTGATTTTTTATAATGTTATCAGTTGTAGCATGGTTGGTTTTCATGAAAAGTGGAAGCTAAATTACGATGCGGCAGGTCAATCACAAAGTTTTATGATTAATTATCATCAATTGCGCTTTTCCTGGTATGCATACCTTAGTCTGCTCGATATTGACTACAGCAGTGGCTTTGTTTGTGACAAATGTGGTCAATTCCCTGATGTAATCACTTGCGATGCAACGTCTCTTGGGTTCCGAAGGATATTTAGCCGTAGTCAATTTGTTTCATCTGCAGCAAGGATTGGACCAAGAAATGCTTTAAAAGGAAGATAAGTAGCTCTTGATGTTTTTTTATACCATTATTCGACGAAGAATAGTTTTTTTACTTTTATAGTTACGAGACTGACCAATCTATACTCGCATTTACGTTTATCTAAACTCGACTTTATTTGGCTTTACTAGTTTTAAAGTGAGAGTTTTGTTGGACAATAAAGAGTGCAGAGACCTTTTAACAGCCTATGCAGAGGGCAATGATAAGATGTTGCAAGTTGCCCGTATGAAAGCACTGCTTCAACAGCATTGTCGTCCAGTTGCTGTATTTGTCACCTGGTGTGAAGAAACATTTGAGAGACCTGACCTTTTCCCGCTACCAATAAAGAACTTTTTGCAGTGTATAGCGTCAGTGTCGCCAGTCTGCTCTTACTTCCCAGAAAGTAATGTTTTTAGTGACCTCTTGCAGGACATCAAGTCTGGGCTTGATATAACGAAATTCCCAGACAAGTTACATCGACTGCAGTGTTCTGCCCCTATTATCTTTGGCGTTATTTCGCATTTTCCAGAGAGAACTCCCCCTGTGTCCGCATTGCAACTATTTGCCATGCTAGAAGAAAAGGTGGAGAAAACTTTTCAGCGACAACCCCATTTTCTTGAACCAGCCAACGAAGAAGAGCAAGGTACAGAATTTTCATTTTTGCCGAAATGGCCGAGAAAAACGCAAAGAGGAATCTATTTTCAGGATTTGCAGGGTTCCAAAAAGCACGATAGTGTCACCTGTAATAAAGATTATCGAGGTCACCCTACTCTCATGCCAGGAATTTTCACTTTGTATTGTAAACATGGTATGGTTTACTTTTGTCATTTTACATTTGCCTTTATGTTTAGCAGTCAGTAGCAGATATTTTCAAATAATAACTTTACTGGTGTATGTTGCAGATATATGCTATGGATTTGACGTGCTAGAATCACAGGAATCTCCAAACGTGCCATTCACGATATTTCGTACACGCTTCCCAATTGGTTTGTTAAATTTTGTCAACAATGTGTGGGTTTTAAGATTATTTTGTGCAATGTCCATTTCCATTATTGATCATAAATTGTTGAAATTTGTTTTTCCAGCACCAGAAACTGTTATTTATGACAATAGTTGTCATCTCCAGGATTATTGTTTAAACCGCGATCCTGGCTTCTTTAAAAATACAATATTTCTAGTTGATCGATTTCATTGGAAGAATCATAAAGGTTAATTTTTTGCATATCCAATTTATAATTTCATTTCCATGTTTTAAGTCGATAAAAGAATGTAGAATCGAAGGCTATCAAAAATTGCTCTACATTATGTTTTATTATATTTCAGCTTGTGCCAAGAGCTTCCAATTGGATATCTATCCTCAATTTGACCGTCTTAACAGTCAAATTAACGAACAAAGAAACGCGCAACTAAAACATGTTAAGGGTCAACTCAGTTACATGAATCCGTCTAATTTCGTACACCATTGTAGATTAATACTTTGGTATTGTAACATGAAAACCATAAGTCCGCTCATGCATCCAATAACTGAAAACACTTTTTTCAATATTTCAATTCATTCTTTTTTAGTTATATTATCTTATTTTTTATTGTTTTGCTCGAATTTTTCAATGTTGTAAATTGTTTTTTTATTACATTTAACTTGAGGTTAATTTTTGAATTGGAAAGCAGTCGCTTCTCGCAAGACTTGATTGCTGATAACTAATTGGATTCTCGATTTGCTTTTTTATTTGTTTTGATCTGACTCAATGGACTCTTTATTCAAAGATAACTCTCATTATACCACCACAAAGTATGGTTACTATCGCAACCAAAATGGGTGAACCCGTGCGTATAAATTGGAGTTTTATCTGAACCCGATGAAGATTTGTTGTTGTCTCGGCATTATGGTGCCAAGTCTAAGCTACACGTGTTTGATTTGTTTGGACTGAATTTATCATGGATAACTGCAAAGAAGTATCAGAGCGGTAGGACATATGAAATATTCTACTTTCCCTTTAAATATTGTAGACAATATATTGTTCGATGTAATGTATATTTTATTCAATTGGAACCATGCGCTTAGCAACCCGGTTTTTTAAATCATTTTTGCCACGCCACGGCCATGCAAATAGTGGGGTTCGTTCAGGAAGGCAACATTGCATAAAGCCCAAAATGTCAGAAAATTATATGAACTAAATAGAAATTTACATTTGATGATAAATTCGGAAATGATGCAAACAATCATGAATGTTTAATGATACACTGACGAAAGTAAACCCCCAAAATATTGCATGAATACACCTTTTTTATTTAGGACTTACCTCATGTCTATTTTTTCAAAGTTCCATATATTTGGACTTGCCTTGACCACATTGAGGTTCTTCACATATGATGACCAAGAATAGCATCTATGCAACAGCAGCTTTGATGCTCACACTTTAAAAAAAAGAATTGTGGTTGAGTACAATGACTTCGAAAGCGAGAAAGTTTATCTAAAAATTACAATGTGCAGTTTGGCTCTAAATTGCTAGCACATATGTGATTTTAAGTTTTTGCGGAGATAAAATTATTCAATTTCAAAGAGTTTTTCAACAACAATTCCGTTTTCAGTACTATAAATTCTTTAAGATTGTGTATATGCAGATGTTTACAATATGCTCTCCACATGCAGACCTTCTTCAACAAAGTTTTTTTCCAAAAAAGTACGTTTCTGAGTTATAGCTACTTATAATAAAGCTACTTTTATATTTTAATTTCCTGCTTTCTAGTTTGTGTCGTTTTAATTATCACTAACAATAATTTGAGAGGCAATAAACCCAGAATAGCTATATTGCATTAGGGTTAGGGTTAGGGTTAGGGTTAGGGTTAGGGTTGGCATTGCAGTCGAACCTCGCTATCTCGAACTTGCACAAGAATTGAAAATTTCTTCGATATGGCGGGAGCTCGAGATATCTGGACTATTACCATCTCAACTTACCCAAACTCTGGGCGAAACGTTACACTTGTTGATGTTGTTCCTCCCACCTTTATTATTATGTATATACAGAAAACGCACTAAAATTGCATCTAATGTCCCAAGAACATTGCATTACACTTTAATCACTTCACAAAGTTAATGAATCCAGTTCATATTATTGCTTTTTACGTAAACATGAATGTAAGTCATTTTCAGTGGCGTAGCCAGAGCGGGAAGATTGGGGGGGGGCAAACAGGTAAGAAAAATAGCAGGGGGTCCGGGAATCTTCCCCCGGAAAAATTTAAGACCTCGCCTCTTAGAATGCTGGAAAACGGCTCTTTTTAGATGACTTATAATGAGCTATGCCATTTGTATATGTCGAAGTTTGGTTAATCAAACGTCAAAACAAAAATTTTTGCATTACCATTCCTCTCAAGTATTATTTTCTGATGAATCTTATCAGGCGAGAAATTTCTATGTTGAAAAACTGTTTTCCAAAGACGCAAGTAAACGTTTATATATATCAATTATATATATATTATATAAAGTCTTAAACTAAGTCCATTCTCCTAGGAGCACACCGCAAAGCCTTTAACTTTCTTTCCATGGTAGACTGACGGAAACATGAGAGAAGATTTTCAAATAATATACAGTGGAATCCCGCTATAACGAACTCTGTAGGGACCGAGAAAATAGTTCGCAATAGCGGGAGTTCGTTGTACAGAAGGGACATTTTTATGAAGAATTCCAAACACAAATGGGCCAGAATGTCTGTTGGACCCTCCCTCAAGTATTCGCGCTTAAGTGGCACTTCCAAAAAACAGTTTACAAGATGACAACAGTTATTGCTCTGATAGATTGCAACAGGAAAAAACGCTCAAGCATGTTTGACAATGAAACATCACAAAGCAAAGTCGATATTACCACTTAATGTCAATTTTTGCATTACTATTTCTATTTTATCTACTATTATTTCTTTCTGCTCTGTTAAACAAAAAATATCAGTGATATGTTTTCTTTCCTTTTTGTTTTTACGTTTTGTTCCTACGTCATATAATTTCGAAAGGGTATTGATCTTCTTCGCATTTCGTTCCCTATTTCCGCACAAAAAAGGCTTGATGTTTGAAGTCCACCCAGAGCTTGAAAAACTTCACCCTTGAGCTTGAAAAGCTTCACCCTTCGCGATAGGTTTTCGCAAAATTGGTTATACCGAGGGTATTTGTGGTCAGGGGATCGGAAGCTTGGTTCGTAATAACGAAAGTTCGTTATATCCAGGGTTCGTTACACAGGGAGTATTTACAGTAGGATTCACTTCCCAGAATCCAAGGGACCGGAGTTTTACTTCGTAATAGCGGGAAGTTCGTCATAAGCGGGGTTCGTTATAGCGGGATTCCACTGTACTGTTTTCTTTTTCTGTTGTTTCATTGTATGTTTCATATATTATCAATTTTTTGGCAAATGAAGCCTTGTTTTTTTGTTGTACCCCCCTACAAATTTTATTGCAGATTTGAACTTTTCTCAGAGACCAACTTTCTGCGAATTGGGGGGGCGGCTGCCCCCCCTTGCCCCCCCTCGCTACGCTACTGGTCATTTTCCGAATCACATTTCCAATAAAATGAAACTTGTTACATAGTTCACAACTAGCAGCAAAGAGTTCAGAATACAAAGAAAACATAATTTTGTTGGTACAGTCATTATCTAGACTGCCCCTTAGCTCTAATGTTTATGTTTTCAAACCAATCTCTTTATTTTCATTGCAAGACTTAAAGTTATTTGGACCATTCTTTTTTTGCAAACATTTTCGTTATCTTCAATTTTTCTTTAGTTTAATATAGCAAATGTCGTCTTCGTGTATCCAAATAATAAAATAGTATTTTAATACATGGTAATACAATGTTATGTGACTTACCACTTATCTTTCTTTAGCAAAGTCTTAGTCTTGTAGTCCATCGGCGTGACAAATACCTTTAACAAATGCCGTGTATTCTAAAAGTCGCAATGCTTAAATCTACCAGTCATGTCCCAAGACACACGCTTCCATGATTTCACTGGAATGTATAATTGGGTTGAATCCCGAGAAAATTCTAAACGTAAATGATGATATTGAATAGCCCTTCATAAAAGTCATTTGTGTACCCTTGTATAACTGAATTATTTTACTTCTCAAGAGGCTGTGGCATTTATATGCAGTGAATTGTCAAAGGATCGGCAAAGGGGTCAAATAATGAGTAAAACACAATTAAATTTCAGATTTATTTGTAATTATGTGCATAAAACCAGACAATATATTATTACATACTTGTAATTATGTGCACAAAACCAAACAATATATTATTATTAGATTAATGTATACCATATCTCTCACAACCATCGGAAAGTTGAAATAAAATCAAAGTAATATTTATTAGGTATTTATCAATATTAATAAATTTCTAAATATGAATAAAAAAACATTATCTGAATATATTATGATGTAATCTGGAATAAAATAATTAAAGCAACCATATATTTGATTAATTAAATATAGGCTATAAAATGCTAGTTTAAAAAATATAAAACTACGATAGCCAAAAATTTAACAAACTTAGTACTAAGCTCGATGAATTTTATAAAACTGTAAAAGTTTTGTTCTCGAAGACAAACACATTGACTTGAAAAAGGCATGGCCTCGGTAATATCAAAGATTTTGTTGATTTTTGTCGGAAAATAATTATATTTAAAGATATCGATTCGGGCAAGCAATTTAACAATGAATAGTATCACCAGAAGCTTCATGTTAGGAAAACATGAGAACACTTAAACGTTTTCCTAACATGAAGCTTCTGGTGATACTATTCATTGTAAAATAATTATAGTTTTCAAATCTGAGCTGCATGTGCTTCTTCTCAACGATTTGGGATTTTTATCAATCCAAATATGGTCAGCTGTAAAGAAATGAGGCAGTTTTAAATCCGGAAAATAAAAAGCCGATTAAGAAACATAACTACCAAAACGCTATAATTGTCGTGCCAAATTAAGAAAGTTGAAAGTGCTGAAAATGCTGATCCGAAAATCTTATGAAAAATGGGTGTATTTTATAAGAAATCAGTCCCTACCAGGCCAGTTGATGTCAAAATATAGCTAATATTATGTGATGCATTTTTCTTCAAAATTATGGAGTATTTATAGCATTTCAGCATCTACGTTAAAGTCGATCTCAATAGCTAATGTTTTGAGTAAAAAATGTTTTTTATAATAAAATTATACTGTATTGATACTCCTTCTTCACAAACAATGTAGCTAATGTTTGACATATTTATTCTAGTATTGAGTATTCTTACCAGCACTTCTTCTAATGTTCCTGAACAGAATTCTTCTGCATAATAATACGCTTGGCGCAAATTAGCGGCACTTTCTCCTCAAGATGCAAAAGAAATGCCAAAACCTATGAAGAATGAGGATGGAAATACACGAAATGATATCGATAGGAAAAATTGGCAGAGATACAGGTAATTGGAAACAAAATGTAACAGTCTATTTACCTCAGCGAACAGGACAATTTTGACGAGATATGAGTACTTGTCTGCTGCAAATCCTGTGGCACTCGGTATGCCAGCAGTTGCATCCAAAAAATATCTCATAAAGCTTCTTTCCTAAAATTTGAATTGACGTTGTGCTGCTACATAATACTCAAAACATCAAATAGAACAATATATCAATAGATCAATATAAAGATCAATTATGCAAAACAAGTAAATACTCCTACCATGTCGTCACTACCAAGAAGCCAATAGAAATTAAAAAAACCCTCGAAAAATAAATCGTTCTTTCCAATTTCAAAGATATCCATTCTTTTCGATGGTACCTTTCTCTTCACAATCCCAACAGCGTATTTCTAAAAAAATGCAATTGGAAGATATATAAATTGAACACGCACGTCACTTGCAACATGCTATTAACTTTATTTCCCTTACAACATACCTTAATTTCTGCATCCCATCGTCGAAACATCTCTTTTAAACTTTCATCCGATCTAAACTTTTGAATTCTAAAAATGAAAACGTAGTTATAAATCATTGAGTATCGAATATTGCTATCGAAGTATGTGGATGTCACACATGACAGAAACTGTATAGATAGGATTGCAACAGGATTTACCCTTGCATCTCACTAGATTTGACATTGCACCCACACTTCCAAGTTCCCGGAATTTGTGAGACACTTTCTGAAACGCAAGCTTTATGAAAATGTGACTTGCAGTCAACACAACCAATACAAGATAGGTCCATCTGGAAAAGTCGTTGCAATATTGCCTGGGGAAACACAACACAATTCAACCCAGCTGAACATGTTTCTGTCTTTGAACAAGTACAATCAGTAGTGCTTTGAATGCCTTCGCCTATCGGCACGACAACTGTGTTGTCAATGTTGGGCTCAGCAAGCTCTGGTGGCGCTACTGCTCCAATGAATTGGATGCATGAATCCAAGACATGATCCATCTCATCAACTCTCATTGATGGATTTCTACAATTTGGACTGCGAAATAAAATTTTGGGTTCAACATCAGGCCACCATGCTGGTTTCTTAGCTTCTTTCCAATTCGCTTGATTCTTCATATCTAAAATTACAATATAGATTGATTAATGAATGACATGGGCATAGGAACTGGAGGGTGGGGGGGGGGGCTTTTTTGGCAAACTATGCAAAGCTGTTTTTTCAAACCCAAAAGTGCCTCCTCTAAGTTCAAAAGTAATTGGCCTCGGAGTGGTTATGTGCCCCCCGATTTGACCTCGGTTCCCACTTTCCCACTTTTTAAATGCTTCTTGTGTCCCTAATATAGCACAGTATGGGTTGTATAGCAACATTAATGGTGCTCATGCCCAAATACAACCAAAACATACCAATTCCAGTGATGATTTGTGAGATCAATTTTCGCTTTCTGCCAATTGAAAATGAATGAACATTCTGTGTTGTCAAAACGTCCACAATTTTGTCATCAATACCTATTTTGAATAAAAAAATAATTTACAATCCTGTGTACACTATCCAAATCACATTCAACCTGTTCAGTAAGGGATTCCAAAATGTCTTGAAGGTTCAAAGAAAGTCAATGGCAATATCATAAATTAAAGTAAGTGAAATAAAAAGTTCTGTTTCTACCAGATTCCTCAGCTATATCATCTTCTTCTCCTTCATCGTTAAAATCGACACCATCAGCTTTCATTCCCTCAAGTACAATGGAGGTAAACTTCTTTGCCACACTCTTACTTTTGCCAAAGGCTTCAAACTGTTTTGGACCTTAAATCAATGAAAATCAAATTTAGTTTACCAAAGACCCTATCTTCACATTACTAACATCTAATAATTTAGCAATATAAATAATAGAGCAAATTTAAAATTTGGAAACTACAATTCAATTTAACAAGAAGAGTTTCTACTAACCTGAATACTTTACACACAATTGGCCATCATTTGTTTTTACTAGTGTCAATGCCAGAGTTGGTGTTTTTGTTCTGTTATACCACTTTGTGAGCTTTAAATTATAATAAAATCAAAACCGTAAACTTACTGCTTGGAAACAGTATCACTGATATAAATTTAATGTCTTTTGCACCTGCACAGTGTTCTAAAGTAATAAATTAACTCACCATAGCATTCAAAGAGGACATTTTAGAAGTATCAAGCTTTCTTCGTGCAGATCTATTCTTGATAAATTCATTATCTGTTCTAATTCTCTGAAATGACAAGACAGTAATGAAAAGTTAAACCACATCACAATGATTATAAATAAAACAACAATTACAACAATACAATGTAAACATATTATAATATATAAACATTAGTAATAAAAATGATAATAAAAAATTATGGAAGGGGTATTTGAACCACATGGGACATGTTGAAAGAATATCCACAATTTATCATCATATCATACATACCCTTTTCTTTTGAGGTGCTGAAATTATATCAACATCAACAGATTGTGCATTTTCATCAATAGTTACTTCAGATTGCACATCGTGATGAAAGGTCGAACTTGAAGCCATTGTTGTTAACTCGAATATATATAAAACTGTACACTACTGAACACTGATAATGCTAACTGTATAATAAAATAATAATATGTAACTTGTATATACACTGATTTTCTGATAAATACGCTAATCTGATCAAAAACACTCACAAAACAGATGCAAAAATGCAATCACAAAATACCAAGCAAAGCAAATAGATTACATGGTCGTCTTTGGATGAAATAATTCTAATCTGAATGACCCAATGCAGAAGAACATTAGTAAAACGTGCGAGCCTGATATTTTTTGCACGGAAGGAAGTTCCAAATGATAAAGTTTCCCGCCAAAAATTCACTGAAAATAAAATATTTTATATTTCTATAATAGGCAAACATGCATGCAACTGTAACTAATTTCTTCAATTTAAACTGCACTTTAAAAATATCATATAAATTACTACTTCTTATGCCTTACTGTCTATTCTTCAACCTTTCCCTACCCCTTGTTGGGCGCCGTGCCACGTGTAGGTGGGGTAGAAGAAGCAAGTTTCAAATTTTTCCCGCTAAAATTTTCGAAATAATTTTGCTCTGCATCCCCTAGCCCGTCAAACTGCGGCTCCACGGAACTTCCTAAACCATGTAACCTGAGGCCCCTTTTGTGCCAGCGCTCATGCTCATAACGAGTATTTGTCAAAGAGAAATTGGTTGGTAGCTGGCTTATTTTAAGAGTGATTTATACCTCTGCTTTTCCGTAGCGATATGAAATAGAGCACAGGGAAGCAAGGGGATTATGTAGTGAGACTATTGAGAACTGGGCTGGGAGAAGAAAGAAACTCCGAGAAATATGGCGGACGAGGAAGGCAGTCATCCTTCCATCCTCACTGCCAGTGAAAATGTTCTGAGTTGTAAAATTAGTCAGCTTTTACGAGTTGATAATGAGACATCAGAATATGGTAAAGACATTGATGCAGATGCTCTTCAAGTACTGTGTAGCTTCATAGTGGAAAGGTAAAAGCAAGCATTCTATGATTTCTTGACTGCGGCCTCTCTTCTCTTCTCAGTTAGCAGATGCAGAAGCACATGAACTAAAATAGCCGACGATTGGTCTATAAGAAATTGAATCCCATGCATGATTGTTTGCATAACTGGCGAAATATTTCGATTTTTTCAAGAATTTAAATAGTCACCTATTGCCGCGAGGTTGGGGGCATGCATGTGGTAAGATCACTGCAGTGCAAGCAAAGCAGTGTGGCATCGGCAAGGAGGGGGCGCCCCGCCCCCAATGTATTTCACAGCCTGTATTAATGTTATATTGCGTGTTTGTTCCGTTATAATTCTTTAATAACCTTATCCTCCAAATTTTGTTTTGACTTTTTGCCCCCTCTTCAAAATTGTTACTGGCAAAGTACCATTAACTGCAAATAAACATTTGTCAATGCTATTAAGTTGTTTTTTCACACTCATGCTTTTTATGGATTCCTTTTCAGAAAAGAAGATATCCTTGCATGTGATGCTGATGATGAAGAGTATTTCTCAGTGTTTATTGCAGTAATTGGGCACAAAATTAGGGAGCTGTTTGATACTTGTAAGCTTTATAAAAATCAATGGAAATATGCTATACCAAATTGTGAAGTGAACCCCAAACTACTTTTTATGTTAAACTTTTACCAAGCCAAAGGTAAATTCTGCCTGGAAGCAGCTCATAAAACAGAATGATTCATTTGCTATTTGGGAAGTTCATTATGGAGATTGTAATGCTTTTTAAGTGTACAGCTGTACAACAGTTTTTAAGCAGTTTTCCATTTCTTTATTATTATGTGTACTCACCATTTACTACTTTACTTGTCTTATCCAACAAATGGTAAATTAAAATCATGCCATTTTGCAAATAAGACCTCATTTAGGATTGGGCATGTCATGCTCTGGAGGCTGGAGCATATGTTGCCTGCCACGACTTTCGGGTGTTGGACCAAAGAGATCGATTAAGAAAACAGCTTATCAACTTTCAAACAACATGAAAAATAACTTAAAAACTCTCGAAGAATATCAGCAAGCGAATATTAGAATCCTAACATTGACCACGCGGACCAGACACCATGGGCTGTTACCAGACTCCCTATCTGACTGCGCAGCGGCACCATGCCCAAGAGCCTGATAATTGGGTGTAGGCCTTTGTATGGGGGGTGTGGAATTACCACAAAATACAAAAAAAGTTAAATTTATCAAAAGTTTAGCATTCTTCACACATATATTGTTCAATTGTCACTTAATTGTTTATTTAACAAGAGTTTTGGTAGATGAATGCACACATTATGATGTTTGCTTCAACCATTTAAATTAGCTATCACTAAGTAATAGCTCTCAATAACAATGGCATGAAATAAAAGATGTCTAAAAATACTTGCAGTATATGCTGTTATTTTGCAACGTTATTGTCATGCAATTTCAATTGTCTTTGTAGGTGAAGCATTTGCAGATATAACTCTGAAAGCCACTGATGTGATAATTCACTTTTGTCTGAACAGAATTAAACATGAAAGAGAAAAGTCATTTATTTCACAGGTAATTTTGGATTTTCTATTTTGTCTTAGCAAATGAGTCTTTTCTCAAAGGTCACTTTGGAACTTTATATTTGCTTAAGGAATAATCCATGCATATGTTCTTTCTAATGCTATTTTACAAAACATTGCACACAAAGCAATGTTTTGTTGTGAAAAATATTCATTGTTTGCAAAAACATCTGTATTGCATGTGATGGAAATAGGAAATAGTGTGCAAGAAAGAGTTTTGGCTTCTGTGATTATCTTGGAGATCAAATGTATTTGGTATTTGTCTTTGTTATTTCACTTTATTTCCATTTCAGCTTATGTATGTCAAGGTTTTGGATATTATCTACAATGGACAGGAATGCACAGAGACATCTGAATTAAAGCCATTTGAAAAGGCCCTCAAGAACATTCCCATGCCTCAGTCAATGAAGGATTACAATTTTGAAATTGGAACTCAAAGCAGTCAGTTTGGCTTGATATTTGCATCTTGTCTAAAACAAGTGAAACACGAACTCAGGTAAAATTATACATTGTTTGTTAATACGATGAAAGAAATTGATTGGAAAATTGAGTTATGAGCAGTTGCAACATTTTGAAATGAGACCATGTTGTTTTGACCTCAGATCCAAACTGGCTCTTGACAGGGTTATAGGAGTAATTGATCCTATTGAATCAGTCCCCACTTTGGAAATTAAATTATAAGTAAGCCATCATCATTAAGCCATTATAAGTAAGCAAAAAGCCCCTACTAACTCTTAATAGATCTGCCTTTCATTCTATTTTGGATATGATTGAATTTTATGTTTATATGCTGATATATGCCTGGACTTTGCACTATTTTAAGGGAATTTCAACTGGTAGCCACCTTTTTCAAACAGCCAATCTTTTGTGGCCTTTTGGTAAATGGGTTAAAAAGGTTTCACTTTACTTTGTTGTACAAACTGATTTGTCATTTTAAAAGCGATTTGTATTGTGAGTTTCAGATACTTGGTAATAGTGATCTTCCTTCCAACTTTTTATCAGCCCCGATAAAAGGCGTGGCAAATTAGTAATTTCCCAGGGGGTAAATCCAGGAGCTATGATATGTCTAGTACATCTGGTACTTGACATATCATGTATCACTCAGTACTGTTTTTTGTTGATTTTCAGCTTGAAGCAAGCAAGACCATCGTCTGATTGGCCTGAACAGTTCAAAAGCAAATGCAGTCAAAGCTTGCGTAGATTTGGTGCTGGGCCAACATTGCTGGAATTTGCATTGCATCTGCCATTCCTTTCACTTTTCAATTGCTACTTTGAAAAGAAATTGTCACCAGAAGAGAAGATCAAGCCACAAGTATCTACAAATAGGTATGCAGATCGCCAAGCAAGTTTATATTATGCTGTAGGGCTGGGTGAAAACCAGACATTTTTGTAACTGTCATGTAGTTCTGTTCTTATGCGAGTCAGTTGATTTTAAAGGCATTTTATGTATACCATATGGGTAAGTATCCAGTGAAGTCCATTTGAGATCTTCTCCATGTACCTGTTGACAAATACACTTCAACATTTTTCTTACAGCATTGAACAATTTTCCGAAGAACTCTCCGCAGTTAACCGTATAGCTGGATTGCAAAACGTAATTACCTTGAACCGTGAACAGCTCCTAATCCTGACTGAAGTAGTGCGCGGGAGCTTGAAGGCCGCCTTTTTCATTGCAATTGGCTGCTACGAGGTACCTGATGCCAACTATAACGAAGATTCTTGTAGGAAATTTGCATGGAGAGCCACAGAATCTTGTGTAAGTTGATTTTTTCGTATTATTCAAGGTAGGATTACACGATTAGATTTTTTTGGAAAAGCAGATACATCGTATAATCCAGTTAAATTGTGATGGATTGCAGATGCGTGCGAATAAGCAATTTCTTCGAGTTATTTGTGCCTCGAACTATCGAAGGCTTGAAGCATGCATAGCTATAAGGCGAGCTTGAGCCAAAGGTTTCCATGTCTACGCAGACTCATTAACACCTTTTAAACGAGAAGCAACATTTGATACCTCCTAGATTTAGTTATTATTATTATTTTCAAATCAATGAATGCCAGCGTATGATATACTTATAATAGCATGAAGCTTTAACCTTTTAAATTTGGTTTAGAACTGCGAGGCAATGTTATCATTTGCCATTCTTTAAACAATCTTTGTTATTGTCAATGTAACAATAATAGGTAAACGTATATGTATATTTTGTGCACATGTTACGTTATTGATTAAAGGCGAATTCCTCTCTTGTAGCTTTCGATCTTCCGAACTGCGCTACTTAATTTGGACGCATCGTCTCAATTCGGTTGTTCTGTTTGCCAAAACCTTCAAGCGATTGCAATTGATAACATTCTTGTTGGATTTGATTTGGCCCTTCAAGGGGCAGCTAACACTGACGATGCCGCAGAGCAAGCCAATGAGGCACGCAGAAAATGGAAATGGTAAGTTTATCATAGGCATTATTTATTGCGGTATGAAAATGAAATATCCGAAATGCGAGTGAGTCAACGAGTTAATTTAAAATGGAGCTACGAGGCACTGAAATTGGAAAGGAAGCCAACAAGTTTATGTAGTTAATTGTGCTCTGAAGCTGTTCACCAAGTAACTAGGTATTCAGTTCGTTATGCATGAAGTTTATTATATGGGGTGCGCGCTATATCGAAATTCCACTGTTTGCTAGGTCAACACGAGCTCTAAGTAGTGTAAAGCCGTATCAATCATTTAGAGTTAGTTGAGAAATAGGACTTTTAATATTGATTTGCTGTTTGCAATGCCTGGCAGATGTGTCTGAAACTATAGTCAGAATTTGAGCTTTAAACTTTATGAAGAACATCTTGGAGTTTGCTAAGCGAAGCCTGAGATTAACAATAAATTTCATACGTCATTAATTCTGTCTACCAACTTTATTCGCATTGTTTTCATGTGAATAGACAATATTCGATATACTCAATTGTGATGAAATTATATTGCATTGTTTATATTGTAATAATTGTAACCTGTTGAACTTGTCTCTTGACTCCAATGTGAACTTTTGCATATTTTTTATTCATCAGGTTTTCTGGCCTGAACATCATGCTGGTAACGATGGCTTCTAAGCTTGTGATGCTTATATCAACATTATCAGACAACCTTTGTCTTGAAGATGAACCAACGACTGAACAGATTGAACAAGATGTAATTAAAGGTGATTTGTTGGTCGATAGAAATTACTCTGCTTGGCATCGAAGCAAGTGGCTTTTGACCAAGAATAATATACCTTTGCAATTGTGGAAGCTTTTCTGTGCTTCTTACTCAATGGTAAGTTAAATAATGATCCGAATAGCATTAACATGTAGGCACTTTTTTAATATTTGGGTGCACTTTATCGTCATTGAAAACGTTTATTATTTTGGTCACAGAAATTCATAGGAATAGAAGTTGAATGCGTGTCATTCAGGGCCGGTTCCAGGAAATTTTCTTCGGCGGGTGTAAGCTCTTATGTACCGAGTAATTTAAAAAAAAAACAATACCACAAAACCATATATGTAAATTTTCGTAACATAATTTTACCGACCAAAAGTCGAACTTTACCGAGTAAATCGCCAAACTCAATTCTTTGGGGGTGTCACACCCCCACCCCCCCATGGAACCGGCCCTGGTGTCATTGTTTTGTTGATTATTTCAGGCTAACAGCGTCAAGTCTTTGAAAACGGCCTTACCAGTACAGGAAACCGAAGAATACCAAACCGATGCAAACGAGACTGCTAAGATGCATAGCGAGGAAAATAGCGAAGGTAAAAAGTGGCAACTTGAATGGTTTGGCTCAACCTCGAACCCAGGGCCCTTCCAGCTTCGCTGACATGGCCCTGGTACCTACCTCGCAATAATGGGCTGTGATTGGCTAACCAATTAACAATAGAAATTGCATAAGTTAGTGACCCGGGGAATTTCAAGAATTAATTTTCATGAAAGGCAAGGAAAATGTGCCGACAATGTGAGAGAAAACGTGACCCTGCATTGTGGTTATTTACTATGCTTCACGAGTAAAACCCTAACAAGAATTTTTAAAACTTTTCGATGATGACAGGAGAAAATTATAAACAGGTGATAGCTTCATTTCTTTTTTTGAATCCGAGATATTTTCAAATTTACTTCGGCCTGTCTGCAGCGCCTAGGCCCAGCAAAAACGTATGATTTTGGACTGATTTGTTGTTAATTTTGAGGCTTAAAGTTTTGAAAATTATTATTAACATCAAGTTTAAAGCTATATATAAATTGTACGTTTAATTCAGGCATTATTTTGCTTTTTACACGTCTGAAAACAAATAGTTCGGGGGCATAGGTGAAGGTCAATTTTGCTCAACATAAATAATTATTGTACTTCTCCAAAATGAAAGTTTGCTTTGTCAATTTATGAAATTCAGTTTCAAACACTTTTGATAAATATCCTTTCCGGTCTAATCTTCAACTTGAAATGTTATTTTTAATTATGTGAATTTACACGCACCTGTTGCTCAAAAATTACGATTGAATTCGGATAAAACCGATATAATCATTTCCAATTTTCGTGTGTTTTGATTTTTGATAAAAAATTCGCACAGCAATATGCTCGGAGGAATTCAGGAATTAAAAAAAGGACTCTCTGACAAACATTAATCCCAAATAATTCCAAAATTGTCACAGAAAACGAAATTGCAGACGAAACAAAATGGCGTGGAGGCACGAGCGACGCTAATTATGTTATAATTACCCTGATATTTGAACTTCATGTATGTTTTTGCATAATTACATGGAATAAATTCCCAACAAATCTGGAGGTAGGTACCAGGGCCATGTCAGCGAAGCTGGAAGGGCCCTGGGTTCGAGGTTGGGTTTGGCTTTATTCGATTGGTGAAGTCGAGGCTACTTATAAGGGGCTTTTAGGCTTGGCTGTACAACAAAATGCAGAAGTCAATGACAGTCTGTGTAGAAATGATTTTATTTTGCTGTTTTAGAAGAGGGCTCTTTACTTGGCAAATGGCTGGAAAACATATTGTCAGAGTCGATAAAGTTGAGGCCAGAGAATAAGGAGGTGAAAGGAGAAGAAAGCAAATCAGAATCTGCCTACAGCCAGTCATTTGATATTGTAAGTTTAAGCATAGTTTTTTATTACCACATTTTGTTATATCTAACTTCAAATGCTTACTTATAACCACGTCTTGACTGCTCCCTCCCTTGCTCCATCCATGCTTTCGTTAACTTGGACAAATTTTTATTTATCCAATGACATCCCATTCATATTTCATGCATGCCATGAAGTAAATATGTAGGTTGTATATATGTGCTTTTTGTCCGCAGTTTGTCTTGTTGGCGAACAGCTTGCTAGATCTCTGTGTAAAGCTCTTTCCGACCTTGATAAAGTATAACCTTGGAGATGTTGTGAAGAAGAATTTCGGAAAAGATGGAATCGAGTCACTGGCCAAAATGATCGTAGAAATTGATAAAACCGCCGAAGATCTTGGCTCAAAAGAGGATCTTATCTATTACATGTTCAGCTTCATTACAATGCTGCAATCATCGGAAATAATCAACGGTGAAAAGCTGGTATGCCTTTGATGATTTTTATGATATTGTATCTTTGATATTCCGAAGTTTTTCTTCCACGTATCACAAACCTCCCAATGTCTGCGTAAATTGTTTCATCGCAATTTAGTTGTGCGAATTCTCAGTAACTAAATGTAGTTGGGCTGTCTTAAAAGGTTATATTAAGATACAATTTTAACATGTCTTGCATCATTGGAAAGGCTCTTGTACTATTATAATATTTTCATCACTTTTTGATTGTTTTTTTCTATAGGAGCAACTTCTCACAGAGTTGGGGCTTTGCGCGACCACTGATGGCAGTAAATGGCCTTTATACATACCGAAATTGTCATTGTCATTGTTCGGTAGACTGGCATTGTCGGAGCAAGAACGCTGCTTGCGTGATGAGCTTGATAGTGCAGACACCCCGAGGGTTATCAATGCATGGGAGATGCTGATAGACAGACTTGTTTCACAGGATGAAGCAGTGCTGGCTCATACACTCACGCATGGTAAGTTGCCGTCGCAGTAATTTTTTTACCGCTGTCGGATTTGAAGCATTATCGTTGTTCCTCTGTTGAGCCTTGAAAAAATTCGCTGAGCACGTATTCCAAGTTCGCAAAATGCCAAGGAAGTACGACGTTTGGTGTAGTTACAGAATCAATTAGGTCCATTACTTTAGATGGTTTATTTACTTGTATTATGAACCATTCTTTGTGGGGGGGGGGAGGTTAAAGTTTGTTTAATACATTTTATAGGGTTGTTAATTTCGGATGGGTGGTTAGAAAAGGGTGGATGCTAATTAGAGATAATGCTGGAGTTGCTCCACTTTACGAGATTTTTCATAAATCAGGAAGTCATTGTAACGTGTTCCATTGTTCATTAACTAGATTAAATTTGTCAGACAGGGCAACTGAAATATGCTTTCTGCAACATACATGTTTTTCTGTTGTAGATCTCAATGTTGAGCATTTGCAATTAATGGCCTTGCTATATGTGAATCTTTCAAAAGAAACCAAGGCAAAATTGGTGCGAAAATGTTTTGCTGGACTCAAAGGAATTGGAGGGCCGCTGCTTGGCTCACGCTTGGTACTAATTGCCGATTTCATGATTCGCGGATTCACAGAAGTACCAGAACAACTTTTTCATCAGGTATCCAGTTGCGTTTGTAAAGAACGTTTCTGATTTCCCTTAAGATTTATGTATAAACGAATCCTGATAACTCGTGAAGCCAGGTGAACAAGATATATCGAATGTTAGATCTGAGGCATGGGTCAAACTTAACGTAAAGCAAGACAACCTAACATCAGGGGAGATAGATACATGGATGATTTTGAAGTCAACTTACCGACAACTTTCTCGTCTATGTTGATATTTCTCTTGTTCTTAACGTAAGTTCCATATGGATCTCTTTTCAGGTTGTAAAAAATATCCTGAGCATTCCAATGCAAAAGTGGGAGGGAGCATCGACGACTGATTTTATCAGCTGCACTTTCAAAGAGGAAGAAATATACCGAAATCTTACGAAGAAGTTAAACCTCACCAACCCACAGATGTTATCTATGCAAATGCAGCCTCGTTTCTATGAGCTGCTTCCTGAGAACTTCTGCAAGCGGCCATCACACGCAACGGTAAGCGGATATTCTGCATCGAGGTAGAGGATTCCCAGTTTTATGAAAGAAATAGTTTAAGCTATCTCTTCCACCCACCATACTGATTTTTCTTCAGACGAACACTGTCTTTGCTATGCTATTCACGTAGATGCACACGATATGATTCCCGGGTGCCTGTTATTTAAATGTATTGAATCACTGCTTCTTTGTTACGTGTCATGCACAAGGGCGTCGACGGCCGTTTTTTTGCAAACTACTAGATAATATAAATAGCGACAGTAAGTCTGTCAAGCACACTGTTTGCTCTATAGTTCCAAGTAATAACTCTTTTTTCTTGCCACATGTGTTTATATCCCTTGTATAAGTTACTATGCATATACTAAGGCAAGTTCCTTCATGCATTGATGGGTTTCTCCGAAGGATACGCCATAATGATATCGCTTCGGGGATACTTTCAATACAGGCTTCATGCCACAATAACGGCGCAACGCAGACTGATGACTTTTGAAACCTAAATTGTGTTTTGTATTGTTTCCGTCAGGTTTTACAAGCTTTGACCGATGCAAGCGACATTACAAGTGATTCTTACAAGCAGTTTTATACTACGTTTCTTGCACTTTGCTGTGACATGTTGTCCTTCATTGAGTTGCATCAAGCGAAGGATGAGGAAATAATCGAAGTCATGGGAGCTCGAAGCAGCTTTTTGCATCTCTGGAAATTTTTACTCTGTCTGCCTACACCTTTGTCGCTTCTGAATGAAATTGTGAATCCTAAAAAGGTTGTTACTCGCTGACACTTCATTTCGTTATCTAGGTTAATTAAAACCTATGCATTATCGTATGCATCTGACTACTTAATGTTACCGATACCGATCTTCATTGTTGCAGGTATTGGAATCTCCTGAGTTGTTGCTGTTTTTTTTACGTGTGATGCCATTCATGTTTGTCAAAGTAAACATTTCCAGACAGGATCTTGTTAAGGTAAAAATGTTTTGCCAATTGTTTAATCAATGCAGTGGAGTGGATTTGATATTGCATGTCTTTATACCTTTAAGCATATCTGGAATGTATGAAACACGAAACACCTTGTTTCTTTAGACTTTACTGTCTATTGTTATAATATTCAGATGTTTTTAAGTGGATGGCCTTTTACCAACGTGATTTGTGAACCGTGCTTATGCGATTCTGTTCAACCCATGAATGATTTCTTTTGCCATCATGAAAAATATTTTTATCATTAATTGTTGCAACGTGTGTTGAGGAGAGGTTCAAAATATTCCCACTTACTCTATTGATATATTCGGTTTTGCGAAATAGAAAAATTACTAGGAACTTCAGATGACCTTGTAGACTAGTTATTCTCTCTTGATTATTAAATTTTTACCTTGCATTAATGCCAGGCATTTTTTCATTTAGGAACTCTTAATTTTTGATGAACTCATAACAGAAGAAGCGACATCGATAATCAACGAAGTGATGGAGGAATGCTGCAAAACATCTTACATATGCGAGCTTGCATCTTGTTTCGAACCAACCGAGACGGTAAAGAACTGGTCGCATCTGCTGCTATCTGATGGAATAACATCGTTTATCCTTGTCATGTTGGAAAGGTTTGTCATGGACAAAGAAGAGCAAGAACATGACAATTTGAATATCGGCAAATTGGCTTCCGTCATACTAAAAAACATTGCCTTGTGTCATCAGAAGATTAAGTAAGTTTCAGTTGCCTGTTTGTGTATCTTTTTTATGCAAGTTTATGACTTTGCTTTAATGGCGTATTCTTTGCAATGAAAATTGTAACCCATTGCACAAGGATATTGCTACCCTTACCCCCACTGCCAAACACGCCATAAATACACTCATTTTTTACATGAAGCTCATTTATAAGAAGCTCAGTACTGACACCAATTTTTGTTAAGAAGCTCTTGATGCACAAACAAAAATCGTCAAGACATTTTTCTGGCTTTTAGAATGTTAAATATTGATGATAATATTGAAAAATATTTACCTACCTTCAATGTGTTGGTCCTTCAATAAGAAACTTTCAGTAGAAAATTTTGCGAGAAATGAAGAAACTTTTTATTTTGGTACCGACAAAATCTTAAAAAGTATTGAGTGTATACCAGTGCACAACTCTTTGATAGCTATATAAGTTCATATGACGAAGCATAAGAGCGAACGGCATGTCTTTCAGTTGTAGTCACATTTTTGTACTTTTTTAGGCTGGCGATAATTTCTCAGCAAAAAGAACCAGTAAGCGATGATATTCTGGGCATCTATGCCAAGATAATTGATGTGCGTGTTTCACATTTGGTCAAGGATGTCGTAGAAATTGACTTCACTAATGGTATGGTGTCTTTATGATTTACACTATTCATGTTTTTTAGCTTCACCGTTAGATAATTAGCCACTTCATGCTGATAGTATCACGGTGTCTGCTCATTGAATCGTCATTGTGGCGTACTTCTATGATAGAACGACGGTTTATGCTTACTTTCCAAGACGCTCTGTGTACTCTTAAGGCTGTTCATATATGCTTACCATGGTCGTATTAAGAAGGTTCGTCCATACTGCATACTTTAACAGTCTTTTCATTTTGTGCCAGGTTTGCCGTGTGAAATCAGAGAGGCCACTGAGAGATGGAAAGATATTTTATTGACACAATTTCCCGTTCCGAAACCAAAGACTGAAGATTGCAAGGGGCTGGAGAATTTTGAATTTGCATCCTTTATTGATGGCCTACTTGCTGCTCATGTAACTGTGTTCGCGACTGGTACGTGTCTGTTTCACTTATACGAGAGAGAGAGAGAGGAAGCTTGAAATCTTTGTTACATTATTGCATTAGTTTCAGGCGATTTGTGTGTAATTTGCTATATTTTTCAATTGCTTGAAGGTAAATCGTTTCCTGGTGTTGCCTGCACATTGAAACACCTATTGAAATCATTGGTTGATCTGTTCCAAGTTGTGCTTGATTGGCTGAAATCGCGATCATCAGATCAGTTTCAACTCATTCAAGTTGAAGTCATCACAGTGTTTATAAATTTGATAACGGACGTCACAGTAGACCATGTTTCACAGACAGTCACTCATGTCCTTGAGACTGCAATTGGTGACGATGAAGCTGATAAAATGCAACAGATTCTCCATTCGCATCTTCTTTCGCTTTGCTTCTTTGTTGTTGAGGAAGAAATCATACACGAAGACAGGTTTGTTTTGTCATGAAGTCAATTTTACTATGTCGGTATTTTCTTTTGAGGCACACACACTTGCTATCTTTGCAGTGTGCTGTACTGTACACAAGGGGCCAATTGAATAGCTGGACTGCAGCCTTTCTTCTTGATGTTGCTAAACCTGCGATTCCTTTTTGGCAGTTGCTGTTTCTTTCATCCAAATTTTCTACACGAAAATTACATTTGAATCTAGCTAGAAAATTACATTTACAATTAACAGCTGAATAGTAGAATACTTTGATCCCTTCAACATTTTTCGGTCTTCCCTAATTTCAGCTTCGGGCCTAGTGTCCAGACCTTATTAACTCAAATTTTGTTTTTTCTAATTTGTCTTGATTTTGTTTGATTTTTCTTGCTTCAATTGTATATTTAACTTCCTTTCACTAAATCATCTCTATTGTATTTTAGATTTGTTACTAATGAGCAGACAGTGTTGCAATGTTTAAGTTACATCGAAGCATCGTTGCAAAGATCAATCGATACCAGCTCTGCTGCTAGTTATTTTAGTTCAGAATACCATCTGAAGCTGGCATCAATATTGCTGTCTATACGACTTGAGAAGTTCAGCAAAAACTACGTATCCAAAGTTTTACAGATGTTTTCTAATGTGCTCGCATCGGGTGTGTATACCAAATATGTTCTCGTAAAGTTGATATACCACCTATGTAACATATGTTATTCACCTTTATGTACGAAGATCTAAGGCTGATATCGAGAGCCATTGAATGCTGTACTGAGAACATCGGACATTACAATTGGTACAATGATAGTCATCAGGCAAAATGTCATAAAAAATGAACTGCTAATTTGTCCGTGAACTCAAAAATTAATCAGAAGTTCTTTTACTAAGTACTTGGATTTGGCAAGTCTTCAAAGTTAATATGCAATAGGGCATTTTTTTGATTCACTCGTGAACTTGTACCCTGCAAATAAGTGATGATTATTGCAGCAAGCAGTTGTAGCCTTGTAGCTGCATTATTTCTGCTATCATTTTAGGCTGTTGTATTTGTATATGTTCTGTTATAAACATATCCCATTATTGTTTTCTCTTATCAGGTGACAATGCCCAGCGTGGAAGTGTTCGCCAAGCAATTGTGCATATATTTAGTCTGAGCTCTAGTGATCTTGAAGATTGGCTGTTCAGAGAAGTCATTTCTGATGTGGGCAGCGATTCATCGACCAATGGAAGCATCACATCTCTGCAAAAATTCGTCAACTGTGTTATCCAGGAGAAAACGTAAGTGCACTATAATTGGTCTCATGTTTCCTGGCTGTGCTCTCAGACATTCATGCAACATTCATTCTGATGTATAATCATATCAATGTTTAAAATGCAATGTGAATGAGAAGCACACCTTGCACTGCATTCTACACGAATATGCTTTTGTTATGAACTAGAAAGACGCATCAAGCTTATCAATTAATCCAAACTCGCTAAAATTTGCTGTTACAATTTTTCATATTTGCTTTTTATCCTCTCACAAAGTAAGTAATTCACCACGACAGTGAATGGACTATAAAAGTCATTCTATTTAGAATATGCTTTAAAAAGTTGACAAAATGCTGCAGTTTAAACTTACATACATTTGTGAATACTTTACTGGTTGGTAGGTTTTCTAGATTGTTGTTGATGGTGCTAAATGAGATGATACTTTGACAAGTATTTAGTATGGCCCGAATAGTTTGCATCTTGTTTTTTATTAATTTTTAATCGCAGCTTTCTCTGTCTTCTGTCCCATAGTAATTTGTTGGAAGTTTTGACGTCGGCAGGAAGTGTTTATGGCAAACTCATAAACAGACATATCAGTGCGCCAGCAGAATCGCAAAATACACCATACGAAGAGTTTATGGATATTTTAATCAGCCTTGCTTCTGCAATTGGTGCAAAAGGACATGTCACATTGTTGAAGTCAGTTTATTCCTGCTGGAGGCCCGTTGCGTAAGTTTTTCTTCTCAATACTCATGCACATCATTTACTAATTAACTGGTAAAGCCATACATCTTTCATTCTACCCCCTTTTGCATGGTTATACAGTAGCTAAGTTGCATTGTGCATACTATCATATGTATATGTATATTACTATTATGTATATTATGTATATTACTATTATTAACACTTTTAACGTTGGAATATCGAAATGTGAAAGATTTGTTCTACTGACTAGTCTTTTGGATCATTTTTTAGCTGTTTATAACTTTTCTGTAGGCGTAAGGCTTCCATAGCTTATAATCATTTAGTTTTATAATCTCGTCCCCTGTGTGATGCAATAAAATGTTGCATATAGGAACCAATGGAATAAGAACCCCAGGGTGACATTTTTGCTCAAGACAATAGAAGAAACAATAGCCTATTGTTTGTTAGAAATAAGCTGGATGCAAGTTCTTATATGCGGGCTTTTACTTTTTTCAGTTTGATCGACCTTTGCGAAAACCTCGTTTTGGCTTCTTCAAACGAGTCATTATTGGACGAAGATCTGGTTTCGTGTGTTACTTCTCTCCTGAGATACATCGTCATGATTTTGACTGCTATAAAAAAATACCGTGCAAAAGATGGCAGCTCAGTTGGATTACAGATTACTGATACGGATTCCGAATCCCCCAGTAGAGATCGACACGATCACGATTTCGATGAAGATGTCAATAGTGAAGATGAAGACTCAGGTGATGAATCGGTAAGTATAGTTTACAATTAATCCTAAGCTACGAGATTGTTTGTTGATCTCGAATAGGTGATGTTGTACATGGATGGCATGTTGACTGTTTTTATCTACATCACTTTTGAGGAATATTATATTGATTATTCCATATTCGTTCTGTCATACCTACGTTTGACACTAAAGGCTGCTGGACCTATTCATATGAAATGAAAACAATTTAATGTTCCTGTGTTTGAAGAAGACACCTTGCCGAACAAAATCCTTGGTGAAACGTTACACAAATCTATAACAATCGATGGGGAATTAAAGAGAGACACAATATGTAGGGATTTCGAGATATCTTACTGTTCTGGTAGTCATCATTTTTATTCGTGTTCTAGGACGACGAGTCTCTTTGCAACAAGCTATGCACGTTCACAGTAACACAGCGCGACTTTATGAATCAACACTGGTATCATTGCCACACATGCAACATGAATGATGGAGTTGGCTGCTGTTCTGTTTGTGTTAAAGTTTGCCACAAAGATCACAAAGTGTCCTACGCAAAATATGGCTCTTTCTTTTGCGATTGCGGTGCTAAAGACGATGGAAGTTGTAAGGTAGAGTGTTGATAGCAAGCAGGCTGCCTATTACACCAGTGTCTTATACTAAGGTTGTTGCATAGATTAGTTGCTGTCTATGTGAATGTATAGCCAAATAGAATTAGACAGATTGACTTCTGTCGGAAATGATGAATTTGCTTTCCAAATGTTGTAGACTGGTTTGCATTTTCAAAAGATGTATACCAGCTCAATCTGTCAAATAATATTGTCGATGTCACACACACACACACACACACACACACACACACATCTTTGCATTGAAATTTGTATAGCTATATTTCCTTGATTGAGGGTGCACTCTGATCTTCCAAGGGTATAGTCTTATCAGTATGACAATGCACAAAAGACGTTTGTACGCAGTTCAATGTGTTTTAGCATGAGCTCATTTCACACCCTACATTGTAGGCAATGGTAAAGCGTGCCAGTGCTGTTGGTCCATCAGATCGTGGTGCGAAATCTGCTGCTCCCTTTACTGCTTGGACTAATGAAAAATCATCTGGAGACAGCAAGCACAACTCTACGCATGAATCTAAGGCATCATTAACCAAAGGCAAAAGCCTTGATAAAAAGACTCCCAGTGCAAATTGGACGAAAGGCAGTTTATATTCTCTATCAAGTGTGCTAGAAGTATGTCCTTCAAAGAATGGATATTGTATTTTTAATCTACTTCTTGAATAGTTTATAACACGAGTGAACATGGACAGTATACCTGTTACTGTCACGTTGCAAGCATTGCCGGTATTGATGACATGTGATTTGCAAATTTTCATGTCTTTATTGCAGGGATCTGAAGAGGAAATCATGGAAATACTACGCGAAGAAAACGATACTTGCGTCCCTGGTTATGTTCTATTGCTTCAGTCACTCTACGATTACTTGGAGAAATCAAGTAATAAGCTTGCTGGCGATCAAAGTTCATTGTCAAACCTTCAAAGTATATTGCAACAAATGTACACCAGTGACAAGGACGTACAAAGCTCCGAACAGCTAATGGTAAGTATCCAAACTATGTCATTTCGCATGCCTGTTCAGTATCATGACTGGAGCTTTGTGAGCAAACTTTTCCAGAAAATCATCTATTTTGTTCGTTCTTTTTTGTAAGCTCTGTGTTTCCCTTTGAGTTTCCCCATAGCACTTTGTGTCTAGTTCATTTTGAGCTATTTTTTCTAATTCATCAGTTTGCATTTGCTAATTTGTGGCTGGCTTATCTTTTTGTACAGATTCCAATCCTTGGTTCGCAAGAAGGTGCATTCGACAGTGTTCGTTTGAAATTCAGTGGTGAACAAGGTCAAACTATCAGACAGCTTATCAATGCTCATGTTTTACGTCATACTGCTATGTGCTTAATGGTATCGCAGAACGGAAAACGGCAACATCTTGCTGTTACACACGAGAAGGGAAAGGTAGGCCACTTTGATGTTGTTTGTACAAGTGGTTGATGATGCATGATGAGTCCATTTGGATTATCATGGTGTTTTACTGCGCTATTAATGTTGTTCTTATATCAGTAAAAGTAAATAATTTACTGTAAATCTCCGAATAAGCCTCGAGGGGGGAGGGTATTTTTTGCAATAACGAGATTTTAGCTGCACTTCTATTCAATATTAAGCTTTACAAAAACTTTAGCCGCTATTTGCAATACACTCCCAACACAATTTCAATGTCTTAATACTTGGCCTCAATATTCTTGCGAATGGTTATCAGGATATGGGCTTATTCTGTGTGTGGGGGTTTATTCTGAGTGGGAGGGGTTTATTCTGTGTGGAGGGGGGCTTATTTGAGGATTTACGGTATGTTTGTTTCTCCTTGTAGACGGTAAATATCTCCAGCATGAAATTTGAAAATAAGTAACTTTATAGAGTAAAAGTTTGCCTTGATGATCTTATTCACATTATATTCAGTTGTTATTGTTGCCAATGCTGTATTATTTTGAGTATCGCTGGAAAATTCTTTGTCGATTTACTCCCGCAGATCACCATTCTGCAACTTTCCGGACTGCTAAAACAACCGGATACAACGAGTCGGAAACTTACGTTGAATCGCCTGTCATCTACCACTCTGCCTTTCACAGTTATTTCCATAAACAGCAATGTAGAAAGCGAAGATGTCCTTGCTGTGTGCGGATTAAAAGATTGCCACATCATAACATATGGACACGCTGGATCTGTTGCCAGTCATATTGCATTGCCTCTTCAATTGGAAACTGGAAATTTTGTCATCAAAACCGTCTGGGTTCCCGGATCACAAACTGAACTTGCATTACTCACCGCTGACTTTGTTAAAGTAAATATCTATTCCGGTTTTTCTAATGCTTTGTGTCAGGAAGGACTCGTGGCACCAATTATTCAAGACGCCTTCTACAGTAGAAGTCAGATAAGGTTTTTTTAAGATTCAAATATCTTGAAAGTCTTGAAAG
The DNA here is from genome assembly GCA_013076295.1 of Sanderia malayensis. Classification (NCBI taxonomy): domain Eukaryota; kingdom Metazoa; phylum Cnidaria; class Scyphozoa; order Semaeostomeae; family Pelagiidae; genus Sanderia; species Sanderia malayensis. The sequence continues at coordinate 52,530 of RQOL01000536.1, forward strand.
GATACTCGGAGTTTTACAAACCATCCCTAAGAACTGCATCAAACAGGTTGGATGTAGTTCTTATCTAAGAGTTTAGGAAAATTGCTTTAGAATTGCAAGAATTGAAAACACTAGTAGTTATGTGAGATATCTTTGAAGTTTAAAGGGAGGTAGATGTGGTGGAAAAAACAGAAATTTTATTTATACAATTTTGAGTTGTCTGGATTATGTTCGTGTCAACTCGAATTGTTTGGTTTTGAGAATCGTTAAAAATCTGAGTTTGGAAGAGTCTTCCTCTGTCTTGTTTGGTGCATTACAGATGAATAGAAGACACAGGGATTCAATGCTGCAGAATGAAAGCAACATATTTCTCACCGATTTAATAATGATCTCTTTCATAGGTTTACAATCTGGCCAAGTCAACTGGCTCACCAACACACCATTACATTCTTCCTGGAGGAAAAGTCCGTGACGTCACATTCATAAACGACGGCAACGTGTCGCGGATTGCAGTGATGTCATCGCATGGACATATTTACACTGAGACGATGAACGAGGCTAGCAGTGCAAGTGGTGGGCCTTTTTTCTTGACTAACGTCATCAATGCATCTCATTCAAGCCTGAAAGATAGCAATGGCCAATTAGCTGGCGGTGGTGTCTCGTTGTATTATTCTCATGCGATGAAACTTATGTGCTTCAGTTATGTTAAGGGTATGTGTACACTTTCTGCATCTGCAACTTGACATGTAGACCACACTAAACAATTGCATGTAAGAACCCATCAATCCAACTTGCTGTTTAAATACAACGAGCTGCGGTTCCTGCTATGGTTGTGAGCAGTAGCCTGCAGCTTGTTAATTTACTGGTTCCTATATGCGGATTTTTACGAAGTGTTATTTCAAATGCCCATTTCATCAATGTGGGTATTTCACTTTCACATTGCATCGATGTGGATTCATCACTTGTGGCAATATAGCCCTAAACATCGAACTACTTTGTCTACTGAATATACACGAGTTTTTCTTACTTTGTGCGCAACATTTACTTTGTTCAACTAATATATAATAATAATATGTTATATAAACATATGTGTTTATCTTTCACAAGGCAAAAGCTTTGTCGGTGTTTTGAACGATGATCTGTCAGGCATGGATAGAATATTCAGCATTTCATCTGCCGTTGCGAATCACGCTGCTCTGTGTAACTGGAATGAAATTGCCGGTCAACCTGGTTTATTGCATTGTGTTAACCAGACAACCGGTAATCCAGTTATGATCATGATCAGACCGGATCGTATATTGGTAAATTTACCCCATTTCCATTGATGAATTTTAGTAGTTAGTTTAATAATTTATGTAGTTTTGTTTTTAGTTTTTAATCAGTATATGAAGACTAACGAAACTGATCTTGGTTTTTGTTATTATTTTCCAGGTGCAAGATATCAAGACAACGCCTGCAAAATCCAAGATCCAAGATGCTGTTTGCTATTACCATGTTTACCCGATCACACGAAATTGCGACACGACAATGCAACAGAAGACGGTCATGATCGTATTGCTGGAAGATGGCAGCTTGCGAATATACAATGCCAACAAAGATGAAACCCAATACTGGCTACAACCGCAGTTTAAGCCGAAAAAGTATGTAGAAGGTGTATTTTGTACTCTGCTTGTTGTTGTCACTTATAAGAAGTACGCTGAGACGACAGATGCAGCGAGAGAGATCGTCCAGTTTAGCATTCTGCATACAAATCTCCGTCTCCTCGTTGCCGCTGCGAATAGTCTTCTCATCTTGTTGCATGGAGAATCCGAACATACACGTTCGACCCGTAGACACGCTATAATCTGTAAATGCAAACCGTGCATTCCCAGATTATAGTGTTGCGGATGAATCATATGCAATGTTAACTTGCAGAATCATACATAGTGGAATACCGATACGTAAAGAGGTTTTAAGAGAGCCGCTAGCATTCATTGTTGCATCGAGAGCTCGCTAAGTGAATCAGTTCAATGAGCAAGAGTTGTACTCTGCTATACCGGAACATTTGTTATATGGGGACGGAGCTCGTCATACCAATTGTAGTTTCGTAGTTCTAACGGAGCTCTTTTGTTTTCCGACAAAGCCAAGAGTTAAAACTGAATTTGGTAGTATCAGCCAATTCTATCTTTCTGTTTCATATGCAGCTTTGTACAACCGTGTCAAGTAACAAGAAAGGGCAAGACATCACGACCAGCTAATCCATCGGCCATACACACGAATGCAACTTCGTTTCCTATTGATTTCTTTGAGTATTGCGAACCAACTGTGGATGTAGAGTTTGGTGGTGCAGACATCCTACACGTGTATAACAGCGCTCAGGCTAAAAATCGACTGTACACTGCTGGAATGTACATTGCCAATACCAAGGTAGTTTCCATTTTATTTATTTGTCTATTTATTTATTTATTTATTTGTACCGTCGATTTTCAGTTTAAAGACATGATAGTAATAGTAAATTGAATGGAGATAATAAACTATTTTCAATTCTTTTCTGTTGAATTTTGCTAAAGTTTCGACATTTTCTGTAAAAATCATATTTTACTTGCCATAAAATGCTCAAAAATCTCGTAGTTTTTATCCGATCTTATTTTTGCCTCAGCTAACCAATCGGTATTTTACGTTTGGCTGCATCATCCATAAAGTTAAATGGTCATGTAAAATTTGGCTTGTTATGCCCTATCGAAACTCGTTATCATGATCCATTTGGTCTACTTTGAATCAGAAGTCTCAGGTCAACAGATAATGAATGTAGCAAATGCTTGAAAATTACAAAGTATTACCCTGAGCTTGTTTGAAGTTTGTTCTCTGTTGAAGCTATCGCTTCAACAGAGAACAAACTCAATGATATCGCTTTCACCCTTTAGCCGAGTGGTTTTAAAGTTGAAATCACAAACACAAACACGTCTAATGTTTTGGTTGGACTACGCATTCACGTTGGAGTGAGATCAGTTGATAAGACGCCAACATACATTGAGGTCTTTGGCAGAATCATACCATTACGCCTGAGTCGACACAGATGGTTTGATATCCCGTTTTCAAGAGCAGAATCTCTTACAGCTGATAAGAAAGTCACCGTAACTTGTAAGTATTTCATTGTAAATATTGCCGTAAATTCGCACAGGCAACCCCCTTGGAGAGCCAACTCGGGCCATTTCGCTATACGCGTCACGGGTTTTCTGTTGCTCCTAACAAGGGTCTTTTTTCCCGGGCGCCCGTTATATGCATCGGTTACCTCTTGACGGTAATGCGTACATGCATCGTTGTAGGTTGTAGTAAAAGTCCAGCTTGTCCTGTCTCGTTATTGCCTTGAGAAGACCAGAGTACCCGCTTCTGAATTACAGATAGCAGGCAACTACTGATTTGTCAATTGATTATGTAAATCTATTTATGTAGACAATGTTGTAGAAAATGTATGCTTTGATTGATTTTTGAAATGTTTTGATATTTGTCCTCTTTTTCTGTTTATAGTTGGTCCGTCATCTGACTCATCAGGAATAAGTATGGTTGATTCAATCAGCGTGTATTGTAAGACAAAAGAAGCGTTTGGTTGGCCAGAAGATGCGTCAGAGCCTGCAGCTGTCGGAAGTCCAGTTCATTCTCCACATGACTCAAGAACCTTGCCAGCCACAACTGAATCAGTACAGGCAGTTGAATTATCAACAGCAGAATCGTGAGTACTTCAATGTTTTGTTGTTTTGTAGTTTCAAAAACAGAGTTGAGTTTTAGTGATAAATCCAATACCCATGGAATATACGAGCATTTCTCGAGTTGTTTCAGGGTTTCCAGTTATCAAGGGGCAAGTTCCAAGGAAACTTGACGAAAGTTGGAGCTTGGGGAAACGGGGAAAATGCTCAGCTTGTCAAAGAATTCGATATCATTCCATGTTGAGCTGTGTATATATATATAGGGTCTTTTAATCTTTATCATTTTTGGGAATATATCAATTAAGTGACAGGAAGCATGGTTTGTGTTTTTTGTGACATTTATTTGAATTTTTAAATCAGAACTCCATAAATTTTGTCCATGAAGCAAGTCTCCATAACTTTTCCTTGAAGGTCAGATGAATTTGGTTTTAAGATAATGTATTCTTTTTTGTTTTTTGTCGTAGGCTTTTGGGTAAATTACTTGAAACTGTGATTGAGAACATGGCCTGTTTCCCAATTACTAACAGCCACAGTGAATTACACGACAAGCTGTTGTCGTTTGCAACAAAACTGGTCACTTCCAAAAGGCATTCACTTATACAATCTCAAGCCAAGTCGCTCTTAGCATCTTTGTTTAGCTCCAAGAATGAGTTTTTTGATAAAAAGGTATGAGTTGCCTTAACTGACCTTATATTAGATTCAGAGAAGACAATAGGAATCAGGAAAGGCAGGTTTTTGTATCTTTGATTTTTCGTTTTAGGATGAAGCGCAGTTGTTCCATGCTCTTGAGCAGTTCAAGTCAAGCAACGAAGTGGACCAATTGGTAATTGGGCCCTCTTATGCTGAAATTGTATTGGATGTACTAAGTGTGGCTAGATCTATTGCTAATGCAAGACCAAACAATCTGATCAGATTGTTAAAAGGTAATAATTCAGCTCTTGCTGAAAGGTAATAACTGAGCCCTTTCTCAATAGGACGTTATCTGCACCATATTTAACTCATTGGGGTTTAAACAAGCCATGTTTTGCTTTAAATAACAGAATGTCGGTACAAGAATACAGCGAGCATGTTGGAATTTACTCATTATCTTTCCTTATACCGCAAACTTTTCACTATGAAAAATATTTATATTTGAACTGCTTAAAATACAATTCACCGCCAATTCAACAAACTCCAGACACTTTGCTTTTCTCTAAATTTATTTATGTCGGATTCAGTTTTATCAGTTGTGTTTATTCGTGGAGTCGTTGTATCCATCCCGCCATCTTTATTTCAATACAACCGTCAATTTTAATTGCAAAGAACTAATGACAGAATAAATTGTGATTACTTGCTTTTAGATTTCGACAAGGAAGCAAACACGTTAAATGACATTATGTCAGCCTTTTGGAAATTGTACAAGTTAAGACCCGTAAACTGCTTTCTAGCACCAATCTCAACCAGAGGTATGTATTACGGGATTGTAATTGTTTTCAAAGGTTTTCATGTTATTTATGGCGAGTTCCCACACGTTGCTATTATGTTTATGTCATGAAAAGAGTAACTCTCAGATTCCAAAATGCAAGTTTCTTTCAATATGGTTGATAATAGGTGGGATGTCTCTAATTTTTGCCTGCTTGAATTCCTAATTTGTGACATCTCCATGTATGATGCTGTCTTTCCTAGCGATCGGAACTCTTGATGGTACAGTAGAAGCACTTGTCGAGATTCTCTTCGCTGTATTGCTTGCTGACAGTGAGAATTTCAAAGATATCGCTGAGATTATAATCTCCTTGCTTCTCAAACAGGTATATATATATAATAACAAGTTATGATTTCAGCATTTTACCATGATAACAAGAGTCTTTCTCTATTAATTCAATGCACTAAGAATCGCCAACTTTCTGCCAAGTTAAGTTTCCTCACATATTGCTTTTTGGTGGCCATTAGCTTTGTAACAACAGAGGCTATTTTTTTCGTTCAAGGATCCTTCTGTAAGCTTTGCTACAAAACAAGGGATTTCTCAAGCGCTTAAAATACGCAAAAAAGTAAATGTGGTGGCTGAGCAAATTCCAGATGCTCCATCACCTTGTCCAGCACCACCAGTGCAAGAAGCTGCCACTGACCAGGAGAACAGTCAAGTTCAACCTGCGCAAGAGAGTTCACCAGCGGTATGTAGAACTTTCGAAGTAGTCCTCACGTATCCCCCCGCCTCCTTTTTGCATTCATTCATGTACTAATCTATGTACGAGATCTCATTCCTACTATGAATATTGTCTACATGTTAACTACACAGGCCATATATTTGGTATTATTTTCTTACTCAACTCTATTTGTTGTCATATTTAGTCTCCTTCTGAACTCCAAGACAACTTAAACAATTTACGGCTTAAAATGCCGTAACCGTGCCACATGGCCGAATCTAATTGCACTGATCTAATGTTCTTCTTAGCCCGATGAAATAGAAGTCATACCCGAGTCTTATGCCGATCCGTATATGGATCTCGAACCCCAGCAAAGTGGACTGCAAGCTTTCCTTGGAGGTAAAAATTAATTTTTTGTTTTTCCTGAGTTTCAGTTGAATTTGACTAATGTGTCCACCACGTTGTTCTCAAAGAAACGTGCGTGGCATTTCATTAAATCCTGAGTTCGTCTAGTCTACAAATAAGTTGTAATATGGGCTCAGATAAAAGTTTAGTCGACTATTGGTATCTTGAAGATCTTGCAATCTCGAGCATTGTTACATTACATCATGCCAGTTAATTTAATCAACAGCAAAAGCACAGGAATTTTTTCGTGCATGTAAATTACGTGTGCGTGCATATTTGTCCGATGAGAATGGTTGTGATTTTGAAAGGTTTGTTGTCTCAGGAGATGATGCAGTCATGGAGCTTGCGCTGGCCTTGAGCTTACAAGACCAAGAAAACGATCGTGATGATGATGAAGATGACGATGAAGAAGATGATGAAGAAGATGATACCGATTATTACCGACGACCAACGCCAGATGCAATGGATGAAATCATGTTCCAGGAAGAATCACAACTGATGAGTAAGAATATGCTCCTCATATTCCCAGCGTAGCTTCAGTATTAAGTGCAGTATAGAGTACAATATATAACGTTGCATGCGAACGCACCTTGAAAGGTATATGCATCTTTGCACGAAACTTGCAAACACTGCATTGGTACATTGTTTGTCACTGGGGATACGTTGATACGCGATTTGTATACCGTAAATCCTCGAATTATTTGTTTTCAGTATATTTGGATGGGGGCTTATTTGAGAGTGGAGGTTTAAACGAGGGGGCTTGTAAAACTATTTCAAACATGGCACGTAAGAAACGGATACAACACGATATTTCATATCATATGTATGATATTCTCGAATTTCTAATGCGAGGACATCATTTGTATAAGGAAACATGGTGCCCGAAGGTACGAGAAGACCCGGTGCATCATTAGGACATATGGTTGCAAAGATCAACATGTTTGGTCAGGTCAGGTCAGGTCACACCCGTAGCCTACTGGCCGTTGGGGCACTGGCATGTTTTTCTCCAATTGTCTCTATCCTCCGCCATCCGCACACAGACACTGACCGGTTCGTTTGTCCAGATCTTCACATCTTCCACCCAGCTTCTCCGCGGTCGACCTCTTCCCCGTTGTCCATCAACCCTTCCGTGCATTACTGTATGTGCAAGAGTGCCGGGTCTCCTCGTGACGTGTCCAAACCATTGAAGTTTCCTCCTCTTTACCGTGTCCAGCAGTCGTTCAAACATGTTTGGGGTGGGGTCTTATTCGATGGGGGGGGGACGTATTAAGAATTTGTAGTCTCAGGCCAGGGGCTTTTCTAAGGGCGGGGGGCAATTTGAGGATTTGAAGTATGTACCCTGTAAGATATTGAATAAAGCGATTTGAAGTGATATGTTCATAGCTTTATCTTCTACTTATGATTTATCCTGTAATAGATTCACTTTCCGTGACAGCTGAAGAGGTTGACACGTTCAAAGAAGATCAAGATTCACCCCGTGAGAAATCGAATGAAGCCACCACAAGCAACGATGACAAGCAATCATCAATTGCCAAACAGAAACAGACAGTTATTGAAATCACAGACTCAGCTCTCCAAGCTTGCTGGCAAAAATTGTTCTCTGTTTTCGTCGATCATCTGCCCGATATTCGTAACGTTCATGGCGTGCAAGCCATACCATATCTTCAGGCAAGCTTCCATTCTTTATTCCATTTGCTCGACTTTCATTATATATCAGTTACTCTTAAATACCAATTTGTTGAACCCGAGGTGTTGTAGACGGGAACAGCAGATTGGCGTGACCCTCTCGGAGTTTCGAAGATATCAGTTTTTTTTCAGAACTAGTTTTCTGTAGCAAAATCTTTATCTTTTAGTCATATTCTTTGATAAATTTTTGATTGGATTTAATTTAAGGTTCTGTTGATGTTCTGTTCGAACTTGAGTGATTCTGAAGAAGATCGAAAGAATCTCGAGAAAGTCATTTTTGAATGTTTGAAACAGCTGGATCCAGCCGAGGATGTAAGTTTGTTCATTACGTAATTAAACATATACACAACTAGCTTTTTTGTTTTGAAGCGATATTTGTTGCTATTTGTCTCCAGCGGGCCGGCTGATGCTGTTTGCTGGGTCTTCACCTTCATCCGGCACCTTAAACTTTGACCTTTAACGTCGATCTTCGATTTTGACCGTTAACCGCATTTCATGTGATTTCAGACTTTCAAGAACGTATCAGATAGAAGTGCAAAGAAAGAAGTTCATCTTATCATAATACGCTTCTTTAGCATTCTCATGTCTCAGACAAGATCACCAAAAGAAGCTAAACAGACAGACGAGGTATGCAATGCTACTACCTAAAAGATAACACCCATTCAATTATTTTGCGATTGATGTTGATTTTCATTGCCTAATGGCAGTTTAGTTTATCTATGTTCACGTAGGTGATCTGTGTGGCTCGGGTAACGAGAAGCCCTGCTATTAAAAACGACTTAAGTTGATAAAAAGCAAGCGATAAGCATTGCCCTGTCAGAAATACTTGGAATAAGCTAATTTCGCTTATTTTTGAGAATTTAAGAAATTTGGAATTTGTAGTCTACTGGCTGTAAAAATTAACTTGTTTCTGAGACTAGCCACTCAGCCACTTATGCTGGTTGATGTGTAGTGCTGCCCAGTCCGAAAATATTCAATTTTTAGCACACGTATTTTATTTTAACGTTTGTCATAGCTCTTCATTATTCCTTTGCTTTTCTTGCAGTCAAAATCTGTTAAAGGGAAGTTGAAGCCAAGCAAAACTGTTGCAAAAATACTTGCAAATGAAGGAATTTTGAAATACTGTTTGGATATTTTGAAGAATCTTCTTTCATACTGGCGTCAGCTTAGATTCTTATCTTCGGTATGTGACGATGTTTTTCTTATTTATTGTGTTAAATTGCTTCTTGTCATTTTTGCTTTCTTCTTTTTTTCTGTTTCATTCTTTTTTGTTTTGTTTTGTTTTCTAAGTTCTAACTGTGATATTCTTGGTTATAATCAGGTTTTCAATTTTGGTTCTTGTACCTTGGAGCTGTCAAAATCTCTTTGAATCAGCTTCCATTATCAGTATTATTTCCATTTTTTTACGAATGTTGTTTCTTTTTTGTATAGGCTGATCCTTCAAGCGAAGCCGAAGTTCTTCTAAAATCACACGGGCCTCATTCTACTCCAGACATGTCTCCATTCTTCCTGAAACAATACGTAAAGGTACATATTCCCAATCACTCTTTTTCCTTCTCTATTCAATTTGTTTCTTCTCATTACGTCCACTATATACTATACTAGCTTAATGTACGTTTTCGGCTTATCAGAAAGACACAATGCCACATCTGCACTAACTACGTTATTTACATAGAGCTGGTATAGCTATGTTTATAAAAGGCATGACATTCATAGTGTTATTTTTCTTTGTAGAGTCATGCAAATGATTTGTTTGAAACCTTCCCTCAATTAGTCACAGAGATGGTGCTGCGCATTCCTTATCAGGTAGAAAAGCAATGATTTCAATCCATATTTGATTTCATTTCTACACTTGTATTTGTGTAGCCGTTTGTTTTATTCAGCATCTCATTGTTGGTCAATTCAAGGCGACTAGAAATTTTAGTGCTCACAATTTTACAGATACGCAAGAGACTTGAAGGAGTAAGTGATTTCGAGATATCTCATTTTGGACAAGAATGGATAGAGATATTGTGTGAGGTATGCTTATCGTAACTGTGTTATCAGTGAATCAACGAGTAGCATTGCACAATAGAGCACATAGAGCACATGTTTTGCCAACCTAGACTTGAATTTTCATTCGAGCCAACTCCTTGAAGTACCATCTTTATCTTAATTGGTGCAAATCCTGTATGCATTTGTATGTAAGCTCACTTGTTTTTCACTTGAAAAATGTTTAATTTTATGGTTATGTTGAGGTACTTCTATGTGAGCTGCATATGTTATGTGTGATACGTCCTCTTAAGTTTGAAAGCCTCTCACTAAGGCATTTTTGCTTTTTTCGGTGGACGCTATATATACTAAGCAATAGTGATAACACCTGCTCTAAGAACCAGGCAACATGAATAGACATGTTCTTTATTTTAATGGAGTTATTATAAGTCTTTGTAGCCACCAGAATTTCATAACAATGCGAATTATTTTTCTTATAGTATATGATTGCTACTGATGCTCCATTTGTTCGGCGCCATGTGCGAAAGGTAAGTCAAATTACTATTACCGTATATGCCGTCTACTGGGTAGTGAAAACCCACGTACATGCGTTTGGACAGAAATATTGATCTGGGGTTATTATCCACTAATTTTTTTATCCGGGATTTTACTTTGTCATAGAAAACTTATGTTTGCGTTATAAAAAAATTGTATCGCTTTCTTTATTTTTGCTTTCAGTTGTTGCTTGCCTTATGTGGTTCCAAAGAGCGATATCGCCGTGTTAAGGATTTGCACACATTGAAATCTTACACTGATATTATACGGTAAGTTCGATTAGTTACCCATATATTCTATGATAAAGAATGTTTGCGAAAGTTACTTATTGTTAAATTGTTTCAAGTATTGATAAATTGAACAACCAGTGGAAGCGTGGAGTTTGATATACCGTAAAAGCTCTACTAAGCCCCACCTCTTGCGGAGGGGGGTGGTTATTTAATTTTCAATGTTAGAGGGTAACGAAGTTTGAAGTTATCGATGTTAAAACGTACTACATACACTGATCAAGGTTAAGACTGAGTTCATAGGCTGACATTTGAATTGAAGCTAATGTCATGCTAATTTCTTTTCATAATTAGAGGTATCATCAGTATAACACAAGCTGCCGATAGACCTGCAAATTTCCCGTATGAAGAGACAGTTAAGCTGGTAGGTGAATCCTAACTACTCGGGAAATCAAGCACTCGGGAAATATGTTGTTTTCTTTGATTTATTCATGTTTTGGGTCGTCGATACTCCCCACAGCAATATACAATCGTAACCTGGGGTACACACAAAGCATGTAAATATCGCCGGTAGATGCAAAGTTGTTCAAGATTTTATGGGTTTTGTCCAAAACCGATGTATTCTTGTCAGATTTATTAGCATGTTGTGAACTAAATGCTTACTTATTCATGCTAACCTATCCCAACTCAACCAAGCTTAAATTACTCTTTAGGCTGACAATGCAAAAGCTTGTGTTGACATTGCCATGATTAGAAACAATAATTGGCAAATCTTCTGCAGACAAGAAAAAGGTCAGTATACGATTCAAAACATTTGAATTTCTTCTTTATCCACTAATTTCAGTTTGTTGCTTGCTGTTGGAACATCTATGTTCTGAAATGACCAATCTCCGTAAAACAGTCTTTGCGAATGTGAAGTTTCCCCAATAGTTGAGCATTCTGCAATCTCGAGTCTCTTGTCTTATTTTCTGGCAAATACAAAGGGTTGAAGCACAAATGACACTAAATTTATAGCTACACGATAGGGAATTCGATTTGTAAATGTGACATTTGTAGTTGTTATATTTCCAACGTCGTTTGGGTATATGATTGTTATCAAGAATGCTTTCTTTCTCAGGTGTTTTGCCGTTTCTCGTACAAGCGAGCTGTCAGTTGTCTTCTGAACATGTCTCAGGAATATTCTTGCAGTTGATTGGCTTGGCTCTCGGCAACTCGTGTGCTAAGCAAGGATCGTCGACAAAGGAAAAAAGCAATGATGAAGGTACTTAGTTTTGCAATGCGGTCCCTATTTACTGTCTTATTAGCCAATGCAATATTATCCAGATCGAATGCTGATAAAAGTGATTAAAATATAAAACTGTGGTTGTCAGTTATTTTTGGGTCTTGTTGATATTAACCAAAGGGGTGGTTAGATATTTTTTAATATCTAGGTCTTATTTAAAACGTTTGGGTTTGCCATATTTTTCTTTTTATTCAACTCTTTCCCCAACAATTTAATCACGTCATGTCACATTAGGAGTTGAAAAAGCATAATGCTGTCAAACTAATCCATGATGTCAATTTTTAATTAGTTTACTTACAACATTTTGTTTTAGAAGATGTGAAAGCTTTGGTTTGCTTGCTGTTTGAACAATGCTACAGTTCGTTGCTGTTTAACTTTATCAAGTTCTTTCTTCTCGAATCCAATTCAACAAGTATGCGATGGAAAGCTCACGAACTACTGCATACAATATTTGTGTAAGTTGAATACATACTTGTATATATTTGTATGTATGTGAGAGTTTTGTTAGCATGTCGTGCAATATTCAAAGCTTGCATAATACTTTCACAGTAAAATAAATTGTACAAAATGTAAAAATTGCGATTTTTTGAGCTAAGCCCTTTCTCGCTTAAATTAGCTCAACAATTGGCAGATATTGTTCTATTATGATGGGTTCATTAACTGGAAATTTACACTGTCTACTGTACATACTGAACATAAGCTATCTTCTGCCAACATTTTCATTTATCTATGTATTTTATCTTAGATGTATTATCTGAGCGCCTTCTTTCGTATATTTCAATTGTCCTGAAATATCCTTTCGTGTTTTATTAGCTTTGCTATGAAAGATCCTCATGAAATAGGGAAAGTAGTTAGTTAGTTAGGCCAGACGTCAGTCCGAGCCAAATAATTGAGAAGTTGCCAATTAGCTGCAACATTGCTGACACAGCGACAAGTCTTCATTCCAACAGAAGCTTGATAAGTGTTTGGTTAATATGAAAATATTGTTATTACTTTGTAGAAACATTTCAGAAGATCAACAGCTTCGTTTGATTGAGCTTATGTGGCAACTTTGGAATTTCGTGCCATCATCTGGACACAAAGCAGCACAGTTTGTCGATTTACTTGGTTACATAACGGTCAAAACACCAAAGGCAAAGAAAATGGTAAGCCTTCATTCTGGCACAATTGTTTGCTTCGTAGGAGTTTTCATGGGCCACTTTTGTTAAGACTCCTGTCCAGGTTTTGCTTTCTATCGTTAATATTTTAATAGTTTTAGTTTTTACCATATCGTGTTGTTTTTATTATTATGTATACTGTTACACTTTGTTTCAATCCTCAGATACCTAAGTACACTAACACAGTCCTCTCTTTGCTGTCATATGCGAATGAAATCTTGAAAAATCACCCAAATGCAAGTGTATACAGGTAAACACAGTTGCATTTATAACCACGCAATGTAAATGCTTCAACTGAATTCTGCCCATCAGGTTTTCGTTGAGCATTAAGATCCATGTAAACAGTTGTGTTAGTATAAATGTAGTGGAACCGAACAATAATTTTTGTTCATTAATATAGGCGCCTTCAAGGCCTTGTCGAAGTTACTGGCTTTTATTTGGAAAATGATCCATGCATGGTGTGCAACAATCCAGAAATATCTTTCACGGTAATTGTTTACTTTTAACCTTACAACTCCCCCTTTTTTAAAACACTATTTCATAACCGTTAATTTTCCATGACGATCCTCCATTTTTGGAAGTTCGATAGTTTTCATATGGTTCACTCCACTGCTACAACATTCATATCCAAACAAGAGGAATAGTTTGTTTACAACAATGTGGTAAAATTTGTGCTAATTAGTACTGGCAACTTGTTGCTGCGCGTAATTATAATGCACCAGATTTTCATAGAATTTGCGATGAGCCTTGAAGACCTGTACCGCCTAGGAGCAATGTTGCATGTCAGTAGGGGGAACAATTTGTAAAGCTCTTTTTACTTATGATGCGAACGTTAATTTAACGTGATGTTTTAGGGAAAGGAGTTTTGTCCAACGAACCACATTTTGAAGACAGTCAAAGTGTTATGTCTGTTAAAGCATGATTTATACAATCTTACTGAATTTTATTGTTTTATTTACAGCATGCTAAATTGAACTCCATCAAATCAGACATACGATACACGACAACGGCGCAGCTTGTCAAACTCAACGTCAGCTATACGATTTCCCGCCTTTTACTTCGCATTTCTGATATCAAGAGAGCCAAAATGGTATGTTTTAGTTTGATACTCAAATTTATACGATGGTATTACCACGGCTATCCTTATTACCACTATTATTTTCTATATTATACAATATATACTTTCATTTTGCATTTTTCGCAGGTTAAGACCATCAACATCTATTACAACAACAAGGCGGTTCCTTCTGTAGTTGAACTGAAAAACAAGTAAGAACTCCAAGCATCCAAGAAAAAGTTATTTATTTAATTCTCTCTGCTTGTAATTTGTTATTTATGTATGTTTTGATTCAGGCGAAATATTTGGCAGCACGCAAAGAGGATTAATTTATCTGCAGAACAAACAGATGTGAAGGTATTCTTTTCATTACAAGTGTAATTTGCAGTTTTATTAAGTAACAGAAACTGTTTGCTTTTGATGTTGTGACTTTTATCCTCCCAGGTTGATTTTACTCTTCCCATTGTGGCCTATAATCTTATGATTGAGTATGCAGAGTTCTATGATAACATTCAGGTAAGCATTAACTTCGACTACTTCGTTTTATATTTGTAACTCGTATTATTTTGTTATTTTATTGTTTGATTTTGTCTGCATGATTATTTGTGAAATTCACATATTTGTTTTCTTAATTTCCCCAGCACTATAGCTTTATTTCACTCTTCTAGTTCTAAATCCAGCTGGTTAATTTCGATTTTGCTGCCCTTTTAGTTGTCAGCAGAATCATTGCAGTGTCCAAGATGCAGCGCAAGTGTGCCTGCGAATCCTGGGGTATGCGGAAACTGTGGTGAAAACGTTTACCAATGTCACAAGTGCAGGTAAGTGAGATTTCCAGGCAAGGCTCAATACAACAAAACTTTATTTGACAAAACATGGAACTTGATTATGCACGAAAACCCTTATGAGCGAAAGTAAGTTTTATCAAGAAACAGATGAGGAGAAAAGATGTTTAGTTCGCCATACTGGGAGTCTTTTTTATTAGGAGTTTGATATCTTGACTTTTTACTATGACTAAGTTAGTTCATTAAACTGATTATTTTAGAGCAATCAATTACGATGAAAGAGATCCATTCTTATGCACATCGTGTGGGTTCTGTAAATATGCCAAGTTTGAGTTTACTCTCGTTACAAGACCGTGTTGCGCCGTGGAGCCAGTTACAGGCGAGACCGATAGACAGAAGGTGCATACAACAGTCTTTCAATTCATATTCCATTCTTTTATTGCCATCTATCTTGTATCTGCTATTTGTCTTTCTTCTATTGTTTTTCTATTGATTTGTATTCTGGTAAGAAGGGTGGCTATCAACTACAGCAATTGACTGTGTAGAATTGTGTTATATGTTCACAGGCCCTGAGTGCTGTAAACAGCTCACTAGATTCAGCTGATAAGATTTATGTTCAACTTTCTGCTCACAAACAATCTTTGGAAGTATTGTTGCGAAATGCCTGCGAAGAAAGTGCAGCCACAAGCAAGGTATATCTCATAAACATTAACGACTGCACACATTCACATCGTTTATATTTGTCCCATTACTGTTGTATGATGCTTCAGGATACTGTTGTATTCAGATTCCCAAAGCTGTGATTATGAGCGTTTGTAGGTTATTTAAATAAGCTCCGATAACTGCTTTACCGCTCCATGCTGTTGTATTTTCCTACGACAGTAAAGGCCGAGAACAGGCTCTGTAGATGGGTATTATGTATTGAAACAAGCTCACACTCTCCAGCCGATTTAAGGTTGTACATTACTTTGTTTTGATGCAACGGTATATGCAACATTCTTCAAGACTCGTCAAGCAAGTGTTAATTAAGGAAACAAGCTCTTTCTTGGTATTGTCTCTGTTGATAAAAAACTGATTTGTTTTTTACAGGCAGGTGCCGTTTCTGTGTCTGGATCTTCTGTTTCTGCGATTGCAGCCCAACAAGTCAACAAGAATATTCAGAGTATTGCACAGAAATATTGTCTTGATTGTAAGATATCCTTCGAAGAACTCAGTAAGATCATACAGGTATGCTTGCCAATCTAATTGTATGTTATAATATGCTCCCAGTATTTCTTTCTCCCTTGAAGATTCGTTTTTTATTAGCAGCAGCTATAAGCGTCAAGTCTTTGCGATGTCCCAAAGAGACTATCAAGTATTGTTTATTGCATTGCAGAAAGTAACAGCAATACGAAAGGAGCTTACAGCATATGACATACTACAACAAGAGGCGCTGTCGACGATTGTTTCAGCCAGTCCCGGAGCATCGCCCATCTCACAAAAAGACTTTTCACCAGGCTTCGCATCGCCAACCTCTTCACAACAGTTGAGAAAATGGAATGGTTCCAAGGATGGCAGAGAGAAGATGACAATTGGTAAATGTTACGGATGCGTATTGTCCACTGCCGAGCATTGCCTTACAGTATTGAGAGCCATTGCTACTATTAAAGACTCACACGAACTGATGCTTAAAAAGGTGTGTTTCTTAATGTACATTGTTTACTGTATTTCATCCACAATAGAACGGCTTGTCATCTACTATCTATATTATGCATCTTTCGTTTCTTTGTTGTAATGACACTGTCGTTGTGTTGCAGCATCTTCTCAATGAACTTCTTGAGCATAATCTGCAACAGAGAAAAGTTCAAGTGACGTCATTGGCTAGAAATCTCATCATCATGATAACAAAGGGGAGCGCATGCGCCACTGACGAGCTCAACAGAATGATCATGAAGCAAGTCAGTTTGTGTCTGGAATCAAATGCTGCCAATGTTGTAACCGTAAGTCTTATATGCGAGCGGTATGATATCACAACCTGATTAGATGGACCTTTAACGAGCGTGCCTTATTCTACCGGAATCTTTTGAGGGAGCAAAGGCTGGGCATTATGTTCGATTGTGAGACCATATGCCCTGCTTATTATATAATCTTGTTCATGGACTACGATTTAGAATGTTGTCATGTGAGGTTTTATGCTGCCAGATGCAAAGGCGTGAGCTATCATTATAGTTTTATGAAAGGAGAGTTTGGTGATTTTACTTCAGTAATCTGATTTTGCTATGAGTTGTAGCTATAACTTAACGGGTTATTGATGCACGAGGTTTATTACAAGTGTGCTCTTTTCTCGTTTATGATTTGAATGAACAACCTAAATGTAGGATGTTCAATTAGTGTCGGAATGGCCTCGGGCCACTGAGGTGCTCCACAATTATGAACATTGCATTTGAAGAACTCTTTAATCTGATTCTGAGTCGACGTATGCTCATAGGTATCTTCGATTCTATTTTTATATTTGTTGTTTATTCTTCAGGACATATCGCTGCAGAATCAGATGTCTGTACTTGGCCTTTCTTTAAATACATTTGACCAGTGCTGGGGCCAAAGACTGAGATGTGGTTAGTTGTAATTTTACAATATCACCCATTCAGTATGATAACATTGTTGTGGATCATATTGCTAAACGCCAAGCAAAACGGGGTTTTAATGTTTTACTTGATTTATTTTTCAAGTCTTGAATTTGTTCTTGGATTCTGTGAAGTTGAATAACGCCGATGTAGCGGAAAATGTGACGTTGCCTTGCCTAAAGATCCTTGCTGAGTGCATGCAGAAGGTATCAAAGTCTGAAGATGATAAGGTACCAACCATTTTGCTTCTTTTACAATTGGCTTTTTAGCTTCCATAAACTATAGTGTCAGTCAGTAGACCTGGGAGGATATTTTTCTTAGACTAGCAGCAAACCCGTGTGGTTTTAATTGAGAAGCAAACTAGATAAGCAAACTCCGTTTTAGGCTGTTAAGCGATCTGACGTAGCAGCACAAGGTATCAATGCATTGAAGTGGCTGAAAAGCTCCAAGTATTCGCTGCAATATTGGCGTGCTAGAAACAAGGAGCCGACAAGATCAGAGTATCTCGCCGAGAAGTATGCAAGCATTTGGATGAGCAAGGTGCAGGCTAAGAGTCTTGAACCAAGACATGATGGTATGAACGGCGAGAAGTGGCTTCGCTTGCTTTTGTTTTCACCATCTTCCAGAGCCATACGTGAAACTGTCTGTGGTATCCTGGAAAATCTGAGCAAGGTAGAGGGAAAGATTGTTACGAATTCAATACGTTTCTTAATAGTAGATACAAATTCATTTATTGAATATGCAAGTGTTTTTAACATATTTGCGACGCATGGTTTAGAATGACGTTTACTAACACATGTCCTGCTTTTCACAGGTTGACCACAAGAAAGAGAAACTACTTCAACTTTTCACAAGGTAAACTATAGATGATCGCAAATTTATTTATTTGTATGCTTCGAGAAACATTGAGATACTGTATTGCAATGGCAATTAATGTTAACAAATTATGTAAAAAGTCTTTGATATTATTTATTTACAGTACATAGTTCATGTGGTATGTGTAGAACATGTAAACAAAACATTAGATCAACAAATTAGATCAACAAGAGCTATCCTTTAGTTAACTCAGCCGACACTATCTGATACGTTTGCATCATTTTGATCTACGTACACGCATTTGTTGGGTATTATTGAGTTCGCTTTCAATACACTCTTTTTTTAGGTACCTTGAAGATTTGCACGATGCTGGGGAGAATGCCAGTGACTTCTTGAAGTTCTTCAAGTTACTCATCACTCCACCTAATTGGAAAAAGCATCTTGTGACTTGTGGCATACTTGATAAGCTAACAGAATTGATTGTGAAGGTATGTTATATATATATGTAAAGTCACCAGTTACACCTTAAAGATCTCCACACTCTTTTGTTTTCATTCTTTTTTTCTTCATATTATTTACTATTTCAATGACTTCTAAATGCTTTCCATTCTTGAGATTGAGGTTTTAATATGCTACGAGATATCTGCTGAGATTTATAACCAAATGGTCGATTTCGTCAGTTTTGATATTCAATAAGGATACAACGAAGTAAAATTCACTCAATTTATAAACTTGAAAAATCAATTTGCCTTTTTTGTAGTCGATTTATTTAGGTTCAACTGTGTTAATGTTAGATTTATTTATTTTCAAACTCCAGGAGGTAGATTATTTGAGTTCTATGGAAAATAAAACAACTGGATTTGATCTGTCCCAAGGCTACGCGCTACATGCTCTGGCTGGTATGTGGTTTCCTTATAACTTCATTTCTTTTATCCTATTTTTCAAAAGATTCTCTTTTACTTTAGCATAAATATCTTCTGTTTTGAAAAACTGCACGTCAAATGTCTAGCGTTAATATTGGTTGTTATTTCTAGAAATATTGAAGATATTCTTTGAAGATGATGTTGTTAAGACTACTTTTAAGTCTCGATTTGTTGGCTGCGTTTTGCAATGTTACTTGTCGCTGAGACGGTAAATTCATTAAGATTTCAACTTGTAGCTAGATGCAACCATGCTTTTAGTTATATAATACTTTTAGTTTCGACCAACTGTCTGTCTTTAGCAATTATTTATTGCTTCTTCTAGGTGAGACCTTCCAAGTAAAGTTGATTATTTTAAGATATTCAGAGCTAACTGTACACACCTCAACTCTTTTAAATCATTGAATGTTAATGGAAGGGATATTCAACATGCTAACTATTTTCTGCATAAGATTTCAATGTATCTATAATTGCAGGCTAGTTGTTCAGCGCACAAAGTTGATTGATGCAGCGCAAGACATTTTGTTATCATTGCTTGAGCAGCTCACAACAGGTAAGGCCTGGTTCACTTTTTATCATCTTGTTTTTATGTCTTAATTGATTTTCAAAAACGTATTTTAGCACCTATATGTTGGATCTTTTAGCTGTTTAATGTATGTGATGAATGTATTTAGAATGTATTTCGAAGTTATTTGCTATTATTTGCATGTGATAAGTAGACTTTTTTATCGTATTTAATAGCAGACAATTCGCAACATTTTAAATTATTGCAAAATGTATAATTCAATATTTATCAATCTTTCACGCAGGAACTGAAGCCGAAGAAAGATCTTTTATGGCAATTTGCCTGGAAGCCCTGAACGCGTGAGTATTTTTTAGCTTTATTTATTGCATAATATTTGCAATGAAGCATAACTGTCGTGTTGTCATCATGCTTAAATGTTGTCCTGTGATGCATGTGTTTTTTCAGTTATCCTGTTATGGACATAAGAACACCAGTATTCATCTATGAGAGGCTGTGCAATATAATTTACAAGGTAATTCGCAGCATCACGTTTTTTTTTATTGAAATACGTTTGTATTAGTTGTAAATCGAGATTCCTGCAAACCACCCATCTTTGTTTGTAATGTAATAAAATGTTGCCAACAGAATTGTGTCAAGTTACTTTGAACTGCTTTTCGTGCTCCATTCATTACCCTAAATCATACTATTTAACGTTTTAAGTTTAATGTTGAAAGAGAATTAGTCTAAAAATATCATGTATCGAAAATCATAGTCTATATCAGAATATCGTTGTTTTAGGCTTAATGTCATTTATAAGCTGTTTGTCTTCGGTTCATTGTGCGATGTTGTTAATCTAAGGCTTGTATGTATGATATTCTTTCTTTGCTTATTTAGGAAGAGAAGGAAGTCAATGAGTTTTTCATAATAATCGAGAAAGATCCACAACAAGAAGACTTTTTACAAGGACGAATGCCTGGAAATCCATATTCATCCAAAGAAGCGGGGCTTGGCCCCTTGATGCGAGATGTTAAAAATAAAATTTGCACAGGTAAGAAGCGTTGCATATTATTATAATCTTGAAGCTTTGTTTTTTCTATTGAAGACGTGTTATCGTACATGTTAGGCAGAATATCTGTTCTAATTTATTAGATCATTATTACATGCTGTCCTCATTTAGAAATTTAAGATCTTCATCTCTGTTCTTTAATTTGACCTCTACGTTGACCCTCAAACATGACCTTAAGTGACCTTTTTCAAATTATCGGAGATTTCTTGTAGAATGTGAATTAGTTGCTCTGCTAGAAGATGATACAGGAATGGAGGTAAATACGTGTTAAAGACATCTCAAGTTTATGATATGTTTTACTCATAGTTAAATTCGCTTTTGTAAATTAAAGTCCTGAATTAAGATCTACATTTCCTTTCAGCTTCTTGTTAATAACAAGATTATCAGCCTTGATCTGCCAGTTGCCGATGTTTACAAGAAGATTTGGTGTGCTAAAGGAGAGGTGAGCTCAATCTAACACAACGTTGCCTTGAAAAACCACCATAAAGTGGCTGGCACCTGTTGTTCAATTTTGAATCTGAAGCATACAAACAAGCAATCGAATGGCATGCAAACAGGCTCAACTTCCATTAATATTCCAAAAATACGAGTCATTTCAGGAACTTTTGATTTGGCTGAAAATTGCAGACAGTTCATAGATTAAAGACATTACACTAATTTAACTAAGATGAACTATTTTGGATAAAGCTATTTTCTTTTTTAGCGACAAGAAGCAATGAAAATTGTATACAGAATGCGAGGTACACTTTTTTGACTACATATTTTTTTAATCGCTTTTTAGGGGATTATTTTCATTAATAATATCAGTTGATAATGATTCTTTTTCATTCGTGATTATTGTTTAAGGTCTTCTTGGTGATGCCACTGAAGATATGGTTGACGATTTGGAGACAGATAAAGGTATAACAATAATTCTTTAGATGTTGGATAATTGTCTTATGTCTCAGGTAAGCTCAAGGCTAATGTTGCTGGCTCTTTTACTTTTTTAGACAAGGATGTTGACGAGGAACACGAATACAGACAAGCTGCTGTCATTTCTGAAGTTGGAGGACTTGATATCATTTTGAAAAGGTAGGCTGTCAATAAAATAGCTACGTATAAATTAATGCCATACCAATTGATTCCAACGATGAATTTAGACGAATATCTTGTTCCAGTAAGAGTTTATGATTTGATGCATCTATATATCGAAATAGATGCATCTATGCATCTATTTCTGTTTGTGATCTATATGTGTACTTCTATCATTCATGATCTGATTGCTCGATTGTACATTGTTTGATTGTCTGCAAAGTTATCATAACCCTTGTATTTTATTTTATTTTAGGCTTTCGTATATCCGAGATCTGTCCAGAGCACAAGATTTGATATTTGTGATGCTGAAATTGCTGGAATACTGTGTAAAAGTTAAGGTTAGTATTGAGGTTTCGTGGAAGTATAAGCAGGAAACATCATGCAATAGCGTATTGCATGAGTGAGGTTAAAAGCCCCTTTAATGCAGCAACATCTTTATTTTTAGGTGAACCGTCAATACTTAGGAAAGCCGTCTGTGAATGCTCTCAAAATTATGCTTGGCACTTTAAATCTGGTAACTAAATTTATTTAAGTATTTACTTGTCTGCGTTTTTTCCGAGCGAGACAAAAATTCATCCAAATATCTGTGGATACAAATTTGCAAGAGTGACTAGAAAATTCAACAAATGTTACATTATCAAATTTTAATTGATATTTTTTCTGAATACACTCAACAATCGACTGGACAAACCCGACCAGGTAACCAGGAGATGAAACATTTCCATTCAATTCTGGATGAAATTTGGATGATGTTTTGTCAGGGACACACAAACATTTGTGACCACGAGACTGCAACTTTATTTAAAATCATTTTTTCCGATCTGGTATAGTTATTGATTTAGATAATTTATTATGCCAGGCCTTAAGACTTGAGAAAGAAAAGGGTTCTGGAAGTGGTGGTGCAATGATTGCCGAAAAACTGCTGAATATCATGGGGATTGTTTTGCATGAAGCTAGCACCCAAGCTGATCAATATGAGGTTTGTTTGGTTTTCATTGGTAAATGAGAGGTTTTTTCTAATGAGCTCAAAAACGTGTTATTTATTTGTGTTTTGGTTTTGATCACTAGTCACAATGTATCTTGTTACATTTTTCTTTTAGTTTGCAACATTACCTGGTGAAGAATCTCAACTTGAACTACTTCTTGGTCACATTACGAGTCCATATGTGGTAAGTAATTGCAGTATGATTTTGTCTTTAACTGCGCACAATTATCATAAAATTGAAAGGTTATCTCATTATTGCATTCTTTGCATATAATTTTTGAAGTGATCTAATGCTAATGTAATCAAACTCTTTTTTCTATCATTTCCTCTTACGACGCAGTACTTTTGAAGTGATAATGACGTACTTCTTTTCCAGCGAGCCAATGCGAATGTTCTGGAAGCCATGATGCGACTAATCCCGTCATTATCATTCGGCAGTGAACAAAGCATGCATACCCTCGTTGATCATTTCCTTCCTTATCTTGACTTCAACAAGTAAGTAGTCTACTATACGTACCTATTCAGTGTATTGCTTTTCTTCCAAATTCAGCAGTTTTTGTAGTTACACTTGTACCTTTATTGAATCTTGAACTTTGAACTTTGAACTTTGAACTTTGAACTTTGAACTTTGATCTCCCAAAAAGAGCAGAAACTTTCAATTGTTATAAGAAAGTATATGCTTCCACTTTTTTGCACTGATATCATGTTAATTGAAGTAACTTATTTTAGGTTTGACGACGAGCGTTCGCCCAATGAAACATTGTATCTTGATTGTTTCTGCGTTATCACCAACGGTATTTCGGTATGTTTGCCACGTTGATATTTTAATGCGTTTGTGTAATCGCCAATTTACTTTTCACTGTTATCCCCCCCTCTAAAAAATAATGCATAGGGAATTGGTGAAAGAAGCTTTTTTCTCATAGAATACGACAAGTGGATCACGACTGAAAGATCTGATTAACAGCAGTGGTATACCGAAGCAAGCCATGGAATACCTGAATGAACACACTCCACCAAAGTCTTTCAGGTTTGAATTCGTTTACAATGCAATGATAACAGTAGCAGTACAATTGAATGACTATTTGTCGAACTTCGGTATGTTTTGAATTTTTTGGGTCGCAAGGCTTGGAGTTATCAGAGGGTAAGCTCTGAAGTCAATACGAATGTATACAGCTGTAATATTGGGGCTCTGTATCAACACCTTTGGTGAGTTTCTTTTTGGTTTCTTTAGTGCTTCGGGTATTTTAGATGCCAACAGATGGAAGGAAATGCTTGCTAGACCTGCATTACCTTACGTATTGAAGATACTGACTGGATTGGTAACAGGCCATTCTGCAACTCAGGTGAATTTAATCGTGCTGTTTATGCTTGCAATGGGCGTTTATTATAGAGGGGTATTGTTAAATTGCTGCTGAAATGAACGGTATTTCAACGGTAATCAAGGGTTGTCAAGGGTTGTTACTTGAAGATCCGGGGTACTAAATTGTTGTATTAATTGTGATTTATTATAAATTTTTGCAGGATCTCGTTGGAACCGAGGAAAACATTGCTCTGTTGCATCGGTTAGAACAGGTTTCATCTGAGGAGAATGTTGGAACATTGGCAGAAAATCTAATCGAAGCTTTACGAGAAAACCCCGATGTTGCGAAAAAGGTATTTTCTTATAGTGAAGATATAGAATACAGCAACTTTTAAATTATTCATCTAGTCTGTTGTTAAAGCACAATAGGTTATTGTTTCATGTATTGTTTTAATTAAAAGGTGCATGCTGTGAGACGTAAGACAAGGGAAGACAAAAAGAAAATGGCTTTGGCAATGCGACAGAAGCAACTTGAAGCCTTGGGAATGTTGGTAAGTGAAAATCATGCAATTTAACGTTTGCATCAATAAAGAAGGGATGAGTTTTTTGGGAAATTCTTTGTCTTGTGGAAAATAAAGCACACAAGAGAATTTGTTGTTTTTTTATTGATAATGTCGCTTTTAACTTCTTTCATTAATCTAGGTAACGGATAAGGGTCAGATAAAGGCAAAACCCTCTTCTGTAATTAAAGAAATGGAAGAGTTATTGGAGGAGAAAGGCCTGGTTTGCTGCATTTGTAGAGAGGGATACAAGTTTCATCCTAAAAAGGTAATTGGATTATTTTATCATTATTTTGGAAGGGTGGGACTGATGCACATGACTGGAAACACAAACATTTCCCCGCTTCATAATTCTAATTTGATGAGATTTATTTTTCTTTGAAGGTGTTAACACTCCTTTTTCAGTTCATACTCTAACGTATCGCCCTTTTTGTCAAGGTACTCGGTGTGTACACTTATACCACAAGATGTGTGCTTGAAGAATTTGAAGGCAAACAAAGAAAGACACAGGTGCCTGAATTTAAGCTCTTTTGAGTTCTTTCTGTTGTAAAAAAACAACCTGATTTTAAGTACGTTTTGCTATGAACGTTTTGTTAAGCATTTACAATCATCTTGTTTTTACAGGGCTATACAACTGTATCTCATTTCAATGTTGTTCACATTGACTGCCACAAGGAAGCTATACGGTATGATTATTTGTTTTCGAAGTAATTTCCCTGGATGACATCACAAGTTGGTATTTTAAACCATTAGAATATAGTTGAAGTTCCTCTTTTGACCCCTTCCTCTATCCCATCCCTATAGTCACTGCCCTATCTAACTTGACGCAGTTTTTTGCGACTTCATCATTGATTAGTGATAGGGAATACTGGGTCACTGACACTTGTTCACCACATCAACACTGGAAGGACTACTCTACTTGTCTCTGGCATTGAAAATTAACGGCCTAAATTTTCGGTGGCCCTTGAAGGGGCGGAGAATTTTATTTGAAGTGGATACATAGAGCTAGAGTTTTGCTGCCATTTTATTTAAGTGGAAATTATTTTATTCTGTTTTTGTGTGTTCACTTTTTCCTTCAATTTGTTTTTAAGACACGCAAGATCTCGAGATGAATGGGAAAGTGCCGCACTACAGAATGCCAACACAAGATGCAATGGATTAATGCCTATCTGGGGCCCAAAGGTTCGTATTGTTATTTTATTCTGTAACACTTATATGTGTGTGTAGAATTTATAAATGCAGCAAATTATGCCGCGCAATTTGGTGGTGGAGTATCGTTGTCAGCAAAATTCGCAAAAAGGTTTGTGCCGCAATGCAAAATGGTAGATATTGCACTTTTAAATAACTACAAAACTTCTTTTGTAAAGCGGGGCTTCTATGGAAAAGACTATTGTATTATTTTATATGCATTGTTTATTTCAAGAATCATATGTATCAAACTATTCAAGCTAGATCTGAAGCATCATAAAATACAAAAAAATAGTGCAATATAAAATGTTTTGTATTCAAGACCAGCGGCCAATCCACAGATATCCAGACAATATATTTTTAAGGCTTCCATTTCCAAAGCGCTGTTCATGTCTCTTGTAAAATATGAAATGCCAACAGCACTGTCTATCTAGTTATCGTATATTGCTTATAATTTCATCCTAGTCCATGAAGTTACTTAGTTTCGTACAACTAGAAGTAGTAGCTAATATCTGTACAAGTAGTAATGTCTAGTACTTTGAGTAAAACGTCCCAAGTCTGCAATTCATGCAACAACATGTATGCATCTGTTGCCTCTCTTTTTCAACTTGACAAAATGCAAACCTCTGTTGAATTTCGTTATTTGCATTGCATGTCTCGGCGTGTGGCAAACTGTCCTTTAATGTGCATTTTATATGACTGCTATCCATTTGGGGAGTGGTTTGAAGCTCTGGTAAGCTATTGTGACGATATCTTCTTGATAGTTCATTGCCAAAGCTATCCAGGGTAAATGGGTATCTCGTTTGTATGATGAGTTGGTTCATGGGTGACATTGCATTGGATTGTGAAGGAGTTGTGTATAAATGCTGTAGATTGTTGAAACCAGGAAAACGCATTGATGCAAAAGTTTGTGCAAATTGACGCTTTGGTAAATTTTCAGCGGAAGGCAGTGGTCGATTTGATCTTTTTCTTCCATCCTTGCGGAACTTTGCTCGTCTATTTTGAAACCAAACCTGGCGAATAACAGTTTTATGCCAATTTATTCGGATTTACTGTCAAACACTATGCTTTAAGATGCTAAAATATTAGTTGTATCATGTTTTATATATTTCAATGTCAAAGTATATGACGATTCGCAGCATAATTTTCTGATTGGAAATGCACTTCGCTGCACTAAAATTTACTTTGCACTGCCTGTGACCCAACTAGTATTATCTGCAGGACGCAGATAATACTACTATTACGCAATATTGATATGGTGAATGTGAGAGGAGCCAAAAATACGTTGCCATATTAGGAGTTGCTCATTGTGCTAGCTCATTGTACTGTGGAAGAGATGTTTAATTTGTTAAACTAGGAAACTCTGAAATGAACGAGGGGTTGTTTAAATTGAAGCTCAACTGCCATCCACATGAAGAACGATTGATAAGCGCTCATTACCTTGATAACATATTGCGGTAGGCCTAACTGCTCACTCAATTGTTCTGCTTTATCCAGTGTGGGATATCTTTGTATTGTAAATGTTTCTTCCAATCTGTTCCTTTGCCATGTTGTTATCGTCGTTCGCGCACGTCTATGCACAGGTATGTCCATGAGGTCTTCAGATTCATCATACTGTAAATTGTTAGCGCTATTATGGAACTCTTTTCGAAATTGTGTATCCGAGGCTAGCCTCTCATACGCTTTATCTAAAAAATGAGAAAACATTTTGAGTTTTACCATTTCCAAATTTTGTATCACGATGTATATTAATCTATTTCCTAATTATTGCATTAATTTTTCCATTTCCTGATCAATACATTTATTTATTTCCTGCTCAATACATTTGTATTTTGTCATCTTAAGCATTGTGAATTGCCTGATAATTACGAAACTATTCTTCACGCATTATTCTACAAATAAGGAAATAGTTATCTGCCCGATATCCCCATTTTCTAGAAGAACATTGCGTGAATTTGATTTTCATCTTAATTCTTATCAAAATAGGAAACCATGCGTTTTGCATCAGATTCCCTTGCAAGATTAAGATTGTCACATTTTCCTGTCATGTTTTGCCATCGATGCCAAATAATACCAATGATCTTTAGAGATTTTGTAGATTGCTTCAGTTGCTTCTCTCCTTCCGTAAAAGGTAAGGAAAGAGAGAAGAATCGCTTTTATCTCGAATCATCACTGTTTAGTTTCACACCAAGGTTAGTTCTATACCACCTAAAGCAGCTAAGAGGTTTCATCCCTTAACTCAACGTTAAGATATGAGATTTTCAGTATTCTTCTAAGCTGGCAAGAAGCAATCTTTTAGTTAGGTGGGGGGCAGACGAGCTGTTTTGGGTATACTGTGAACAATTTGATTTCAGGAAACGCCGCCCAATCATGAGAAATTAAGATAATAAATAATATTATGAAATCGATCGCAATTTCATTTTTTAGCATATGACTTGAAGGAGTTTAGATTTGTCACAAAGGCCCAAGTCATTAGATCTATTTATGCAAGAGGGTGTGAAACTTGGTAGCAAGGGATGTCGAGTTGAGTCGTAACAGTGCCAATAATACATTTATGTCTTAAAACGTTTTGAAAAGCTCACTCTTTAAGCAGCATTAAGCAGATGTACTTGTGAAGCAATAAGGTTATCATGTGATAACCAAGTAATGAAGAGATTTTATATGTTCATCTCACATTGCTAAAATTGTATACACATGTCCATGAAGTTTACAATGCCACGGGGATCTTAAGGATCATATCACTGGGGTAATTGAAGTGTTATTTGGAACGTTAAGTCATTGAATATCTGTTATCACTTTCGGCTCATACTCAACATATGATAGAGTCAACTGCTATTTTTTATTGACTTTGTCGCACTCGTGTTGATAGAATAATCTTGTTCTTTTCTTGGTATATAGAGTCACGACCTAAGCCCTTTATTATCGTTTCATGCTTTCCACACCACATCCACTGCTCTACTTTTAAAGTTAAGCTTGGTGGAATACAAGCATGACACAATATATTTTCCCGAATGAAGCAATTCAACTGTTACCATTTATATATGCAGTGTCGATTGCAGTTAGAAAATGGATGAAAGTGAAAGAATGTTAGTAAGCACATGTCAGTATATCTCATACCAGGATAGAATAGAAATTTACGTAAAATGAGTATAATATTTGCATTGTTAATGTTACCTGATTGTTCTTTTTGCGTCGCTGATGTCTCCTTTTTGTCCCGAAGTATTTCTTCAATGCTGAATTTCATGTTGCTCTTTGAATTTGGCAATGCAACCCTATCCCGAAGTGGTATTAATATCAGATGATGCCTTCTCAGTAGGTATATATGCGATCAGACGTCTGCTTAGCAAAGATCTCCAAACACCAACTGAACTGAAGAACTATACATAATCGTAATAGGCATTTGATAAAATGTTCGTCGGTATATCACAGGGGGAAATGAGCCATTGTGTGCACCGTCTTGAGGTTTTCGGTTGTCTTTGCCAAGATCTGTTTACGTCGTCTTAAGCCAGTTGTCTTTAGCAGAACAACAAAACCTATTCAACGTGGCATGGAAACAATTATTATACAATGATTTCTCTCTTTGGTGAAATTGATTCCCTCAATTAGAGTATTAAGCATAATCGAGGGTCATTTTAAGAATCTAGCAAGTTTGTTTAGTTGACATTGTTCAGTCGGTGACTTGTACAATGAAGAACATCATTAGGTTAATAGTTAATTAAGCGGAATTAAAATCTGCTTATTAATTAATGCGACCATGACAAATAAACGTATTCAATTGTTTTCATTTCGGTGGCTTGTGCCAATGAATCGTAATTAGTCCGTTATCCATATGCATCTTTCAGCGACTTGTCTTTCTTAATTGTTTGCCATTGTGTCTTAGGCCCCGTTTACACGGTACCGGTCAAGTTTTTAGCCGTTCAAGTTTTTGTACGGATAGGGGTTGCGTTTACACGAGGTCGGCTATCCGTACAAATATTTGTACGGATAGCCGTGCAAAAACTTGTCCTGTTAGGAAGAGGACGAGTTGACAACTTGAGCGGTCAAATATTTGAACGGTACCGTGTAAACACTTCTAGCCGTGCAAATATTTGTACGGATTCATAAAGAGGTGAAAAAGTCAAGCAAACGAGGCAATTTGAAAATGTTAGACTTGGCGCTCAAAATTTAAAAGCAATTTTTTGTTATTTACAACGAAGCTTCACTTTCAGAAATAAAAAAAGACGATCGTAAATTCCATAAAAATCCAGACAACAAACCATTTTACTCACCACACACACAAAATAATTCGAATTGGCGCCAACGATTTATGAAAAAGCATACTGCGCATGACGATCAAAGAAAGCCGGCTAGCAAAAGCCATCGTGTAAACGGGAGGCCTATCCGTACAAATATTTGACCGGTACACCTAGCCGTACAACAATTTGAACGGCTAAAAACTTGACCGGTACCGTGTAAACGGGGCCTTACAGTAATTCAAGACAGAACAGTTAATTACTCATTGTTTGTCCGTACAAACAGTCGGTTGAGGGCAGAATCGCGGCAGCAAGATTGTTGGCGCACTAACAAGCGTATAGAATTGTGAGTTCTTGGCCCTCGAACCCTTACTAGGGTACTAGTTACATTTGTTTTTCCTAGTGAATTGAATTGTTGGACGCCCAAAAATTGACTCGTGATATTAGTGTCAAGAATTTTTGGATAACTTTTTGTCGCCCGTCGGAACGAGGCTACTTCACAAAATAAACAACACGATCACAGTCGAATCTCGAATGCACTACTTGTATC
This sequence comes from Sanderia malayensis, assembly GCA_013076295.1. Taxonomy (NCBI): domain Eukaryota; kingdom Metazoa; phylum Cnidaria; class Scyphozoa; order Semaeostomeae; family Pelagiidae; genus Sanderia; species Sanderia malayensis. The sequence goes on from RQOL01000536.1 coordinate 83,236, forward strand.
AAAAACACGAGAATTATATAGTGCAGTTTTCTCCGTTTTGCCTAGCCTTGCTACACAATGCTCAGGTTTTGTCGTTGCGGAATTGCGGAATTGCTCAACGAGGGCCTTTAATTTCAAAAACCTGGACGACGACGCATTTTGCCGTTCCGTAAACGGTCGTTGCCACCATTTACGGTCGCAGCCATCCAGAGCCTCGCTCTGAAATAGTCCTTACGAGGTTTCTGTTTTGTTCAGTGGTAAAGCTTGTTTCACATATTTTGTTCCGCAAATAACCGTTTACGGAACGGCAAGCTGCGACGACGACCAGCAAAATGTTTAGTCTGTTTTGATTGATCAATTCCAGCTCCGTCAAAATCTCTTGTCCGCGAAATACTTTTGCAGAACCACCACAGCAAAGGCAAGGCGGGAGGTTTCAATGTTAAAATGATGAGTAATGTTGTTCAAGTTATTGAAAATATATACAAACTTTAAGGATTGCTAAAGGGAAGTTTAATGAGCGGATTTTTTGGGACACAATATTTTCGTTTGTGCTCTACCGGCTCTGTAATGACGTATTGTTTCACGTTTTTAATGCGAAGGACAAACGTGTTGTTAATGATGCAGATGGCATTGTAGAATAACGAGTGGCTATTGTTGTTGTGAGTTATACTTGGACTGTGTGGCAAGTCTAGTTTTGCCTTCGCAATATTAATTTGAGGCGAGAACGAGACGAAACGTCTTGTCCAAACATTTGACTGTAATTTGGATAAATTATATTTTTGAGCGCCTATCAGTTCAACTCAATAACAAAAACTGAAGAGACAGGTCTACCTCAACTCTGTAGTGAGTCTACCTTAGGGGTGCACGCGCAATGTAGTGGGTCTGCCTCATCTCTGTAAAGACAATGATGCGCTTTGCACAATTCAGTTGTTCGACTTTGAATAACATCCCTTTTCAACTAATTCATTTTTTGTTTCAGGTATCCGAATCTGCTTTTGCGACTTGCCTTGCAAGGTAAACCATTTTGTTTTATTCTTTCTTTTTTTATTTTATTTTCGAATGTTTTTTATTGCAAGAAAAGAAAAATTCATTGGATAACTTTACGCCGAAAGCGTTTCTACCGGACTTTGTGTTGTACTTTGTACTGTAGACTCTAGCTGAGGGTGTAATATACAGGGGAATTATCTATTTAAAGATGGATGCTTCTTCTCAACACTCCCTGTCATTGATTTGTTAGGCACAATGGCTATTTGCAAGAATGCACTGGTTTCCGTGAGCCAACATTCCATTCTACTATACACGATCTCAAGCTATTGATACTGCGGTTTGCGCATGAGCGATCGTTCAGTGACGAGGCTGGAGGCGGAGGACGAATCAGCAACATGTATCTCTTTCCATATATGGCCAACACTGCCTTATATGTACTTAACACGTGAGTAAATGTTTTTAAACTTCATTATGACGTGTTTTTGTTGAAAACAGAGATTATAGTATGTTTTATTCTGGAGGCCTTCTTGGAAGGCTATTCCAGATACCACGACCACAGACTTAAGGCTCAAGCTGTATACCAGTAGTAGATCTACCATATGATCTTATTTATATCCTGCCTTTTTACCAGACAACTTTTGGAGTTTAGCACGAGACGGAGCTCTTGCGCATGTTATCTTACTCTTAATTGAGTGATTTCGTTTATATTATATCAACAATGTAGCTATCAATTTTATCTTTAGGACTCGCTTGCACCTAACAGAGGAGAAAGTAATGAAATCTTTTTTGGAAGCACCAGTTGAAAAATGGAGAGAATCAGCTTACGAAGTGGGCTTAAGTTTTATTGTCCTCTTCATTTATTGTTTTCAATTATACAAGACTTCCTTAATATTGTTTGATGCTTTTGAATTTCAGGTGGATGGACCATTATTTGCCACAACATTGTCACTTTTCACCATGCCATTGACCCAGTGGAAAGAATCGCGTATTTTCTTTCTGCGAAGATTGATTGTTCTCGCTCATGGCCGCAGTTTATTTCCAAGCCCTTCAAAGAAGTAAGGCTTACTTTGTCTTATGATTTGACAAATTGCAAATACCCTTTTTACTAAAACCTTGTTTGTTTGTTCACAAACACAAAACACAAACAGTACAGTGTTTAGTTTCTTTCACTTGTTAAAGTACCCACAGTCCGGGTATTACGGAAATGCTATGCTCAACGTTTTTCACTTTTTTTCTTTTATTTTTTCTTTACTTTCTTATTTTTCTTGCATGTTATGTTTTTGTGATTTTCATCTTGTTCGTATTATTTGCCTTTATAAACGATTTTGATGTCGGGAATATCTTGCGATTTATCTATACCTACTTTGTTGAAATTCGTTCAGTGGATATTCAACCTTTTTAAAATGTTCAATTTTTTCATAGATGGCCTGATGAAAACCCAATTAAAGAGTTTTCTATTTACAAGCCTATGCTATTGTTTTTTGAACTTATCAATCAGTTTCATTTCATATTCAAGGTAAGCAATATTCTCAACTGGAAGCATGAGTTGTTTATGGTGTATTTTAACGGATTTTAATACGCAAGATTTGAAGTGAAATCCTTGTTTATACTCCCATCATGTTATTGTCTACATTTCGCAAAGTTATTCTGTAGGATAGCTACTATGTATGACCGTGCATTGTTTTGTTTTGAATGAATTGCAACTTAGGGGAAACAGTTTTAGAAATTTGTACCAGTAGTGGAGGTAAGAAATATCCACGTAGGCCTATTTACTTTGTCGTTTTATTTCAGAACAAACTGCAACACGACGATGGTGAGTGGACACAGAGCATGTGCAAGTACTTGAGTAACAAAGACGAAATTGTACTGAAAGCAGTTGAAAAGGTGCCGTTTTATTATATGTTTTTGACGAAATTTTTGCTTAAATTTCTGTATTATCGTCTAATATGACTGGGATGGCCGAGTGGTTAGATCGCTCAACCCTTGTTCAAAGGGTTGTGGATGCGAGCCCACCTTCAGACCTTTCATATAAAGTGTGAGGAGAGAATCTGTCAGCTCTCTGTAATTCTAGGCAAAAAGGCAAAAATAATCACGAGGTGTGGTCACATCGAGAGGAAGGACCAGGGTCGTACTGCTTTGATTGGTCTAGCTATTCAGTGGGCCCTTTGTGCTTAGCACATAAACCAAAACCTTACGAAGATAGTAAGCGTATTTGCCTATTAATCAATCAATATAATATGTTTTTTTTTGTTTAGCTTCTATCATTTTATGAGAAAGATCTGCTGCCTTGTGAATCCATGGAGGAATTCTTTGACGTTGCAGGTACGTGCTTCGTAATTTACTTTTATTTTATATAAGCTATCAAATCGCCCTTTCATAGCTCCTGCTTTGCGAAATTGTTGTAGCTCTCTTCGAATAGCGGTTCTTTTTTATTAGGCCCCCCCAACAAATTAAAAGATATATATGATCCCAGGGAGCTATTTGAAGGATTTATAATGCGTTCATTTTGTTTTACGGTTTTACAAAACAATTTTTTGCTGTCAGTTGCTTTTCTATGCAAAAATGCTCAATATCAGTGTTTTGTCTACTTCCTTATAGGACTACTTGCAGAAGTTGAAAGTCCAAGTGTTTTTGTGACAGAGAGCATCAAGATGGTACAAGATGCAGAGAAGAAGTAACGTGACTACCATTGTGTTCTTATCTGCTTATCCCTTATTACTTTCATATGAATTAAAGTACTTGTTACAGTTTGACTACTTCTACTTTTTGACATTTATTTGGCTTGATTCGTGTAGACTTATCCTAGAAATTTATTCCAGTTCTATAGATATTGGCATATTATGATGTACCCCACTTACAGAGATGTTACATCTCTCTACCTGCCCACTTAATCAATGAAGTTATTGCACCTTCTCGATCTTAACATGTTTAATTGAAATTTCGCACCAGATAATGATGAATGTCGCTAGTCGCTATTCTCCATTCGCATTTGATATAAGCAGCCTTTATTTTTTGCTGTCCCTATTGTTGTTGTGAGTTTGTTTTATGTTGCTTTTGTAGTTTAGTTATGATTAAATCATTGCCAACTTGCAAGGTGAACCACAAGCACTGTTTGACTGTTTATTTGTGTCAAATAGCTCATCTCGTTTTCATGCAGTTCCTCGCTTTCAAACACTGTTTTACGTCATGGGCCCATCTTTTGCTGGAAGATGGGCGAATGTCAGCTTCGTTTCAATAAAATACCTCGTTTAAAGATCCAAATCTCACCCTGTTTACGCTTGAGTAAAAAAAGCGACACTCTCATGTAAGCATGTACGGTTGCTTAATCTTTACTCGATCTTTCAAGAACCGATCCGAACACGTTTATACCTAATTTTTGCTATTTTTCAATACCGTATTTACTTGAGTGGGCGCCGCCCTGTAAGAGCACCGTCCCCGAATAAGCGCCGCATCAAAAGTACTGGGAATTAAATGAGCGCCGCGGCGCTTATTTGAGTAAAGGTATGCCTATAAAGTTTTATTGAGGGTGAGTCATTAAATCACTCTGCCACGCAAATTTCTGCTATTGCTATTCAGGAAAGTCTTGGAAGTTTGATCTTCGAACTTTTGACAAATATTGTTATTTGTATTGTAAATTTCGACTCGTTTATTGTATTATGATTTATATTCATTGAGAGGTTGAAATAAACAATTTGAGCATTCTGCAATGGTAAAGTTGAACTGAATTAATGATTGACGTGTGACTGAAGTTTCTAAAAATAGAATAAATTCTTAGAATCTCGCGGATCACAATGCATTCTCCGTTTGACCAATAAGAATTACTTTCCTTATGGTCTCAGAAACACGCGAGTTGAGTTTAGTTGAGTTGAGTTGAGTGGCGAGGACTTGGCCTTTCATTTCTCAGTCAGACTCTGTCAAGCCAGACAGGGCACGGTGAAGCCAGATTTGTATTGATTTGCGTACGTTGAATCAAAGTTAAGCGCAGGATATTGGAAGCGTGAAGGAAATTCGTTTTTAAGAGCTGATTTATATTAAATTGATAAGTAAATTGGTTTCTGTATCTGCGGATAAGACAATTTCAGGAGCTGCACTGCACTGGGTCTGACCGGAATGTGAGCAATGCTCAAGATGGAGTCATCACAGGCCCACTGCGAAAAATGTAACACGCGTGTCGACCTTGAAGCGGCAAAATTTTGTCACTATTGTGGATCTCCGTTGCAAAAGCAAGATGTTTCTCGTAAGAATTAAATCCTTTATATATGTATTATTTAATGTTTCTTATATGATACCATAAAGCATTTTGTTAACAGGAAAATTCCCCCCAGCAGACCCAGATCCATCGTGAAATCTTCGTCCAGTTTCAAACTGCTAGATAGAGGGACTTTCCCTTTTCTTCCATCTTGGTACACCCTTGGCAAATTGCCAAAGATATTTTCGTCCCTTTTACAAATAACAAAGTTTCTTTTATTTAAAGTGTATTCTCAGAAAAGTATTGCTTTCTCGGAATTCCTTCTGCGGTTTGACGCAGCCAGGGCAAACGAAACGAGAACAATTTTGATATTAGACGAATCCACATGTAATGTACTTGAATTCCTGGATATTACTTTATATTCCTGGAGATCAGTTTCAGTTTTTTGCAATATTTTTAACAATGATCAAATGCAAAGTCTGTGATGGTCAATTTTATCAATCAGAATCCTTCTAATCGCGCAGAGAACTCTTTATGTAACTTTTAAGAATGCACACACTGCCACATTGGCATCACATTCCATACGGGTATATGCTTTGGAAAAAATTGAAACAAATGTGATCGGAATGTGACAGTGTGTGTACATGTTTATTCAATTGCATTAATCAGTGAACTAATTTTTAAAGGACAAGCTGGGGGAAGATTATGTTTGCCAGAGGTGCCATCTTCTAAAACTGAAAAGCAAGATTGTGCCATTTTGAATAAACCAGGAGAAGTTGATAAGATTGAGCATGATAGCCAAAGAGTTGTGCCTTCTCAGATAAATCCAATAAAAGAGACGCACAACCAGTTGTCTTCAAGTGCTGAAAAGGATGAGGTGGCCAATGTTATTCAAAAAGATGATTTTAATGATTTGAATCAAGAACGTAGACAGCCTTCAGCAGTTCACCCTGAAGGAATGGGAAAATTGGAGGCAAGTGCTGGAGATAGGGAGGAAAGTGAAACTGTTACTAAAGTTCAGGAAAACCCTTTCATGGCCGAAGCACAGAATCAAAGGGAAGCAAGGGGTCATTCTAGTGCGGGGAATAATGTGAACGTGAAAAAACAGAGCTGCCTTCAATCTACAAGAATGGCAAATATGAATTCAGAACATGAAAATAAAATAGAAACGGAAAAGAAAAAGGAAGATGATACAAAGTATGAAGCAAAGAAAAGCAATGTGGAGAATAATCTTAATAAACGAAAGTTAGTTAGTCATGATGACACTTCTGACATGGAAAAACAACTTCGGGAGGAATTAATTAGGGAAAGTCAGAAACAAATGAATGGTACGCAAAGATTGTTTGACTTAATACTTATTTGTCTATTTTAATTATTATCTTTTTATTTTGCATCATCTGTAGTCGATTTATGCATGGCTTTAATCAAGGTTAAGATTCCTTGCATTATATTTGTGTTTAGGTAATCTAAAAGGAGGATTTGAGCAAGCTACCCCTGAACCAGGAAAAAGAAAAAAAGTTGCAACCCAAAAAGAACAAATAGAGCTGGAATTGGCAGTTGGTGACAAAATTTCAGATGTTGCACATGTTGATGCCCCCAAAGACAATCAGAAATACATGGGGAAGAAAAGCTGCGGTAACAATGAAAATAATTCTGGTGAGAAGCCGACCTTGTTAAGTATGCTCAAAGGTTGTGAGAATAATGCAGTTGCAATTGATGAAACAGATGGCAAAGAGAATGATCAAGATAGTGGTGACACATTTTTGCCCTCAGCCAAAGATCAGGCAATTTCATGCAGCAAAACTCCTATAGAGCCTGATGAAAAAGAGAATGACAGTGATGATGTGTCCTCCACTACTTCAGCTGGAGATGAACCAGTTAGTAGCAACACTAGAGGCTCCAAGAATAAGAAAACACGCATTAGTAAAAACAAGGTAACTTGCTTGTTTATGTTACATTTTTTGTCATTTCACTGGAACCTTCTTGATTTCCAAGCAACATGTGAAAAATGTTGAATACTTCACTATAAAGTAAAGCTGTTTGTTAGAATAGGCAAGGATAAAGAATTGGCAATTTTAATTGGCAATTTGAAATCCCAAAAACTATTTTTGGTCACGTGATAAAATCACAAGCTTTCAAACGTTTTTCGACCAGTACTCAATGTGTCTCAGCAATGTTCTAATTCCAGTCAGTACAAAAACCTTCTCAATGCTTTCTTAGCAACAACTGGAAATTTTTTGGGTCAAACATGCTAATTTGTGACGTTAAAACAAGGGTCAAACTGAGCGTCTTATCATTGTTTTACTTTATTACAACTGACGAATAAGCGTGACTAGAGAACAATAGACATGTAGCAAAGGCCAACAAACCTCTTCCGTGACAACGAAATCTTTCGAGCTCTAGAAAAGTGATGTTTTTATTCAGGCTTGCTGCTGTCAATTGTTTTTCAAAACAGGATCAAACAAAATAAGGCAAGGCAATATTTTTCTCGTTGGTCTGATTTTTTATTTTGCCTTATAGCAGAGATATGATATTTCAATCGGAACCACAATTGAAATTGTTTTTTAAGTGGTGATTAAGAAACCCTAATAAATACTCAAAGTTCTACATTTATTCACTTTTAACTTTCTATATTTGTTTAGAGAGAATATGAAAAGAAGCATGAAAGGAAAAGAAGAAAAGTAGAAAATGAGAAACAAGCAAAGTCTGGTGGAAATAACTTGGTTGGTATTTCTTTCTGTAATTTATTATCTCATTAAATTATTATGTCCACACCTTGATGCCAGGAACAAAGTAGGATCAGAATTTTTTGTTGCTCAGTGAACTAGAACATTTTTTAATTTGAGATATGTTTTTATTCTAGGAGAAAGAAGCTTCAGATAAAGCTGCTAACCAATATTTCAAGGAAAGCAGTTGCACACCAACTCAGCCAGAAATGGAACGGAAAGAGGAAGAGAAAATGGATGTTATTGATCACCCATTAAAAGAGAAAAGCTATGCAGCTGCTACAAAAGAGCAAGCAAATGTAGGAACAAAAAGCAATGAAAAGGAATCTCAAAAGCATTCCACCTCAACAAAGAATATGCCAGACATTTCAAAGTAAGAATTTATTGTTTTTGTTGCTCTTGTTGCTATTTTCATGAGAAATGAACTCATGATAACTCAACTCGAACTAATGGCAATTTGAAGATGTGAGAGAGAGCAATGAAAGAGGAGAGAGGATAGGTAAGAGAAGGCAGTGACGAATGCTGGAAGAAAGTTATTGAGAATGGAACGATGCGAGAAAAGAAAACGAACTCTTGCTTTTTATTTTTGTTTTATTTAACTGCTTTTGATGCGCTTCGTTACAGCAACTTTTTATTCAATTACCCTACGCATATTTGGGAGTCTTGATAACTCGAACCAATTAATTGGTTTCTTGAAACTTCGAGTTATCGGAGTTCACTGTAGTTACCATGTGTGTTATCTTATGGAGGGAGGGAAGTGCCAAAATAGTACTTTAAAGTAAGAAACTTTCGCGGGAAGAAACTTTCGCGACTTTCGCGTTTTTGCCAAAATTCGCGAAAGTTTATTAAGCGAAACTTTCTAAAATATGAAATTCGCAAAAGCTCATACTTGATAAAAAGTTCAAAATTTGAAATTCGCGAAAGTTTATTCTCGCGAAAACGATATTGTGAAAAACTGGTAATCCCAGATTGAAAGGCGATTAACAAAGAAAAATATTTTTTCATTAGTTTCATGGAAAGAAAAGGGAAGGCAGAAAAGGCAGAGTGAATATGGAAACGAAGCTGACCCTTTAGAGAATTTGATTGTTCTTCTTCTGTTTACGTTGTAAAAATGAGAAAATTTTATAAAAGAAGTTTCATTTTGAATAAAAACTACTTCAAGGTTTCTGGAATTCGCGAAAGTTTATTCTCGCAAAATATCCGATTTTGCCTAAAACGCGAAAGTTCCTAACCAACCGTTTTTTTTGCCTCGCGAAAGTTACTTCCCTCGAAAGTTTCTTCCTTTAAAGTAGAGAAGTGTGCTCATCATTAAGTACCCATAAAGTTAGGATGTTTTTATATCTTTACTTAAATATTAAGGTTTTCACTTTCGCGCTAAAAATATATGTGATATTTTGAACAGGCCTTCGAAATTGGATGATACTGAAGTAAATCTGTACGCTATTGTCGACTCATCTTGTCGTGAAAATGGTAATTTTGGTGCCGCCTTTGGTGGCCCTCTTGGTGACTGGAAATATGTCGTCCATGGGAATGTTGTTGCCAGGTAAGTATTATGGCATTATCTATTGATTCTTCATGCGTCACTTTCAGATTTTGAAGATCCTTCCAAGACCCCATTCGAAATCAATGTAATACAACGCAGATCCACAGTTTATTAGTTAACTCATCAATTCCCATCCTGAAAATAGCTTGCTGTTAATTTTTAATTTTCTTTGGATTCATGCAAAACAAATGTCACAACATTGTTAAACAACTAAGTCTGTCCTCGTTTTTTAGCAACGTGAAAGGAATGGATATCTGGCATATTAAAATTTTTGTACCTAACCTCTTCCTCAACGGTACAAAATTCGTGTGTTCTTACAAGTACGTCATGATAAAGACTGGTCATAAGATGATTTGGGAAGAGAATCAAAGCTATGAACGTTATCATGGGCAAATAACTAACAGGGTGTTAATTCTGACTAAGGATGATAAAGAAAAAGGTATGATGATATTTGTGTTCATATCGAACAAAGCCATTTAGGTACCTTATTTTGTTCAACTATTCTTTGATATAATGGCACATGTGAACATCTGGAAGTGAAGAATCAAGTTAGTAGGAAGCCCTTTTCTAACAACTGATTGTTGAACAAAAATGGCGCTATTTTTATATCCGTATAATAAGCCAATAAAAATATATGGCGGCATTTCTTACAAATATGTGTCAATATGACACATTAAAAATCACACTTCTGGTCAAAGTTTGAAAGGGCCCATCTCGGATTCTTATTTTCTGATATCGATAATATGTTATTCACAAAAACCCAAGGTGTCCAACTTTGCCACATTGTTTGAAGAAAAATTCTGTCTAAAGTAATTCATAATGAATTATTTGTTTGATATCCTATCATCATAGACAGGTCATTATAGCCACACAATCTAACATTCCATTATTTTATTGACCGGTTTTTGTAGAGGAAGGTTCGGGCTTTCAGAATCTGCCAGGAAAATGCTGAAATATGGCATCACATGAGTAATGATGTCATAGAATTGATTATGTTGTGGGGTTGTTTTCTGATTTATGGACCCTGGGTATGGCCATCATCTCTTCATTGGTTTTGACACCTTTTGCCCACGACAGTATAATGTTCAGTGAGCAAGTGCATTACTTTACTTTTAATTAATTTTGTTTGCAACAGCCTCGCTATGGTGGCATTTCTCATCACCCAGCGAATATTTTATCTCTTCCATTTCTTTTATTTTACTTTAATCTCTTCAATATATCTACACTTACTTTAATAATAGGTCTCATAACAATTAATAACCACAAAGAAACTAAAAGGCAAATGCATCAGTCGAAAAGTTATTTGACGTAGAATCCAAATATGTGTTTGCGATTGTGCTATAGCAAATAACTAAAAACTTGCGACCAAATAAGCACCTTACTTTTGTGGAATTGACGTCATCATTCACATGAATTCCATGCATTTTCAAAAAGGTCACATGGCAGAATCCGAAAACTTGACCTGAACCTTTCTCTACAGGAATCCGTCGAGAAGACAAACATTAGGCGAAACATTAGATTTTATGGGCATACCGGAAAAAAGGACCGAGGACGCTATCGGGTACTAAGGACCTTGGACGAAGGACTCCTGACAAGTGAATGTGTTTTCATTAGTTATTTTGTGTTATTGCATTGTGTTTTTGTTAGTTGCTTCAATTCAATTCAGGCATCAACACTAGGCATCTAGATCATATTTTCATATTATTACCGTATTTCCTCTGATTAGCGCTCACCCTCTTTTAACCGCCCCCTCCAATAAGCGCTTACCGTAAATGACTAAATTAGCGTCCCCTGCCAAATAACCGCCCCTGCCGAATAAGCGCCCCCGGGATAAAGGCAGTTTTAATAATAAGCGCCCCTGCTTGAATAAGCGCCCCCTGCCTGAATAACTGATGGTCAGAAGACGATCTGATCCATTGTTTCAAGGAAAAGCAGCCTTGCCAAGCTGTCAGGGAGGTTTTAAAAAGTCAATTGTCAATCCTAAGCGAAAAAGATGTTCATCCGTTTGAAATTGGGGAAAGCGATGTTGCAATAGCAGGACCTGAATTTCTAATAGTTTATTCAGACAATGAAGAGGATGAAAAAATCGACATCTTATAAGACATTTCATTTTTTAATTCTGTTGCATTACGCCTGTTATAATATTCATCAAAAATGAACTGAAAGACAACTGGAAATAAATTTTCTCCCTTACATTGTTTGAGCAAAAATTAATAAGCGCCCCTGCTGAATTAACCGCCCCCGCTGAATAAGCGCCCCCTCTAAAAGTTTATTTTTTAAATAAGCGCCCTGGGCGCTAATTCCGTCATTTACGGTACCCTAAAATCAAAAAGTCTGATATAATTTTTACATTTTCACTGCTTTATTCAAATAATTTTGCAAAATATTTAATAAGCACCCGGGCGCTTATTAGAGGAAATACGGTATGCTGTAGCAAGCAACAGAAGTGTGAAAATGTAACAGAACACACGATTAAAAAGTATCACAATTAAAAGTTACATATTACAAGTTAACTGAACGCCAAATGGGGGGAGTGCCTCGTTTTCACGTGAACCTTGTGAATGCAGGTATGAATGAATGTATCGTATTCCGGAACCGAAATGAAACTGGTTCGAAGTGAAATTTGTGTCTTGTGAACAGGGCCTTTGTCAACAGCTAAAACCGTACAGTAACAAATTTTATATCTTTCTGCAGTATTTCAAACGGTTTCAGAGATCTATTATCATTTTTGTTCCCCGGTCGTTCCCCGTTCCTGCTTTTAGTAATAACCTATTTTCACTTTAGCTTTGTCTGTCAACTGGGGTTGTTCAATGAGTTCCAGAAATAATACCATATACTCTCGGAATAATGTCCCATGATACAATCAATTCCATTTAATTCTGTTTTTGTTGTATCAGCAACTTTGATTGTTTCATTGTCCGAGCGTCAGAAGTCTCTCATTATCAAGTTATCAATTGTTTTTCATCATATATTCGAACTGCATGAACTCTTATTTAACTTTAATTTTTAGGTTTTCATTATAAATACGACGACTTTGTAACATTTTCTAATGAGCACAAACAAAAGCGAAGCAACACAATGTGGGGCAGGTTTACATCTTTTCTTGGAAGCCATTCCAAGCCAGAGTCATCCACTAGACTTCAACCAATAGAAGAATTTTTGTTAGTTCTTTTATGCTACATGCCAAACTGGAATGGTTTCATGTGCATCAAGCCAAAAGAGTCTGAAGCCACATCTGAAAATACCATTAACGCTTTTCGAGCTATTACGGATGTTGTCTATGTCGTCCGGAGTCTCCAGAGTATCTCCTTTTCAGATGGTCATCAATGGAATAGAAAGTATGATTTTGATAATCACGAAAGGCTCAAAGTAAGAATGAAATGCCTATCAACTTTCTTCAAGTTATCTTCAATGCTAATAGTCTAACTGTAAAACGGAAAAGGAACTTTATGGCTATTTATTGTCAATATGGAAAGGCGGAACAATTGTTTGTACTTTGCTTTTATCCTCTTGATTGAAATTTGCATTTGTTTTTTAGATTTTCAATGACATATTTCGAGCCAAAATATCTGAGAACATCGCGTGTCTTCCTGCAGGAAATAGTTCATTTGAAATATTTCAATGTCTGATATCTGGAATATCCATGGCGCATTTATTAAAAAAGTTCATCCCAGAAAATTTACCTTATGATGCTAGGGGTGCTGCAGTGCCATTAATAAGTTGTATCTCGTTACGCTTTTCATATCTTGCCGGTATTACAAGACCTCATTTGGAAAGTTTGCTAATCAATGAATTTGGCCCCAAGTTATTAAGGTAAACAATTGCAAAGTTTTACGCATTTTATACCAAAATGTACTTACGACAATTTTAAAAATTTGCGTGATACTCCAATTAAATTTGACTCGGGACATTTTTTTGCAGGGAAATTGGAGATTCATTGTTCTCTTTGATTTCACAATTTACCAACATGCACTGGATAAGAAAGGCAATCAAAACGTTCTGCAGTGTATTGTCATTGATCAAAATAATCTACAGTTGTACTGATCAGCATTCCCCAGACCTAACAGAAATCACAGATAAAATCAAACAGGGTATATCACACTCTAAATGGTTAGTTTCCTTTACTTAATTAATATCTGTTGATGCTAATCGACGTGTTTGGGTTTGTTTCTAGCATGTTTGTTCTTTTCATTCATATGTTGTTTTCATTTTTCAGTACCACCGATGAGTTGTGTGAATTGGAAGCAACAGTTTACTTTGAAAGAGATCTTGAAAAGTTCGTTTTTGACATTATTGGTGTTGGAAATTTTGATCAGATTGCATCTAACAAAGTGTTTCACTTGACAAGCATTCTCCAAGAAGTTTACTTCTACATTAATTCAAAGAATTGCGTAACCGAGGTAATCTACTTTCGTCAGAAGTGGAACGGGGTATTGTTTCAGGCTTCTGGTAAAATGATTTTATTTTGATGAATTTTTACCAATGAAAGTTTTGATGCTACTAGCTAGATTCTGTTAATAAAATTTACAAGAATTTCCGTTTTCATATAGGTGGAGGCTTTAACAAATGTTGTTGCCCAACTTACAATAAGATGTAAAAATGGAGGCTTTGAAATGCAGAAAGATGAGCGGTGAGTTGAAAAGATTTGCTTATGCTCTTGAATTGTTATTTTATTTATTGAATGAAGTGGGCCGATCTAGAACAAGTAATCCACAAATTCATATAAAAAGATGAAGCAATTTAGCATGGGCTTTTTCAGTTTTCAACCATCGATGCTGTTATTTATAACTTTATTCACTCAAATGCGATCCATTGTACCTCATTTACAACATTTCTTGGTTCAAGAGGCGCAAACCGTAAATATCGTAAATCGTCGAATTAGCCCCCTGGGGGCTTATTCATTTTTGACATTTTCAGAGGGGGCTTATTCGGGTGGGGGGAGTCCTATTCGAGGGGGGCAATTTGAGGATTTACGGTATACACCGATACACAGTAAAATACGATAAATCGAACCTCAAAGGAACAGATAAAATTGGTTCGAGTTAACGAATTTTCGAGTTATTGAAGGTTAGAAAGTACCCGCAAAGTTTTCAAGGGAATAAAAATTGGTTCAAGTTATGCGAAGTTCTAGTTATTGGGATTTTACTGTATTTTTGACTCGCGAAGCGCATGCGCAAGCGAGTAGATGTTGGTGAGTGGGGAAAAATGTTGTGTTCTGTGTCTGTGTTTCTGTTTACTTTGCCCATATAACGTATGTGCCTCAGATTCAAACGTTCACTTTTGATTTGAAGTGAGGCTACCAAGTATGATATCACTTTGCAAGTTTTTCATTGGATAAATTGTAAACTTGTTGAAACAACAAAAACATGACGTACCATACTAGATTCTGGGCACGCTGTGGCAGGGGGGGACCATGAGCACGATCACGCACGGAGACGGGGAGCATTTTTGACTCGTTGTTGGAAGCATCAGGTGAAAAGAAGAACGTTTTCTAGCTGTATGCTTATGCAACTAATACAACAATTATGGTGTTTCATTTTTGTTTTGGAAAATGAAGGTTTTTTAACCTTGATGAAACAAGATCGAAAACTGAAGTCAAAATGTTTGCTTGAGTGGTTTCAAAACAAATGTTTTTTGAATTTGCTGCGTTCAATCCTGAAAATTAAGTCCAGGGTATTCAGTTTTGCTCAAGCTCAACTTGTAGGCTCGCGAGTTTGACTTTAATTTGATATTACTTTCTTCACTTTCTGGATAATACAGTGAAATAAAAGCCATCTGTCGCGAGTCACCTCAAGGTTCCTTTGATTATGTTTTTTTATAATCGACAAAAGTATTATCAGTCATTTTAAAGATTCAATCAAGCATTTTCATTTTCAGGTTCCTGGAAGGGATATTTGCTCTTTTTAATTTGTTGACCAGCAAACTGAAAAGAATACAGTTGCAATCTCATATGGATTTTTATCGAAGTCTCGTGGGGCTAACGGAACAGCTGTTCACGACAATAAGTTCATGTTGCATTTCTGTCAAAGAAAATAGAAATCAATTGAAAGTCCGAATTGCCCGTGGAATGAAGAATGTATTGGAATATTTTACAGCTGAGAAATATCTTCCGAAACTTGATACGAAATTACAGGTAATGCAGTACTTAATAAGCTAATATTTTTATTTTCTGAATTATCAAAAATGTTTGTTAGGGCGAGAAGCTTAAGAATTTTTAAAGATTTTTGTTGCATATTCTTTTTTCATAGCTACGGTTTTTTACCCTTTTAAGCTTGTACACAAAACATAGTTGATTAAAAATATATTCAAATATGAAGATTCTGGTGGTTTCGCTATTTTTCTATAGGCCCCGTTTACACGGGAACGGATCCGAGTGGATCCGTTCCAAAAAAGGTTACGATAGGTGTTTCGTTTACACGGGTACGCATGGATCCGTTCCTCTTTGGGAACGGGATCGTATCTTTTTGGGCACGCTAGAAAAGCGGATCCATTTGGGTCCGTTCCCGTATCGGTGTCGTGTAAACGCTTGGAACGGAACTAGAACAGGCACGGCACTGAACTGAGGCTATTGCGACTGAGGTTGTGTTATCGCGGGAAGTCCAAAATATAAGCAGTACAAATGTCTGGGCCTATTGAAAAGCAAGTAATATCAATTTTGTCTCTGATGTTTTCCAATATAGCTTCTTTGTTGTATGTTGTAATTTTAGTTTGCGAACAACATCGACAGCGATTGAAGTTCATGTTGAACCAAACAACTGGGGCAGGTGAAGGAAGGAAATTCGTGTTCGCCATTTTCTGAGAGTGTTTTGGCGCAATTACAAGTAACTAACAACAACAAAACACGCCTTAACTTGAACAACTGCGCATGCTCAACAATTGGATCCGTTCTCGTGTAAACTCAACAGCTTTTTGAGTCCGTTCCCGTGTAAACGCTATACAATCGTTCCCATATCGTACCCAAAAGGCACGGACCTTTTGGGTCCGTATCTTTTTCTCTCGTGTAAACGGGGCCATAATCAACGGGTTCCCTCATTTGGTGCCAGACATCTAGTGCAGTTGATACATGGTGTATAATATGTAATGAATATAGTGCGATACAGTTTTGCCACAATTTATTTGTTTTTAGTGTATCAGCAATTTTGAATCATTACAGTCTTTCACTATCAAGTTATCAATTGTTTTTATCATATATTCTAATCACGGAGATATAAATTGCAGAAACTTTTTTATTTCAAGTTTCTTGACATGCTTTTAAAAATGAAGATAGCAGTTGAAGAAATAAAGGATTATTTAGACGGAGAAGTGGTTAACGCAACTAATCGCTTATTAACGGAGGTAAACAATTCAGCTGCTTGTCATTAACATTTTTTACATTTAGTGAATGCTGAGCAATTTTTATGTCATGAATTTGTTATACTTAGAACTAATGATTAAACCATTTGTTGCTGGTTTTTACTAGAATCTCAAAGATTATGAAACTGTCCTTCATATTATTTGCGCTGCGGATACCAAAACAACATCTGCTAAAATGATGAAAATTTACGAAGATGTTGCAAACAACATAGTGGAAAGCAATTTATCTGTGAGTATCTTGGTCGTTGAAATGAATAAAGGTCACTGTCTTGTTTCCTCAATTTTGGCGAATCTGACAAGAACTTTCAAATAGTGAGAAAAGCTTTAATGTATCAACTTTTTGGGAAATGGCAATATTAATATGAACTCTGTCAATACGTCATGCATGTCACAGGACAAAATGTTATGTAATTTCATGATGAAGGACCTACCTAGTTTATGTAGTATAGTCAATTAATATGCTTTTATTTTCTCTTAGGGATCAGACCAAGACACAGTTTTTAGGTTTATGCACAAATCTTCAAGGTTTCAGAAAATGTTATGGGTGATGGCCACCAAGCAGTTCGGTACAGCTAAAACGCCCATCGACCAGTTAAAAAAGCTACTAGACTGGCCTCCTTCCCAGGGGATGATCAAACTAAGCGGTAACTCTTTCACACAGGGCTTTTTTGCACATTTTATGTTTGGAGGGTGCATGCATGTTTGCTGATTTCTAATGCACGCATTGTACTAACCCTTGTTTGCTGCAAAACGACTTTATATGCAGTAGTGTAATTGATCGGACATGAAAATCCATCGGTTTTAGATATGTACAGATTGATCATTGATGTACGACAGATTTTGATTCATGAAATATATTTTTTACAGTTGTATCAAAGGAGGACATTGAATCTCAAAAGAAGTTTTCTGGTGTTCTGGATGTATTTATCAATGTTCAGAACAAACTGATAGATGGGACAATTACTGTTGAAGAACTCAACGTTGTACGGCAAAAATTTTCAAAGTTTTTCAGTATATCTAATACGCTGTGTGGTACAAGGAATATTCAAAAAGTGAGTGGAAATCACTTAAAGTCACGTTGGGAAGAATATATGTACTTCACTGAATGGAAATCAAAAGTTGAGAGGCTAATTCGTCTTTGTGAGCAACCCAGAGGTCTTACAGGTATTTCTATTTTCAAATTTATAATATTTGTTATCCAATATGATTTGTCACGATGAGATACCGTATTCAAGGGCGCACATCAAGCTATTAAGGTGGGGTTGGGGGGGGGGGGTATTAGTTGGACCAACATTTATTGAAATTTGCTTGGGACTGACGTGGGGTAATTTTTTTTAAATAGAGTTCTGAGTTTGTGGACCAATTTTTTGTTTCTTCTTTTTTGTGTTGCGTTGTTCTAAATGACGCGGCCTATCTAATCATTTGGTATATTTCAACTTTGGTAATCCTGGTATAATTCCATTTTGCAGAATGCAATGCACAATAATTTCTCATCATCTCACCCACCATTACCATATTTTCATTGTATTTTCATCTATTTCGCTGAAGTGTATTATATATTCATATTTTTAGTTGAAATGTCGAATCTAAAAGAAGATTTAACGATTGACCTAAACCAAATGCAATTGTGCAGATTGTGTTGCCGGCAAAAGGACAAGTTGAAAGTGACATTGACGAGTTTGCCTGATGATTTAGAAGCCGAGCTTTCAAATTTGCATGTGCTGGCCGAAAGTCGCATTTTTTCTCTGATGTGGGATGCATCAGGTCGTGCAGTCAAGAATGCCATCAGTCTTGAAGACGTCATTAATGCAATCTACAAACCTGTCATTTCGAAGTTGCGCGACTTATTTAAAAGTTTGTTTGAAGAATCCATCACATTGAACGAGATAAGCAGAGTTTTTAAAGATTACTCCACAGATTTGCAGATTGAAGAGCTAAAGAAGGACATAAAGTTGGTTGTCGATAAAATTTTTCTTCCCCAAACGATTTCTCAACCCGATGTGAACAAATTAGATGTCGATTTGCAACCAGACGATCAAGAATCAGAAGAATCATCTGCAAGTGATGATGATTCAGATGATTGGCATTTTATTGGCAATGATTACAACCCAGTCATTGACAAAGCTGCTGAAAAGATAACACAAGTGTTCAAGTTGCAATCATGTCAAAAGAAAGCTGATGATTTAATCAGGACTGGAAGACGCTTAAAGTTGAAGGGAGATTTTAGTATTTTTGAAGACATTCAGCAAAAGGTAAGCCATTCCAAGGATATATTTATTTTTCTCTTCATCGTCGTCTCTTCGTTATTGTTGCTTTCTTGACATTTTTATTATAATGGAAATGTAGAAAATTATAAATCAGCAATAAGGTTTTATAACTACAGTAAAAACCCGCATACAAAACCTACTGGTTTTGCATGGAGCCTATTGTTAACAAACAATAAGCTATTGTTTCTTCTATTGTTTTAAACAGAAATATCACCTTTGAGGTTCTTAATCCACTATTTTTACTTTTTCTGTTTTCTTTTATATACTTTGAAGATTGCATTCAACAAGGATAAAAAGTTTGAATTAAAATCATTAAAAAAAGCACATTTTGATGCTGTTGATTCCTTGCAATTGATTACGGATGAAATGGGACGCTGTCTTGCTGATGTTTTACAATGCTCGCCGCTCATAACCTGGCTAAGAGAAAAGCTGGATCGTATGTTTTCTCTTTCTACTTTATTCTATATATTTTAAATGTTAATTTTTTCTTGTCATCACTGCTACTCACATATGCTAATGAAATCAATATCTTCTATGTTAGGCATGACTCTATACACATTTTTCTTTTTCAGGTTTAAGAGACGTGAAAACATTTGTTGACCTGATGAGCATATCTGCTGGCGAGAGTGATTACGAGGCTGACCGCATATCAAATTTACATACAGTGTGCCTTTCTTATGAGCCAATTATCTTTGACCTTCCCGTCTCTTCTGGCCCTGATGATTTGATTAAGCGTTGCAGTACTGTCTTGGATGGGATAGAAAAAGACCCTACTCTGCCAAAGAAGCTGGTACGATATATTTTTGCAAATTTTTCTGTTTTGAAGCAACTTTCTCAACTGTTGTATTTATATTCAAGGTTAACAACTTAAAATCGACTTGAAAACATTCATATATAGTTTCACCAATTGTAAAAGATTGGAAGTTTATCATGGGTAAAGCATACAGATATTATCCGATATGAAAACAACATCTTATATCATTTTAGTTTATAAATTGGAATCGAAAACTACCAAGTGGGTGTTGGTGGAAGAAGGCAAACCATAGCTGATTTATTGATTGACAATATTTGTTGACAGTCGTATATGTTTTTTACAGCTTGATTGTAACAGACAATTAGAGTGGTTCAAGAAAGAACGAGAATCTTACGGGTCAATTGCCAAGTCATCAATGATGGAAACCGAGGCTGCCAATCGTCGAGGCTATTACATTGTTGGAGCAATACAGGAAACTGATGCTAAAAGATCTTTGGAGAATTCACTTTCGCTAGTAGTTCCCGAAGAGGACAGTAATGGAAAAAGCAAAACAGGTGATGAAGATAAAAAGACATATAGCATTGATGAAATAAGAGACTTGCAAAGCAAATTAATGTTGATCGGTGGAAACAAAGGACGTCAACGCGAGTCTGGTCAACTGGAAAAAGATGCCTTTCTCAAGGTATAAACATCTAGCTTATTTATTGCTTTGAAAAACGGAAACATAGCGAAACATAATAAATACTAAAGCTTTTCGTCTGACACTTATCAGAGTAGTACGTCAGAAAGAGAACGAAAATGAAAACCTAACGAACAATTATACCCAGAAGAGGATCGAAATTGGCCAATCATTGGCCATTGGCGAACAATAGATTATTGAAAGAGTCCCAGTGGGAAAACGAACTCTTTCTGTCTACACAATATGGGATCCATGGTTTTGATGTAGACAGATTCTAAAATTCCTAAGTGAAATTTTGACCTAGCTCTGCCGATAATGCGAAAACAGTCCTCACTGTAGTTTTGAGCACATTCTGGGTTATCGAGTAAATGTTGGCCTATAGCGGAGTCGTGTTTTAGAGTTTTAGATGTTTTAGATGTTCTAGCTTATTGTATGTCTATGTATTGTATGTTCACTCATATGGTTTTGAGGTAGATGGTGACTGTATGCATAGCAGAGACTGTAGTAAATGGAAATTGTATTTTTTGCAGATGTTTGCAGCAATATTGAGAATAGCAACTGTGTATGTAGATCTTTGCAGTGCAGGATGCTCGCTGTATTTGAAATGGAAGAAAACGTTTAAATGCAACCTAGATGATTTTGAAAGAGCTATAATGTCAATAGAAGAAGAATGGCATAAAATGGAAGCGACACTCCACGAGTGGAGAAATGAATTGCATGAAAAACGCTGGATTCATCCTAATCTGAATTATTACACAATTCGTCAATTGATGTCTTTACAAAAGGCCTTGCATCCAGTATTATCTGATCATGGAAATCTGAGAGCAGTTCGTGATTTGCCAACTCAAGTGTTTACTTTGCTTGAGGCGATTTACCCTGACATAAGCACTACGGTGATCAAGGATGTTGTGCTCAAGTCAGAACACGTTCGGCGTTATGAAAGTACGCAGAACAACAAAGACGACTGGAAGAACATCGAATCTGACGAAGGCAAATTCTCTGGCATACCAGTTGAAACCGTGCTTACATTCATAGCAGAGCTGGAAAGCGAAGATATTGAAGAAAATGTTGCCAAGGCTGCCGCAATGCAGTGTGGAACAAATGACCTTCCAGAAGCCATTGCATGGGCATTTGATAATGCAAAGGAAAATTCAGTCATCGAAGATCTGTCAAATAGGATGGATAAGGTTCTGTCAATCAAAGAAAACGAGGACGAATCTGAAGCTGGCTTAGAGCGGTATGGCATACAGCTGATCAAGTAAACAAAGTTATATTTTTGTACAGGGAAATTCTTATCTTTCGTATCCTTCATTTTTTAGACTTGATGAGAACGACAACGAGGAGCCCATGAGTGAATTAGCCGAATACAAGTTCATCGATGAAGCCGAATTCTTGAGTCTCGATGAGATTGGAGTTTTCTTGTCAGAACTTGGAAATCACAAGAGTAAATTTCTATTGTGATATTGGCTTTTTCTAAAAACTCTTTTTTAAGAAATTGCATATTATTTTGCGTATTAACTAATGTTTGTTTTTAGAACTGAAGAAAGGCAAAAGAAAGAAATGTGAAGTCATGTCAGATGGCAGACCAAATGTTATGGTTGTCCCACAAGGTAATGCATCTGTTTTCCAAAGCTCAAATTGCGTTGTTGCTGACGTATCAACTACGAGAATATATCATGCCGAGATGAAGCTGTCTTAAGGCTATGCTGAGATAAATCTTGAAATTAACAGCAGTTATTCCAAAGTATGGTTTTGCTTTGCTATAGCTCGCTGATAACTTTGGATCTTCGAAATTGGACTTCCTTTTTGGAAAATCATTTCTAATATAGCATACTTGATTGTCTGGAAAGTTTTTGCTGTGGTGAATTAACTGACTGTTTTTTCTTTTTAGATGATCTGTTGTTGCTGCTTCTCGAAGTTTATAGAGAAGCTGGTAATTGCCTTCCTAAAGCAGAAGAAGTCTTGATATGCAGTGAAAATACCACTGCAGAAGAGGTTGGTTGTTCTCGCTTAATAGCATAGAATGACTAAGTTCAGCATTTAGATTTATTCAGCTAATTTTATGTTATTTATATCTGGTTTTTAACCAACAAAACTGTGATGATGTGATGTCCATGCAAATGGGGTTTGGCATAAGACATTCAGTTTGGATAAGAATTGAATTTTGTTTTTAATACATTTTGAAGTTCTTTGCTAACTATTATTCTTATTTTTGTTTCATAGATTGAGCTTTTATTTCGGCGAGCTTTAAGAGATGTGAGTAATTTGTATTCACTGGCCTTTATTGATCGACTCAACTATAATGTCAGCGAACAAGCCTTCAAAATGCTGGAACGCCTATGCGGAGAAAATGCTGCTAAGGGTATGTAATTTGGTTTTTCCCTTGCTAATCTGATTTCACAATACTTCATTCACCATTTATGTTCTATCAGTGTTACAAAGCTTGTAAAATGAATATGTTTATTTTGACGATAATACTTTAGCGTTACAGCTGTAGCGTTTAGGGGTTCTTCTTATCGGTGCAAGGTCGACACTTTATCCATAGACTAACAAGTCTTGACGTTCACACAAGGGTGTGTGCCGGACTTAACACAACGTGACGTTGCCAGCTCTAATTATTACAGAGTGCCGACAAAAGTATACCTATTCGTTACACAGCAATTTGCATTGTTGTTATATTTATATTTGCTACTGATTTCTTTCTCTAGCTCCATTTGCTCAAGCGGCCATTTGGTCGTACTATTATATTTTATGGAAGTAAGACACTCTATCTTATCAAAACCTTTCATTTGCAGATAATGTTTCAAAGACAGATAATGCTTCAAAGACAGATAATGTTTCAAAGAAATCTGGTTACAATCTGCTGCTTCTCTGTGCAAGTGGTAAAGAAGAGGTTTCCTTTTTAGCTTCTGCATTGCATAGCTATCGTATTGCATCGCCACCCTGTCTTTCTAAATTTGACGTTAAGAGTTTCTTGGAGAAACAGTTCAAGGTTGCTTCTGGACATTCACCAAAGGATTTACATGCGGCCCATGCAGATTGTGATGGGTGAATATTCATTATTTTGTTTTCTTGGCAACATACTACAGTCTAGAAGCTATTAAATTGCATCTTTTTTTATGCAAAATTACTTTGTGAGAAACCAAGAGATATACGAGAAATTCCCTTTTATTCGTTGAGTTTGGAATTTTCCAGTACACTATCGTTTTGATATTTCACTGTAGGAAATCATGTGTTTCAGCGAAAAGTAAAATGAAAACTTCCATGTCTGTTGCAAAATATATCTTCACTTGATTTGAATTAGATGAACGATGCTCAGTTTCGAAGTTTTGATTCTTTAGGTATTCGGTAAGGGTTGTTTTATCAAGAACTCCAGGTACCGGTAAATCACTATACGTTAAGCGTGCCGGGGAAAAATTAGAAGAACAGGTGGAAGGTTCGAATTCGGCGATTGCACAAGTATGCAGATCTGATAGTAGAGATTTTATAATCACAACTCCATTGCATGGAACAACTGCTGTGCAAGATGAAATAATTCACGCGTTGTTTACCTTATGAAAAGACGAAAGAAAATGCTTTTCCAAGGATCTTTCATTTTGATATATCATCATCGGTATTTTATACAAGTTTATTCTCTTTTCATAATTATCATGTTATCGGTGGTATTGTTTGGTGTCATTTTGTTTTTCATTCTCCATTTATTCATCTTTGAAAAACATCAGAAGATATAACGTCTGTGATTTGTTTTTTCAGGTGACATTGCATTTGGATTCTTTTCTGTTCAACCTCATTGTGCTCGGATCATTTTCTGCATCTGATGGTAGCATCTGGAGAAAGAGAAGAAGTGATCTTTACATGATTGAAATAACTCAAGTGATTCTGTCTGAAGAAAAAAAGGTAACGCTGGATTTCTTATTGAATTCGTTTTTTAATGCTATGTTACAAGTTTTTTTGTATCCACGGGATGATGCAGTTAAATATTGTTATCTGAATTTGGCTGCTTTCTCAAGCCAGTGTATTTCATGAGCTTTCCTAATTCTGTCTAGTACGCTTTGTATGCACGCCCGGCACTTGTATTGTGTTTTAGGCATGTTAGCTATGTAATTATTACAATGGGTGCGCCCACGGCCTTGACGGCTACGGTACAGAAGAAGAATATGTAATTATTAGGCATTTTGGATTTATTTTTCTTTTCGTTTATATTTTCAGACTGGCGAAGAAGAGAAAAAGCGAATTACAAATATTGGTACAATAATTCCATTGTTTCCAATGACCATTTGCCAGACGCCTAAAGAAACATTTTCTGCATTAGAACGAAACCAAAGACCGAGTCCAGGATTTGATGTCGAAGAGTTTAAAAGTCAGGCTTTTCAGAGAGTGTATCAATATCTCAAAATGCTTGGAACTGATGAAAGGGCTATCGATAGATTTGTATTCAGTGCGAAAGAAATTCGTGGTGATCAAGCTGATTGTTTGCGAATTTTGCTTCAGTAATTACGTTTTTCTGACCTTTATCTTTATTTTATCAAATTTGATTAAATGTTTACAATCGATGCTTGCTATCAAATTTTGAAGAGGGTAAAAATATGATCAACATGGCAAACTTTTGGGATAAGGAGTGCCCTAAATATGCGAAAGTACCATACAGATTGGGACATTTAAAAGTAGAGACTTGTCTGATACAGTGGATAGTGGTGATAGCGAATGTCAACTATATTCTTTTCTTAATTTTCTATGTGATTGTGTTATCGTCTGTTTTTTCTTTGCAGGCACTGTGGTGTAGAAGACCCTTCTTGGAGAGAAATACAGAATTTTGTACACTTTTTCGACAAACAGCTTTCTGACTGTGAAAACAGTGTATTTTGCATGTACAATATTGTTGGGGATACTCTTCCTGGTTTCAAGACATTTGTTACAAGTTCATGCTACAAATGGCAAAGGTCAGACAACAACCATTTGTTTTGATTACCAACTAATATTTCCATATTTCATTTAAAAAAGAATGCCTAACATGCTTTCAGTGATTAAAGTTATTTTTATGTATTCTTTTTATTCCATCACGGTCAAAATTAACATGTATTTTACACCCTTGAACTCTTTGTGTTACCTTCATAGCGAATTGGCTTTACTCCTTATATTATCATGTAATCATATTATAATAGTATGTTTTGCAACATATCGCAAACCTATTATTCGTCTACATATTACTACAACTGAATGTCGTCAATTCATGTCATTTTTTTATTTTTTTTTATGACTTATGGGTAACATAAAACAATGTAAATGGGTAACATAAGACATTACCACTTAATTTTAGGATTTTGCAACACCTTCCGTTGACAGTGGAACAGAAGATAGAATTGGTCTGATAAGTTTAAGGAGACGTTGGGAAAAAAGGTAGGTACAGCCAATAAAACATTCGAGACATTCCACCATTTTTACCAGAAGCAGTACAGGAGTAGTAAATGTTGTGTCGTTATTTTTCTTGTCCATCTAATTTCCATTCTTCTTCTTATCAATTAGCGAACATCCCTATCTCTTCTTCAATCAAGGCGGAATCACAATGAGTTTCCTTGGCTTTACAGTAAATGCGTACGGTGATTTAATGGATAAGTTCAACACGAAAGTCATTTTCAAATCAGTAATGACACGTGACCTTTATGCTGGTCTTCAACGACAGGGCGTTGAACTTTTTTCTCAATACGAAAAATGGGACAGGTTTGAAAATTCGTCATTTTACTTTATTCATACTATGTGTGCTTTTAGTATAAAACGAGAGGATTGCATTACCACTGACAACAAGGCGAAAACGCCAAATTATCTGGATCTTCCATTTTGATTCTTGAAATTTCTTAAGCATAACATCCCACAGCATCATGGAATGATGGGTGAAATAAACTGAATAGCTTTGATAATAGAATAGAAAATTTGATTTCTGCGAATAGAAAACTGGACTAGATCAATTCTATTTCATCTGCTGTTTTGGTGTAAGGTGTAATGTCAGTTTGATGATTGACATGCAAGCAATTTGAGTTTAGTTACGAATGCGGGCTTGTATTTTAATGTCTATGCATATGCTGCTTATAAAAATATGTTTTTGTGCATGCATTGGAACCAAAGCCAACGAAGAGGCGAGCTTTGTTGTGTCTCCCTTTGAGCGTTGATCACTCTGTATTTTAGAACAAAGCAGTTGGAAGTACTTTGTCAAGTAATGGGAATCGACGTACTTTTTGATCCAGATGAAACATACGAATTGACAATGGACAATATGATGAAGATATTGGCAATTCACATGCGTTTTAGGTCAGATGAAATACGTATATATTGAAAGTATCAAATCAGATCCCCGCACTGTTTTTTCACATTATACTTTGCTAAACATATGAATAGGATTATTATACATTTTCAGATGTGGTATACCGGTCGTCATTATGGGTGAAACTGGCTGTGGTAAAACCCATCTTATACGCTTCATGTGTAAACTAAAAGCTGGTCCTGGTGGGCCAAATAACATGCTTCTTGTTAAGGTTTGTCTGGATTGAGGTGTTTTCGAATTTGGGTTGAGAGATGAATCAAAGGAAGGAGTTTTTACTAAGTAATGGCCCGTTTTAAACATTTTTGGGACGTCCGAAGCAAATCTTAATCTATGTTGTATTTCAAGGTCCATGGTGGCGTGACCAAGGAAGATATAATGCTGAGGGTTGATCAGGCTGTAAGATTAGCCAAAGAAAATCACCAGAAGAGGCCAGACCTGGAGACAGTGTTGTTTTTTGATGAAGCCAACACAACTGATGCAGTTGGTCTGATCAAAGAAGTTACTTGCGATCAGAGAATAGGTGGCAAAAAATTAGATCTTGCATCATGCGGACTTCAAGTTATTGCCGCATGCAATCCATACAGGAGGTTAATAAATTTGAATTGTTTTCGTTCCTATTAGTATTTACTGCTGTGAAGACTAAATGTTTGTTATAAATAAA
Organism: Sanderia malayensis; assembly: GCA_013076295.1. Taxonomy (NCBI): domain Eukaryota; kingdom Metazoa; phylum Cnidaria; class Scyphozoa; order Semaeostomeae; family Pelagiidae; genus Sanderia; species Sanderia malayensis. Next base: position 110,690 of record RQOL01000536.1, read on the forward strand.
TGTTTGTATGATTTGGTCTTTATAGGCACAGTGACAGTATGATATTGAAGCTTGAATCTGCTGGCCTTGGGTATCATGTCAAAGCTGAAGACACTTTGGAAAAACTTGGTGAGTTTTGTGCTTCGGTCAATGCTATATTTATGAAGCATGGGTTGGTTTATGACTGAAAGGGGAACTCACTACACCATTCCATTACACGGGTAACATGTTAGATGACGAAAATTAGGATTTAAAGGCCTACTGCGATCAAAAAAAGTGAAATGATTTTTTGCACTTTATGGTAAACCTAGTCGAACTGATCATAAAACCGTTTGATGGACTTTGTCCATGTTTTTCATTGTTATGACATTTTAAAGCCAGATGTGATCACCAAAGTAATCAGTAAACATTGAAATTTCATTTTATTTTTCAAAAAGCGGAAGGGTGATTTTTCATTGCAGTAGACCTTTAACGTAGACGGCTGATCGACTAAGTTATGGAAGATGTCTATAGTTTGATTTAAATCATTCCTTGGCGCGTTTCTGGTAGTCTTTGTTCGGCTCTAGTTCTCTTCAGCTTTATTACTTATTGTTGCATTATTGAACGTGCAATAGCTAGGCTGTGAAATTTGACTTGATTTCCTCTCTATCTGAATTCTTACTTCGATGATGTAGTGCTTTGATAGCATTCATTTGGCTGCTTGTTGTGATATGAAAGCTAGCGTTTTTTAGCGGGCATGCATAGAACATATTTTATAGAACGCCATCTATTTCAGGAAAATTCCCTTACGGCATCTTGTGTATCGTGTTCATCGTTTGCCGGAAAGCATGCTTCCACTTGTGTGGGATTTTGGACAGCTTTCTAATGAAACTGAAATAATCTACACAGCACAGATCGTTAATCGCTACGTAGTGTTTTCCATTATAGTTGCATGTTAATATCCCAACAATTGTTCACTTTAGGGTGTAGTTCTTCTGATGAGATGACTATTTTGCATCTGTATAGTTGCAGGGGAAGAGAGGAATGGAAAGAGAAAATGTCAATCTCGTTACATTTTACGGCGTAGATTTAGATTTAGATGTGTAGGCAATTTTTATGCACATATTTAAGGTGTTTCAGGCAATGAACATGAATTCGAATTGATGTTCCTTATTTTTTCCAGGCAAAGCAGAATGCATTTTCTTCAACTCCTACGTTTCTTGAGCTTGTGATATTAACGCTTTCTTCTTCACAAAATTTATGAGAGAACAAAAGGTAACATACTAATTTTCATGTTCATTGATGCAGTGAAATCATTCCCGCATAATTATCTACGCTGAAGTATAATGATAAGAAAGTACTGCTTAAAACTCTACATCCATTCCGTATTTTTCTAAATCATAATGTCATAGTTTCAAAGTTTAGATTGTGTTTCAATGGCCTAAGCTCCTGGGGTTGTTCAAAGAATTTCATTATTTGATTTCTTCTTTATTAAGTTTATTTTAAGTACTTTTATCGTGAATATATAGAATATCTCTTCTCCTATACAAATGAGACACTACGCTTGCTGCTCTGGTAACAAAAATCGAATTTGTTTTTTATCCTTAGAACGAGTGCAGTTTTGTTAGCTTGAGAGATGTTGAAAGAGCTGTGCAAGTGATGTCGTGGTTTTACTCCAAAATGGATACCTTTTTGCCGTTAATCATCAAACGAAAGAAAAACTTTGTCATGAGACCGATTCAGATGAAGACGAAGATGTGGGAGGCCAGGTAGTTTGAAATTTTAAACTTGAACTCATTTAGAGGATCTGAAGTTGAATAATGTAGAGATATTTATAAAACCAGTGCAAGATATTTTCATATTTTTCTCTGCTACTATTTATTCATGGTGGTTAACAACGTTTATACCAGAACACACCAGATTTAGAATATGGGCTTATAATGATTGTTCTTAGACTTGACATTTGCTTTTGTGTTGTTGTATTTGTATTAGTGTTTTTTGTTATGTTTTTGATTTATGAATGTTAATGTATAGTAACTTATTACACAAATTAATTTGCAGTCATGCGACAAGAATGAGTTGTCAAGAATGGCATTGGTACTGTCCCTTAATGTTTGCTATGCTGCTCGGCTGGAAAAAAGAGATCGATATTACAAGAGGATTGCCCGATTCTTTGATGGCAATTTTGCATTAATTGATGGATGGAAACAAATTCAAGATGAAGTCTATTAGTAAGCAATAATATTTTTATGTGCTCTTTCATTTTATTTTGAGTTTACTCTAGCCTATCATCATTTTACCATGAACTTGATTGTAAAGTCCTTTAAACTTCACTGCTCCTTAATGCTCCTGCTTATTTTGATTTTGTTTATTTTCAGTTGTCAACAATGTTCCTTGATCAACTTCGTCTTGCTGACGACATTGCGAAGATAAAGCTTGTGTGAAAATGTGTTCATGATGGTAGTATGCATTGAACTACGAATTCCTCTTTTCGTTGTCGGTAAACCAGGCAGCTCAAAGTCATTGGCGAAATGATCATCCAAGATAACATGCAAGGCACTTCCTCGTACTCAGATCTTTTCAAAACATTTAAGCAGGTAAGTCTTCATTCTTTAATTACGTATTATCACATTGAAAGTGCATGCAAATTTTATTGTATGAACTACGGTTATGATATATAGCCTATGTGTGCATCGTGTTAATAGAAGTATTCGTTGTTTGTAATTGTCAATGACTTTTAATGTCGTTGTTGTTTTTTTAGATTTTGATGTGCTCATACCAGTGCAGTCCACTTTCAACTGCCGAGGGTATCATTGGAACTTTCAGACAGTGCAGTCGATTTCAGGAGGGAAAGGATCTTGATAATTTTGCATCTGTTGTTGTTTTGGATGAAGTAGGTTTAGCCGAAGATTCTCCACGAATGCCGTTAAAGGCTCTGCATCCATTGCTCGAAGATGGAACAGATGGCTCTGAAGAATTGACATTGGAAGGAAGTGAACTGAAAGCCAAACGAGTTGCTTTTGTTGGAATATCCAACTGGGCTTTAGATCCAGCAAAAATGAATCGTGGCCTCATGTTGACAAGGGGCAGCCAGATAAGAATGAACTGATCAACAGTGCAGAGTAAGTAGAGTGTTTCGTTTAGTGTAAATGCAGTTGTTGTCAGTTGGAGACAAGCTTTTAGTTCACTCATTTGAACTAAAAACTCATCCACGGGAGACTCGATTGTTTACACAATTCACTTGTTACTTCAACATTACTCCTTCTTCAATTTTGCAAAGCGTAGTTGTACTTTTTTGTTTTTTATACATTCTTTTTAAACGATGCTTTTTCGTAAATTTCAGAGGAATATGCAATTCTGACCCAATTACCAAAGACAGAATCAAAATGTTGTTCTTGCATCTTTCCGAAGCATATCTAAAGATCTATGAACAGCAAAAGTTATGTGAAAGATTGCGAAAATCAAAAAAAGAAGAGTTTTTGGATTACGAGATTACTACAGGTGAGGTCATTGCTGATGGTATTTATTGACGTTTGATTCATATTGTGACATATTCTATCGTGAAACTCGTCATTTCGATTTCTTTATGAAATGCTAGAAAGCAATGGCTATTTACTTACTAACATACATTTATATGATATATATTTGATTATATTTTTGTAATAGCTTAATCAAGATGATTTTTACATGTGCAAAATCGAAGAAAGGTCTTCCGACATTACAAGAAATCGAATTTGCAGTCAAACGTAACTTTGGCGGACTTGAAGAAATTAATGTCTGGGAGGTTTTTCAACAAGCACTGCTTCCCTTTTTTCCGCAGGTATTTTCATCATTTCATAATAGTTTTACAATAAATAGTTATTTATGTTTAATCTGTCTGAATATTTTGAGAAACCAAAAGCAGGCTAAAGCATTTCTTTGTTCTGTCAGTAATACTTTCTCTTCTTTGCGGCCAGAAGACTTCTAATAACATGAATGTTTTGTCTTCATCACAGGAGCAAATGAATACGAATACAGAAGAGGATAGTTTAACCAATTGCAGTTGTTCACCCGTTGATCTTCTGCGCTCCAGTCTTCAAAAGAATGATCTCATGAAGTATGAACTTTCATTTCTAATAACAGATTGACTGTACTGTATTTATTTTGTGATTGTTGTGATTGTTTCAACCATTATTACCACGACTACCGCTTGATTTTACCTCCATTTTAACTTGGACAAGAAAATGTGAGCCCATGCTCGTTGTTTTTAAATTTCACACCTTGTCATTCTTACTTTCCTCCTTTTTCGACATATCGTGGAATTTCCCAGTAGGTTTTGTGTGATGTTGTTCTCTAAACTTTTTTCAATGAAAATTGCTTTTTTTATTTAGAGATGGGCGTTATCTGTTATTACTCACCGAGAACTATGCTGCCTTGAGAGCTCTGGAGAAGATTTTCCCCGATGTGCATGCAAACGCAAATGTCATATTTGGAAGCAGTTTCCCAAAGGACCAGGAGTTTACCCAGGTAATTGTTTTTTATGCTAATTTTAAATTCTGTCTTTATTTTGCTGGACAGTACGGGAAGGTAATGAATGTCACAGAATTACCGTATATAATGCAATTATGAAAATAAATGCGTTGTAGAGCTGGTAAAGTGAAATATATGTGTAACGTATTAGCTAGTATTTGCCGTGAAGTTTTCAGTGGAAAAACGTGTTAGTTTTGCAAACCTTGCCCAAGTGACTGCTGCTAGGCCCACAATAATGCAAATACTTTGTTCAACGATTTATGCGAAATTAAGGTACTTTTATAACATACTAAACTTGCTTCTATGCCAGCGAAAATGTGAATATACCTTTTTGTAAACTTGGGGTTAATTACCAAAACTCAACAGAAAGTTTCTTTTACACGAGCGCCATTTAAAAATTATTTTTGCATGGTCGAAGGTACTGGGCCTACTGTAATTAAGGTTCTTTGTTTTGAAGTGCGGAAAAGCAAATTAATGCCTTATTATATTTCATTAAACGACTTGAGGGACATACATGTTATATGTATATATACATACATTGTGCATATTTTTTTCAGATATGTAGAGACATAAACAAAATCAAGATATGCATGGAAACAGGAATGACTGTCATCCTTCTCAACATGGAGAATTTGTATGAGAGTTTGTATGATGCCTTGAATCAGGTATGTTGTTTGCATCCCTCTATGTTACGTGTTCGTTCATCGGCAAGTGGACCTTTTCATTTTCGCCTTTTTGTCGTAAATCGCCCAATTTGATTTACTTCAAGACTGAAAAAGCTAACATTAGTAGAATAGTGCTTTGACGAGTTGTTTTTAATTATTTTTCCTTTTTAGTACTACATTTGGTTAGGCGGACAACGATATGTAGATCTTGGACTGGGCACACATCGTGTCAAATGCAGAGTACATGACGATTTCAAGTACGTTTGTCATTATTAATGGATAATATGATATCATTTTGTTGTTTTTGCGATTAATGTAATGCCATGCTCCTAAAACCATTGGGTGTAAATTCAAGATAAATTGCAGTGTTGTTGTACAGCTTCGAAAATTCATTAAGATGGATGTTGGGTCGTTGTTTTTTTAATCCAAGCAACAATGTTACTCTAGAAACGATAGATTCGGGAAAATCACAGCTTTTTTTACTTTATGATTTTAGTTATTAGTATCAAGTTTATCAATTTGACATGAATTCTCGTGAATTTTTTCAATCTGCCATATTGATAAACAATGTAGCTACGTATTTTTTGTGGGCGTTTTGAAGTTCATTCTCAATGTGCCAAATAAAATTATAAATGTAAATTATTTTATCACTTTTATGTGGTGTTGTGTTCAATTGATGCATTTTGTTTGAAAGTAACAAGTATGAAGTTGTTTGCTCTTTGAACTGACATGCTTCTATTGTGAATTTTGACAGGTTGATAGTGGTGGCTGAAAAGGATACGGTTTACAAATCATTTCCAATTCCACTGATCAACAGACTGGAGAAACATTTCTTAGTCATGTCGACGATGATGAACGCAAGGCAACTCAATCTTGCAGACAGGCTCAATACTTGGGCCTTGGATTTTTCATCTGTTACTCACAGAAGGTTAGCTACATCCCAATTGTTTTATAGCTTTTTTATTGTTTTTAACAAATCCATTCTTTTCATGGTTTCAAAAAAATTGGCACAAGATTCCACAAAATATTTCTCTTAACAACAGTCTATAAACGAATGCATGTTGGGATGTTAACTTGGGCTATCAAAAGGCAGCTCTTAGCGATACGGGTCTACCCGACAATTCCAACTTTAGTATCTTATTCACTTCGTTGCTCATTTTCGTTAGCGATGTTAAATGATAAAATCATCATTTGTTTTTTATTGTTATGACAAGAATTATGTTTATCACAGGAAGAAGTATTCGATTGGTGATGCCTTCATTGGGTTCAACGATGACACTGCTGCCGCGGTTATTCTGGAAACATTTCATGTTCTTGGTGATGGTGCCGATGATGCACAGGTAAGTCAATCGTGTTTTTCAACTGCAATTTTCCATATTCAGAACCTTATTTTCTTTGCCGTAAACCCGATATGAAAATGAATAATACAATGAGTAATGTTATACAAACAATTTAAGGTAAACCTTAAATTGTTAACTCCTTTAACTCGTTCATTTGTGGCCACTTTATGCAAAGTAGTCTTGGATACTGCTTGCTTACACGCTTCACCATGAAATCATGGCCTTACCTTATTTTGGCGATAAATGTAACGCTAATCTGAGCTCGGTAACATTGAATTTGTCAAGTATTTTGATGGAATGCATTCTTCAACAGATTCTAAATAGAAGCAAAGAAAGACTCCTTGAAAGTGCAACCCCAGAAGCCGTCACCCGATTAACGCAGACATCTCTTTCGTCTGTTGCTGGAGAAATTTGGAACACATACTTTGAAAAACAACACCACTTGTGCCTTGATGATTTTCTTCAGCATGCTCTAAAATCAGCGGAATCAAGTTGTGGCATTTCAGCACAGGTAAATATCCCATTGATTGCATTCTTAAAACGAAAACCTTCATTATACTTAAGTACTCACTTAATGAAGATGTATTTCTTCTTTGTTTTCACGTCACGCTTTGCCTCAAGCTAGGCTATTTTTGCATTATCTTGAAGTAGATAAATCAATTCGTTCTTATAAAATTTATAGATTGTATTTATACCTACAATTTGTATCTGCCAAGAATCCCGTTGACAGAAATGTGTTTATAACAAACTTTGAATGTGTTGACCGTTGCACTTACTAGTAGAAGAACTTAATAATTCGCTACATGAACAACAAATGATTTTATTATAAGCGTTTTACTGTTGTAGATACAGTATAAATGAACTTTGCGAGTAATTTGCTGTGATTTTGCTTTAATATTGTTTTTTTTTTCTGTAATCTGTTTTTGTGTTCATGTTTAAGGTTACGACGTTCTCTCGGTTGCTTTCACCGCACGATCAGTCACAACTAGCAGAGAGTCTATCTGGTATTTGTACCATCAATTGCATCTCCCTGAGTCAGTTCCAGACTGAACAACAGTTTTGTGAGGAGATAAGGTATGGCTCACTCTGTGTTCTTGGCTTTTTTCATGCTTTCTATACTTTGTCTGCCAGATTCTGATTGAGCTCGGCCTAATTACATGTCATGAACACTTTTTTGTTCATAAATTGCCCTTCAACTGCCCCTATTTGTTCGCACAAATTTTGAGTTTTTTTAGAACAATGTTCAATAAACATGCTAAATGTCAACAATAAACATTTAACATGTTTGTAGCTGAAACGACTCCATCAGATGATTCTAACATTTGTTGTAGGCAATACGTGAAAAATGACCGAATGACAAATTCCGTACTGATCGTCCAATGTGATCTTGGCGATGAAAGAGCTAACTTGATTGCATGCGCCAGACATTTGTGTGAAGAGGAGAGAAACAGCCACGCAAATGAAACGGAAATGGCTTTGCATATAATATTCATCATTAATTTGACAAGAGTTTCCGGTGGTTGCAAGTATCTTGGCAGTTTCCATGGCGTCAACTGGTTGTCTGCGCACATTGATGAGCTAAGACCACCTAATCATGAACTACCATCGTTAATCAACTATGCCAACTGTGAGATGAGCCATTTGTTTAAGGGAAACGTTGTAAAGCAAGACGAAGATAAATACGAGAGTAATGGCGGAAAAGAAGAAAACAAGTCAAATGCACCTGATGTGGAATGCTTCTCTCGTGAAAACAAAATGATTTTGGATGATGACGATGATCATTCTATTAATGATGAAACAATCAAACAAAACGGACCCGATGTTTTTGCTCGCCAAATGTTAGAACCAGACGAGGAAATGGCGATTTCTGATAGTGATGAAAATGACATGCACCATTCTTTGAATGCTCTTACCCCGGAACGGGATGAGAGAATGGTGATCGAAAACCCTTCTGTAGATAAAACCAACGAACAAAATACCTTGGATACTAATATGGAGGAGAGCCCAGAACCAGAAGTGAGTTTTTCGCTTCAGCTTGGGTTAATGCGCAGATGTGTCCAGGCATCCGTAGCTGAAGCTATTAACCTATCAAGTGGACAGGATGCTGAGCGCACGACAAAACGGATTCATCTGCTTTTAGATCTGTTATCTCCAGGCAAATCATTCCAGGGTAATTTACAAGTTCTTTGTTGTCAATCACGAAATTCAGTAAGGCATTCGTTCTTTTTTTATGCGTGTATCATCTCTTTTTTCAGAAGGAACATTGGAACGTGTATTCGCAGAAACCTTGTTAGGTCTGATACACAAAGTTTTGAAAGAAAAAGAGCAGCAGGCCATAGAAGATCGCAGCAAATGGTTTCAAGACGAGGCTATGACTGGCAATAACATTCAAGAATGCGGAACGTTCAGGCGGGCACTGTCTTATCGAATCGAAAAAGAGGTCGTGCCAATTTTTGCCCACATTATTTCCATTATTGACATGAATTGCAATTTGGATTTGATCACTGAAAATAATTGGAAAACAGAGTTATGGCTTGATCTGTTCATATGTGGTGATATTGTTAAAGTGGACTCTAATCAAATCAAAGCAAAAGCAAACAAGCAAAGCTCTTCTTCAATGAAATGTTGGTTTCCATTTTCAAACATCGTTTGTGAGAAAATTTCCTCCATGATCAATGCTCACCGTAAAACTGGTACGTTCTCATTCTTTGAATGCTGTAAAATAAACATCTAAGTTAATAGGTAAAACCAATGTTGGAAGCAGTGTGAATGAAACTGAAGTACATTTCTGTCAGTAATGAATACCTATGCGTTTTTCGTCTCTTGTAACTCTGAGCGTTTTTTCCTAGACTTGCAAAGTGGCTTGGAAAATGTCATTCGCCAAACATTAAAGCAAACCTATTATGGGCAGCCTTTACAGATGCTCCCTAGGGGAGCTCTGAACGCATATTTGCGAGATGTCGTTTTTATGGAATTTGAAGTGAATAGTGTGGAACATGAGGTATTGATTTTCGTGTTTCATGCCAGTTATACATTTACTTCTATATTTGAACAAAGCGTAAAGAACGACAGTCTGAATTTGTTGTATTATTTTGAGAGTCCACAATCATTTTACAAATTTTCCCTTTTTTCTTACTTTTTCCTTTTGCCAAACATTACCTTTAGTCAGCTTACAGCCTGTGTTGCACATCTTTTTTGTTTCAGTCTCCCAAAACTCTAATAGCGGCCACCCCCGATAGAGGCCACTAATCTTCAGTCCCAAATGCTTTCCGGTAGTGCAGTCCTAATAATGGCCCCTTGACCTTGAAAGCGAAGGTGGCTGTTATTCGGAGGTTCGACTGTAAATTGTTGGTGAACCTCTTGGCATAATTCAGAGATCCTGTTTTGGTGTTGTGCATATGACGCATTTGGAGTGTGATAATGCAAGATTTTATCTATAGATATATTTCATTTATAGATCATTTCCACTTCAGTTCTTGCTCACATTCAATATCAAAAAAGAAGCGATCCTTTTATGGACATCATCGATTTTCACATGGTGATTTGTGACCCGCTATTTCGCAAAAGAGTCGATTGTTTCTTGACTCTGACAGCTGCTATGCCAAATGTTTTGGGGAAGATAAAGGATATAGTAGCGGATGCTCGTACAGCTGTAAGTATCTACATTGTGTTGTTTTTATAAGAGCGTTTATTGCCACTGTGTATTCAGGATGGCAATTCATAACATATCAAAGTTAAGCCTAATATTAATTCATAGACTATTTCTCTGTGGCCGTGGGCTTTGCCCTCCTTTACATTCTTAAGATGCTCTTCTTAATCATTGTGGTATCTACTCGTATTCTCTGAGCTTTATAACGATGTAATGTTTAGGGGTGCGTAGGTTTCATTCTTTAAATTTCCTGAATTATTTTTTTGTTATATGATTGATTGATACAATTTTAATCGAGACCTGCGTTTTGTTATTCGTAGCTTATGGATGCCATTGCTTTACGCCAATGCTTATACAATCTTATACCATCAGAGTGTGACGAACTTTTAGATGAACAATCAAGGTTTATTTGGTGTCAAAATTTGCATGAGATTAAACTTGGTACTTGTCATTTGCTTGAGCTTTTTGAAACTTACCAAGATGAATTCCCAGAGAGAAGTTCGGAGATTTTTACCGACATCAGGTTAATTCATACATTATTCTCCGTTGCCCCGTAACTTTTGATTGAGGCCAATTTTATCCTATATATGGTAAAGTAACAGATCAGAGGCATCGCATATATGTTAGGATTCCTTAATGTTTTGAATTGTCAGTTTCTTAAGCTGAAGTCATAATAGCTGCATAATATGGATAGGATAATATGTATATGGATACGATCATAATAGCTGCATAACATGGATATGGATACGACCTTTACGGACACCTAATTTTTTTCAAAATTTATTATTCATCGTTGCCATAAGTTTCCTTAATGTGCAGACTTCGCTATTGCTATTTTGACAAGACTTTGATGTTATTTCTTGTAGACTATTATGGACAAGACTTCAAATCATGGGAATGTTTGTGGAGCACGTGTGCCCTCCTGGGATACCCAGTTCTCGCCAAGATGTCACCGCTGCGCTCATGCTGTTTGATGTAACAAAACTGTTTATCCCTGATTATGTCAGATAAAATCCTTTTTTGTGGCACGTAGAAAATATCTGGCAAGAAAGTTATTTATACATGACAAATTATATATGCTAATTCTCTTTCAGACACTTGAAGATATAAACGACGAAATGACTTCTGCAGCGTCATGGCAACGTCTTGAAGATTTCTTAAAGCAAGTTGCTGATTTAACTAATCATGACGAGCTGTAAGTTGACTTTTATGATATTTTAGCATTTAACAAATGTAATTTAACCATTTACACGCTTTTTTTATAACAATATAGTCTATAAGAATATTGAGTCTCAAAATTAGCAAAAAACAATGGGAATTTAAGAATATCAGCATAAAGTAAGATAATCTTATAAAAAAGTGTGTGGCAGTGAATCACATTTGAATTCAGTAGCTTATTAGTTAATTTTATATGCACCTTCACTCATTAAGATCGATACTTGTTTGTTTTCAGCTATCCGTCATTGCTCACAATTGCAGTTTATTAGAAACTATATTTAACAGCGTTGTAAAATGACAACATTTTTCTTGCAGAGAAAGCTGCAACGATTGCATTGTTTGTCTGGAAGACCTTGAAGATCCAGTTCAGCTGCCATGTATGCATGTCGTTTGCCATTCTTGTATGCAGAAATGGCAATTGGAAAGAGAAACTTGCCCCATATGTCAAAAGAAGATTCCAGTGGAGTTCAAGGTTTCTAGCGATAAAACTAAAAGGTATGTTTTCCTGATAGACTGAATTGCATACGAAATTTATTTGCCCTGCAGCTTGTTATTTGTGAAAATTGACATATTCCCATGAAAATTGTTTTGCAAACAATACTTGATTAAGCTTTCTACAACGTATCAATGGATTAAAATAGCATGTACTTGAAACAAAAATTTCTATTTCAGGCAAATTTCCTTCAAATTGGGAGAATTCAGAAGGAGATGTATTTCATTCTTCATGGAAGTTGTGTCGAATTTCTGCTTCTCATCCAAACAGAAATCGACGATTGATGCTGGTGTCGTTGAGTTGATGATATCATATGTTACGACAGAGAAAAGGGAAACTAAAGAAATGTCACCATTTCAAGACTACGGAGTTGACCCAACACCAACTGTACGCTCATTTCTCATTCAACAGTTGCTGAAAATGAAGTAAGTTGGCATTCACTTGCTGCAATTGTTATGAAGGTTGCATCATGCGAAATTTCTATTGATTTTTTACGAGATTTTGTTGTGGTAATATTGTTTCTATGTAATTCGCGACACTCAACTCCATAAAGAGGATCTTAATTGCTTATAGAGACAGCAAGCAAGTTAAAGAATACCTTCAGAAGTACTTGGATGATAACAGTCAAGAAACACAGTACGGCATTCAGTCAAGATTGGAACTTTGTTTATTATTGATTCATTGTATTGAGGTTAGTTGCATGTTTTATTTTAATAAATGGTTCATATAAACCATGGATACCTATGGAAATCATTATACAATGAAATTTATATTGGTTATTGCTATAGTAGTCAATTGGTAAGCATATAAGCATATCTTTGCTGAAAGTACAAACTTTGGGCTTTTCTGGGTTAACAATTTGAATATTTTTCCATAAGACAGTAATACCTGATGTTGTTATTTGTTTTGACAACAAGTTATTCTTACTCCCTGAGAGGAGTAGGTCGTTAGGGCTAATTTTAGGTGTAATGCTATAAATTGAGTTCAGAATAACATAAATGAACAAATGGACGAGAAAGGTGAAATTTTATGCAATTAGGCCATACATAATTTGTACTTTGTTTTGTATTTAAGGATATGGAAATGGCTGCATTGAGCGCCAAAGGCCAGGATGTACAAATTTTAATTCCTATTCTGACAAAAAAGCTGGAGAAAATCCGATCAAGAAATGAGTCTTCTTCAGTCACGGATATTTCATCGTTGGATGTTCTTGCTGACATACGTGCAACTCTCAATAAGCTTGCTGACATTGTCTATGGTGACGTCATTGAGAATGCCTGGCCGACTGAGGATAAGGAAGCCCTGAAACCAAAACTTTCAAAGGTGTATAGTTTGTTTAAAGACGTATGCCTGCGTTCTTCAAACGAAAACATCCAGCACTACTTTCTTCGTCAGTTACTTAGATTATATGGAAGCAATGTGATGAAGGAAATAATCAAATATCCTGTTTTTGAATGGTTGTGGCCCGAGGAATCGGAGAAGGTGAGTAAATCTCAATATTTTAGTAAAACCAGCAGATTATTAGAACAGTTTTTAGGGTTATTTAATTGTTTATATAGCTATAATAATGACGTAATGTACTGCTTTTTTAGGAGACCAGCTTGGAGATGGATTCGTTTATCATTTACGGTCAACAATACAAAAACATGCGCGAGAAAATTGCTGAATCAGCATTGAAAGAGGAGACACAAGATTTAGATTCATTTTGGAAGGTAATTTTTATTTAAGTGATTTACAATAACATCTTGCATATGAGAAATTGCAGATATTGCATCCAGCCAATCGTTCAAACACAATTGGTTATTGTTTCTTCTATTGTTTTGAGCAGAGAGATCATCCTAAAAGTTTTTCATATTTTCAACAGGGGACAAACGTTCTTGTGACACTTTTAAGATTACAAGAGTATTAACTATCCCGCAACCTTCCATTTTTGTAGGCTTTACTCAACGTCCCACTCCCTCTAAAGTAATGTTTTTTTTCTCTCAATCAGACCCCCGTGATCATCTCGCAAAGAGAAATGTGTTCATTTTTTAAAAGATTTTTTTAGACAACATTGTTTGGGGGAGAAGGGAGATGAAGGATGCGTGTAAAATTTGCAAAAGTTATAAGCATTTCCTCCTTTGTTGTTGCTGCTTATATGCAGGTTTTTACTGTAACTGACAAATCTGTGACTTTTAATTGCTTGATGACTTACATTTGATGATTTTTATTATGGTTATTTACAGGACGAAGATTTACCATCATCTGATGTCATGAACAGTGCATTTGTTTTTCTGTCGATATTTAGAGAGATAACTAACTCTTCTACTAAACTTTCTGATGAGGTATGTTTTGTATTTGAAGCTCTTATCTAAGTAGTTGTGAACGTTCAATGAACAACCAAACCATTCCTTTTTTATATTTTATTTACAGTTTTGCAATTCGCTGAAAACCTTCCTTATGCCTAAATTAGTGTGCCCGGTAAGTTTTGCATTACGACTTGAAATGATTGCAAATAAAAATATAATTCTTACTTTTCTTGCCAGGCTAGATGAATAGTCGATTGGTCTATTTTTTAATTTTTATACAGTACTTTGATATATTTTATATCAGCTGTGGCCTAACGTTTTATTGTAGAATCTTTTAAAAATGCTGCTTGAAGATGGACAGAGTAGTGAGATTGAGCTGTTGAATGTGACATCGTCTATGAATCAACGCGAAAAAGGCATCGCTGAATTAGTTATGCACCTTCTCATAACCTTGTCTCTCAAAAACAAAGATCTTTTGGTACAGCCTCTAGCCCTTCTGATGTTGGATCCAAAATCGATGGCGGTATGTGTCTTCTGCTTTGGTATCACTGTTATTATCTGGCTTTCTTACCATTATGCAGAACGGTTTTGAAATTTTGTATGCTTATGGTCAAATTATTTCTCAACGTTCGATGTTTCTTTGCTAATATCACATAATTAATTTTTGTTCTCCTGTGAAAAATGTCTTTTCTACATTTAGAATTCCTATTTACCAACCATGCCAGATAATCCATTATCTGCAGTCATGGAAGCATCTCAGGGGAGTGATCCCTGGATTACGTATCGTAAGTAGATTGTAAATTATCAAGCAACCTATTTGTTGATAAAGAATATTGATTTTATGGTTTTGGCCCTGCATGTAACTACAGGGTGATAAACTAGAATGAATCATCCTTATCTGCAGCTTAACCAGGCTTTTCTCTGCCTGCTGTATTCTTTCTATTCTTCTTCTTGATTTGATACTGCATGCTGTTGGGGTGTGGGATTGTAAGAATTTTTCCACGCCCATTTTCTAGAGTAAGAAGCGCTTATTTTATAAATTACGCGCCTTTTGTTGCACAAACAAGTGTGCTCTCCTACAATATCCACTACTCTGATTCCTCATCGTATCAAATGAGGAATATTTTTTACAAGATCCATTGGGGGATATTAGCCCCCTTTCCTCTGGGTTTGCCACTATTACTATTTGATCTCTTGAAACCAGTTTTTCCTGCATCTCATTACCATAATATTTCAAATAAATAAATTAATGAATGCCTCTTTTACAATTTTGTTCAATAAGTACGCACTTCAAATGAAACCTACTTATAGAGGCGTTTATTTGAAACAGACGCCTTACCGGTTCTTGTTATCATTGATGATGTAGAATTTGTGTGGCGAATTTTTATGTATCCAGTTTGGTATGATGATATACCAGAAGAATGACTTTATTAAACGCTCCTATCGAATTGAAGCCTCCCTAAATGTCAAAAAGCTTAATCAATGCCCAAGGTGCTGGTAGATTTTTATATAGCATTACGGTATACCATTAAATAAGATTCATAAATATCATTGCTGAATATCTTTTAAATGTCCAAGACAATTTTACCTTTGCCCCAGTTTCGTTCTCTGACATTTTGAATTAATAATTTAATGCCTGCATGCAAACACATTGAAGCAAGTTGCATTTTTATTTTTAAACGTGAATTTGTTTTAAATTTTAGAGTGCCCAAATGGACATGCGTATGTGATTACCGAGGTATGTTATTAAAACGATTTGCATCTGATATATCTGCTTGGCTCTTACACCCCTTGTATGTACTATGCAAGGCATGTAAGAGCCAAGCAGATATA
>RQOL01000537.1:0-64086 GCA_013076295.1 Sanderia malayensis
CATTTGATTGTGGAGATGTTTCTTTTAATGAGTGTTACGATATTTCAAAGCCAGTCTATAAAAAAATGATGGATATTTATTCTAGAAAACTTTCTGTTTCTTCGCAAGATATCTTTCATATAGAGAAAATGACTCGTGGACAGTCGCTAAATAGCAGTTTGATGAAACACCGCCTTTATCGTCTAACAGCTTCAAACTTTTACACTGCTGCTGTTAATACTGTTGAGCTATCCTCAAAAATCAATTCAATGTTTTATACATGTTTTACAACTGCAGCAACTAACCATGGCAAAAAATTTGAAGGACATGTTGCTGAGCTGTATAGAATTTTTCTTAAAGATTGTGGCATAAATGGTATCATTTCTGAAACTTGCTTACAATTATCTTCTTCTTTTCCTTATCTTGGTGCATCTTGGGGTGGTATGGTTTCTTCTGGAAGTGATAGATAAATTAAGTGCCCATTTTCCAAATTCAAAGGCTCTCGTCAAGATGCACTTAAAGATAAAAGTTCT
The DNA here is from genome assembly GCA_013076295.1 of Sanderia malayensis. Taxonomy (NCBI): domain Eukaryota; kingdom Metazoa; phylum Cnidaria; class Scyphozoa; order Semaeostomeae; family Pelagiidae; genus Sanderia; species Sanderia malayensis. Next base: position 513 of record RQOL01000537.1, read on the forward strand.
TCTTGGCGAGGTATGATAGTGTGCTTATTTTGGATTTGGACCATGAAGAAATGTATCGCTTGGACCATGAAGGAATCACCACAGGGTAACAAAGTATATTATGTGTTGCACAGGGTGTCGAAGTATGCAATTAGTAAATGCGCGGGACGGTCAGACGACGGCAGTTATCTGGAACTGGATGTGCACATGCAGCATAGTTGTTGCAGTTTGCATTGTATTCGAAAGCATTCTGCGTTGATTGCTGTGCTGTGCTATTATTTTTTATTAAGTGTAAAATTTCAGGAGCAATAAAAGGGCAACCAGTTGTACAGAAGGAAAAGAGCAGATCAAAATCGGTAGGTACCCACACTTGTTTATACATAGGCAATAATAAGTAGCATCCAAGAATTGCTTACATGGTTTGCTGATTACCCATGATCTTGTTTGACGCCTTTGATTGTATTTTAATAATCAGATGTGTGATTCCTTTAACACCTGATTTATTTGTTTATATTTAGACATCATTCATAACAGATCCTACAAAACGACGAAGGTTTGACCAGAGGCAGGTCAAGCAAATGAAAAAGCAGGTATAGTCAAGCATAATTACACCACAGATGTATGAATCATTGAATGGGATTAGAATAGTAATGAATTCAGTTTTTTGACATTTTTTAGTGACCATGTTTCTATTTGTCTCTAAGTTTTAATTTTATGGGTACAATATTGGTATGTGAGAATCAAAGTTTCAGCAATTTGTTTCTCATTTGTGGCAGGAAAAGTCTACTTTTCAGGTAGTGTTATTGGGAGTTGCATATTGTCTTTGTCTTGTGTAGACCTTTTACTAGATTTGAATATTATTTTCCTCTCATTAGTCTACATATGTGATATGGCCTCCTATTTTTGCTAATCTAGCATCTCCTGATTGGAAACCACTTGCTAAAGACCATTAAATTGTGTCCAAAATATGCAAGTATATAGAACAGGGCTCTGCATTTGTTGATAGCGGTGAGTATGATTTCATTTGCCATAAAACTGGTCTGCAGCTGATGATTATTATTTGGTTTTGAGTTATTACCAAAACTTTGAAATTATGCATATTTACAATGGTCTGAAATGGCAAATATGTATACAATTTAGAAATTTTATCTAGCTGCACTAATGAGCCCTGAAATTGGGTGAAACCAGTTTTTGCAGATTTTAGCATGTTAAATATAGTAATACATTGGCTTAGTTTTTATATCTGAATCCACAATGCAAGTCAGAACTTACACTGTTTTGTTTGATTTTTACAGATTCACAGTTTTTAATTACAAGATTTCTTTCTTGAATGTAAAATCAATGAACCAAGTATAATGGTGTCGTATAATGCAACTAAGTGTCTAATAAAATTTGTTAGGTTTAAAGACACAACAAACTGATATTGTATGACTGGAGAGAAAAGAATGTCCCGTATAAGCGAAGTGTTGTTCAAGATATAGTAACTGTATGGTATGGTATTGATCACAGTGTAGACCTACCCAATGGATTTCTTTTTTTGCTATTGCGTAAGGATTAGTATGATTCTAATTCTAGGAATATTAAAATTTGCCTTCTTTCTTTGCTGATTGCTTGTCAGAGAGGCAACAAATACCATTTCTTAAGTTATTGGTATGAGTTGCGCTGGGAGTCAACTTCACAGCCTTGCACACTGCAATCAAGCATTCTGCCAATGCGCTATGAGCTGATACAATTTATAAGGCTGAACTAATGAAGTTTTTATTGACAAATAGGCTCTCAAAAACCAAATTGGGGAAAGGAAGTCTGTAAACCTTTTTGGTGGCCCACCAGCATTCCATTCATTGGACCCAATAATAACAGGACAGATAGGAAGACTGAAGGTTGATGATTTGGACAACATCATACAGGCATTTATAGATAGCCGTCCAGTAAATTCTCCAAAGCCTCCTGTTAATGAGACAATGGATATTGATGATGGTGATGGTGATGATGATGAAGATAATGATGATGGTAATGATAGCGATGATGGCATGGGTGGTTTAGCTCCAAGTGGGGAGAGCTGGAAGCTGATAGACTCTGTGAAGCAGGCTTGTTCATATTCATAACTTGTAACTCATGGCAGTATAATTATTTTTTGCTCTTATGATATGTTTCATTTATTTTCAATTGATACGTTCCACAATTTTTGTTTTTATGAAATGTCTGTGGATGATGCACAGTAGGCATAGCTTAGACGGCGCATTATAGGCGCGGCAAATTAAATTATTGTACGAAAAAAAACTAAGTGTCAATTAAATTCGCTGATAATTCGCTTGATTAAGCCCAACAGCGAATTGAATAATTAAATTCGCCCATAATGCGCTGTGTCGAGCGAATTATAGGCGCATTATGCGCCCTTGATTTAGATGGCGCACTATGAGCGCAGCGAATTAAATTGTTGTAATTGTTGTAATTGTCAATCATGAAATCAATGGCGATTGGCAATGATTCTTAGTGATTAATAGCTGCTACACATGCTGCTACACGTAGAAAAAAAACGCCAAAAATTTGACAACAACGGCATTATCGAAGAAATGGCTGCGTTTAGGAAAATAAGTCATGAATTAGCAAAAAGATATGACGAGTCTAGCCCAGAGAATAGCTTAGACCTTTCTGAAAGTTTTAAAGCTTCACTCTGCTCGGATGAAGAAAATGTCAATGATTTTGAAGAATTGGAGGAGTCAAGTGAAGAGCTTCCCGGCGGCAAAGGCCTAGGCCTAAGCCAAAGTTCAACAAAAAAGAAAGGGAAGAAAGGCAGAAAAGCAAGCTGGCCAGACGAGTTTGTCAATGAGATGGTTGAGGAAATTTGCGAAAACGAACATTTTTGTCGTAGATTAATCTTTACCAATAATAAGGCTTACAAAAATCTGGAAATTTACCAGAAGGTAGTTGCTAAGGTAGCGAAGAAGTTGATGGAGGAGCGTCAACAGGAGTTTACTTTTACTGCACAGCAAGCAAGGACAAAGTTTAAAGCATGTGTGGCAGCATGCAAGAAAGCATCAATGACTAGAAGGACCAAGTCTGGAATTGCCAACTTCATGGAAAATAAACCAAAATGGTTTCACAAACTGTTTCCGTACGTTGAGTCCAGAGACTCGTGTAACCCAGAGATGGCAAAGGAACCATCATTCCAAGTCTTGGATGAGACCGTTACATCAGATGTGGACAGTCTTGGAGAAGAAGCAACTGTTACTAAGAAGACGGCCATGAAGCAAGATCTTTTTGTCCCCGTTCCTCCAAAACGAGCAAAGAAGGAAACAACTCAAGAGTTGTTAAAGGGGGCTGTTATTGCCTTCAACAAGGTTGCCTCTTCTGATCCCACAGAGAGTTTTCTCCAATTCATGAGAGAAGACAATGAAAGAAGTAGGCAACATGATAAAGAAATGGCTGAAGTGCATTTGAAAATGCTGCAGACAATAATGATGCCCCCACACCACCCAGATCAATACAACGTTCCACCACCAAACTACCATCAAGCCCCTGTAACTTATCATCCAAATGTTGTTCAAAACAAAACAGAAAAGAGCGCACCTCACTGGATAACATTTCTAAATGAAGAAAAGAAAGGATTCAGTCAGTAATTCTTCTTGATTTTTAGAACTAAAGTGACTTTCTTTGTAGTTTTTATTCTAGTTTTCTCATAACAACAGAACACAAATTGAATTATATCAAAAGTTAGTCTAAACATGAACATAATTAGTATAAACATAATTTTCTGTTTGAATATTTTTTAGAGCTTTGCAAACATGTCTACTTTTTTCTGGTGCATTTAATTTAAAACCCAGTAACAAAAGAGCAATAACAGGAGTGTCTTTAAAAGTTTAAAAGATTATCAAAGCATTCATGTGTTCAAGACACACCATTCCCAGTCTTTTCTTTCCAGTATTTTAACTTGAGAGCATCTCTTATTTGGCCAGCTTTAGTTGAGCTCTCTGGAATCCTTCTGCAACTCGTCATGTGGAGAAGGTCACTGACAGCAGCTGGTGGTCTTTTTCTTCGAGTGCTTGGATCTAATGTCAAATCCCAAGCACTGAAGCATTTATCACTCACATCAATGCAAAGATTGTGCAAGATGATACATGCAAGGGACATTATTCGCACAGTTGGGACTTCAGATTCATTTTTGCGCTGTAATATGCACCAACACCCTTTAAGTTGGCCGAAAGCTCCCTCCACAACCATGCGAGCCCTGCTCAAACGATAGTTAAAATGTTGTTCAGTTGTTCAGTGAGAACAGCACTACCATATGGCTTCATAAGCCATGGCATAAATGGAAAAGCAGAATCGCCGATCGGCATGGGGTATATCTCAACACCAGCATCTTTCTTGCAATACTTTGGAACAAAGTCTCCATCAGAAATCTTTTGGTATAAGGTTGCGACTGAAAAATCATGGAGTCATGGTTGTTCCCAGGATATCCACTACTAGCCCACAAGAATTGATACTTGGCATTTGCTATTGCCATCACAATGATGGACTAGAAATTCTTGAAGTTGTGATATTCTTTGGCACTCTCAGCACCACCTTTCGGACATTTAATCGGTATGTGGTAGCCATCAATAGCTCCAAAGCAGCATTGATATTGCCACTCTTGATCAAACAACTCCATAACCTCTTGCAAAGAATTGATGTCTGATGGCATTTTTGAATCTACATATTCATGCCACATGCAATCAACAAGGGCTTCGCAGACTTCCTGACAATCAAACAAACTGTTGCTTTACCTAAACCAACCAGTTCAGCTATGGTGTGTAGGTAATCACCCCTGGCAAGCCTGTAAATACAAACAGCTATTCTCATCTCTGGTGACACTGGGCTTCTGTAACCGATTCTTTCGCCAGTCTAGGTTTGATTTTGTTGACTATTAACAGGAATGTTGCTTTTGTAACACGAAAATTTTGTTTGAATCGTGTATCATCAAATTTTGTCCATACCATATTTCCACCACCTTTGAATTCTCGGCAGACGCTTGCATCTCCTTTTGTGGGCCTTCTTTCTGAAGAAAGGTGCAGAAGGAGCACAAGTTGAAAAGACAGAGCAACTCTCGTCGCCACATTCTGTGCATTTCCATGAAAATCCGCATCCTTGTTTGCTTCTTCCGTTTAATTTGATTTCCACGATTGCTCCTGCCAATATTTGTGAATAAACAAGCAGAGATGTTTTTGAAGGCGCCATTTTGGAAAACTGTGAGTGAGGCACAGGGACGCAATGAGTGAGTCTAAATTTAATTCGCCACAGCACATAATCCGCCGTTCTAAACTCGCTGAGGCGCATTATTATTTGAAGCGCTCTACAGGCACATTATGGCGCATCAATGATAATTTAATTCGCTTCGCCCATAATGCGCCGTCTAAACTATGCGTAAGTCATATGGCAAAGCTCATGGCCCGACATGAAAAGGTTTGTGAACTGGCTGATGATACTCTTCAAATTTTGAAGCCAGGTTTAAGGAATCATGTTCTCAGAGTGTAACAATGAAAGATGTTCAATATGTATTGTTTGTTTATTTTTTAACTCTTCTCGTTGCATGTAACGACCTTTTTGGTCATCAATTATAATTACAGCATTTTTAGATTTTTTCTTATATTTGGAGCCATTTTCACAGGAAGCAGTCACGTTAAACGAGCTGGAGAGCTGAACTTGGAGTCACTCAAGATGGATGGCTTTGACAAGAGCCTGTATAGATCATTGGCAAGATCATGTGGAAGTGAATGCAGTTGGGCAGCATTGAAAATGGCTGTTATTCACAAGAGTATCCTTGATGAAGACCTCATAGTAAGGAGGCAAGTACATGTTTTCATAGATAAATTTTGTGGGCGATTTTATTGATATAGTTTAATTTTTCTCAAATAAATCATAATGAAAATTATAATTTCAGTTGCATTCTGGTTTGGATGGATGTTTCCAGCAACAAGCATGGAAAGTCTTCAAAGGATGGATCAACTGTTCAACATTGTTGATCTCTTGAAAATGACTTGCGTATTCCAGGAAGAAATTAGGCAACATTACATAGCAACAAGCATGCAGGTGAAAAGTTTATAAGATGGTTAAATATGATGGATGTGATATGATAAATATGATAGCTAGTTCGTTTTTCATTGTTCTTTGGTATATGTTGTGTGAGTTGATATCGTAATGAAGTCATTGTTGCTCATTTTCCAAGTATTCTTGAAATATACACTGCTGCAAGATACTTGAAGCGCGACATTGAAGTGATGTCTGACCTGCAACTAAGTGAAGCAATCCTGTATCCTGGAGATCCTATCAAATGATCAACTAGTCCTTTGAAGCTTATGCTGGTAAAAACTGGTGATGAAAGTCACTTGCTGCCATTCGAAATGCCCGAGCACATTCGCCAATGTGCTGCTGAAATTTATGCGTCGTAAAAATAGGCAATTTGCCACATTTAATTGCAAGAATTGCCTGTTTAGTTACCATTTTGTTTGCATAACAAGGAATGAAAGTGACCAATTGTTCGATGACTGCGGTTGCAAAGAGTTGATCAATGGAAGAGCAAGGTACATTTTTCTCTTGGACATATGACAATATTTATTCTACGTATCACTGAATTTGTAAGTTAGTAAGATTGTGATGCATTTTAACACCTAAAATTGAATTTCAGGGTGAAATCATTCTGCAATGCCAAATTATTTCAAAACTTTTTATAACTTTGACTATTGTTGAGCTACAATTTAAGCATGTCGCATATATTGTATTGATAGATTGCATATATTGTATGTATGCTAACCAAATGAAGTTGCCATGTTGGGTCACTTAATAGTAATCAAGTTTTTTTATTCAGCAACTAATGAAAGAGCTCTATGACGGTGACACTGCTTCGCGTAGATACACGAAGAACTACAAATATCTATTTCAGCTGAATTGTTTTCTTGGACAATTTTCAAATGAGCGTGTAAGTCACTTACTGAAGTTACACAAAATAGAAAATACATACCTCTTATTGTTTATGGTGCATGACGCGTCTTTATATATATATATTATTTTAACGTTCTTGAGTTCTTGTTTGTAGTATTCTGTGCTAATTGATTGTTTGTGCGAGTGGCTGGACATTGTCCCTAAATCTGATCAACATATTTGTGGTGATAGTTTCTTCCTCAATGTTGTTATTACAGAGGTACGTTTCTTCTTTAGAATGTCATCACACTCTTTGGAATACTGGTCTCCACCCAGTTATATAGGAATTTCAAATTTCGTGTAATTTTGTTCAACCTTTCTGTCGTACAGGTTTTGATCTTTCTCGTGGAAAAAGAATGTCTGGTGACAAGACTGAACGCTGAACGCATTGTGGACGGTGTGTTCCATCAAGCTTCATAATGCATAATGCAATTGTATTTTGATCTAAGCATTGTGAATGTGATCTTTGTCATGACATGATATGTGAATCGCTTGTGAATGGCTATTTTACATGTATTATTTATTGAATTGTTGCCATGCATGAATCATGTTGTTACTATAGGTACTATTATGTTCTATTCACCTATAAATGACTGGTGGTTTGTTATTTTGTGCTTGTTTTTTGAACACTTTGTGGATATCATGCGGACGAATGTGAAGATTTTGTTGCCACTAATCATTTCATTTGCTAAAGTACTAAGTTATCATGAAATTTACCGAGTGAGATTATGTTGTAATTCCTACTACGTTTGGATGAAACCAGTCATTCCCTGTGAAGCAATTGTGCTGCTTCTTCACGTCATGTATGGGGCAAAATTGTTACCCCGAGTTTGGGTAAGTCTACATTACTTTACTTGATTAAGATGTTAATTGAAATAATGCTAAAGCTAACATATATCACTTCATTACTGCTAAAGGGATATTAATTTGCCATGTTTAAAGTACAACAATGCAATATCAACAATGCATCCCGCAGGATTGAAACATGCTTTTCAACTATCTCAACAAAGTTGCAATTGCTATTGCTATTGCTTCAAGTACGATTTCGAAACCAAAAAAACTCTCGAGTTTCTTCATTGTTGCATTTTGCTGGTCATTCACTTGACTGTTTATATCTTCATATTGCACATATGACGATATGCTGTATGCTTTGCAGCAAGCTGAAGAACAAATTAATAAAACTCTAAACTGTAGGTACTGATGCAGAAACATATGCATAAAAATATTCATATTTCTCCATGTGGTACATACATTTGTGATTACGCCAATGGAAGCGATCAACTAAGAACTTAGTATGCTTGAAAAATGCAGCATCTCGGTTGAGACAATATGCATGCAAATTGCAACAGTTGTCATAGATTATGGTTCGTGGGGTGGAAAAGAAATATAACATTACTTTATAGTGACAAGATTTTTTTTCAGATTAAGATCAGTATGTCAAGACCTTTTATTACCTTTAACAAAACGGGAACGAAATGCAGAAAAGGGTACATTTGGAGACTCGTGAGCATCCATGGCTTGAAATCCATAATTGAAACCTATGGTAAAACATGCAAAATAAGAACGAGCAACAAGCATCAAATTATATAAACATCGTCACCGTTCAAATATCAACAACCAACGCAATGTGACCCACCATGAGGACAGTAAATGATAAAAATTCCAGGAGTTAAGGTTGGGTGACCCAAGCTCTTTTTCGTGTAACTATCTTCTTTTGAAGTTCAGAAGTCAAGCTCAAATGATCCTCGTTGCCTGCATACAGGTAATGTTGGAAAGAAAGAACGAGGATCTTCTTTTCCCACTGAAGATTCACCAGCCACACTCTCCACAACAAATGTGCTAATTGATATTTGCATCAGCCAATCAAACAATTTTTGCCATGCCAGAGGCAAACAGTCACCAGGAAGACCACTCAAAACATCGTATAGAAATGGTACTTCGTGACGTAGAGCAATTAAGAGGGCTGGACTGGCTTTCACATTAACCAGGCAGAGATTAGTAAGTAAATTCCTGCATGCATCACTTGGATGAATATAAGAGCACACTGGACTTTTACTGCAAATGCAAAGCAAAAAACTGCTTATCTGCTTGACAGGAATCTAATATATATATTCTGCGGAGTCACGTGATGACGCACTTTCCTTGCCAAAAACAATGGATTCGACCCGAAACAATAGGTCGAAGGCCCAAAAACAATGGGCCGAAACGGCAAACCGTGTGATCACAAAGGATTTTTTGTATGTGGGTATATGGCAATGAAATTCACAATGAATGTTTAGTTTATTAATTTAACCAGGGTAATGGATTTTGTTTTTCGATTTTCTCCCTAATTATTGAATTATTCCATTAATTATTCTGCTAATTGTGCTATCACGAAAAAACTACGGTTTACGCTGGCGAAACTTCCAAATTTGCGTCCCGAACTCCATTTTCGAACAGAGTATTTGCTCTTCACGTGACCCGTTTCGCCTTTTGCTGTAATTTGATTGGCTCTTTCGCAACTTCACGTGAACTGTCACACGTATTTCGTTATCATGCAAATTTGCCCTCGGGTTGAACAGCAGGTACTTTTGGAGAAGATGCGTGTTTTTGTTTTGCACACAAAGGATAACTGGGCGCCTTTCAAAGTGTTTTACGACCTGAATTATCTTTGCAAAGACTTGCTAATTGTTTGAGAGACCTCTGGAAAATTACAGGAAACAATTCACAACACAGGTGATAGCTTTGTTTTGTTTTTTGAGTGAGATAGTTGTAGTTTAGGTAGTAGGCGACCGCCATTGTTGCTTCGGCATGCTTGCGACGCTTAGGCCTAATGTAAACAAACCCAAAGTTTTAATAAACAAATTATGATAAGGGGTTATCAGGCGAGCGAAGCGAGCCAAACTGTTGCAAGAGTAGTAGACAGAGGCATGAGCGTAAGCGAATGCAGCGCACGAAGTGCGCCAACCACAGGCGAACGCAGCGAGCTAACCCATTGTACGTTGGGTTGAAAGGGGCATGAGCGTAGGCGAATGCAGCGCACGAAGTGCGCCCTATCAATCAATGTTTCTTGATAATAGATAGACAGGCGAGCACAGCGAGCTAACCCATTGTAAGTGGGGTTGAAAGGGGCATGAGCGTGAGCGAATGCAGCGCACAAAGTGCGCCAACCACAGGCGAGCGCAGCGAGCTAACCCATTGTAAGTGGGGTTGAAAGGAGCATGAGCTTGAGCGAATGCAGCGCACGAAGTGCGCCAACCACAGGCGAGCACAGCGAGCTAACCCATTGTAGGTGGGGTTGAAAGGGGCATGAGCGTCAGCGAATGCAGCGCACGAAGTGCGCCAACCACAGCGAGCGTACACGAGCGCCCCCGGCTAGTGTTCTCATATTCTGCTTGTATCCATTCGTATATATCCCTTACGGCTGAATATTCACCACTCAACTTCTTTTCCATTTGCACCAAATCATCGTCAGATAGCTTTCCTTTTCCTCCAAGATGCACCGACGTTGACCATATCTCCACAAGATTTCTGGTCTTAGAATCCTGTATGGCAAGTCTATCGATAAAGAAACTGAAAGAAAAAACAATAATCTTTAATGGGACACACATTGGATAAAGCAACTGCCTAAAAGTAAATATAACACATTAAAAATATGTGACAACATACGAAGTTCTTTTTACAATTTGATGATGACGATCTTTATCACTAGTAAGAAGCAATAACTGCTTCCGGAAGCCCAGACTAGTACCATCACAAGCAAACAATGACGTCTGGAGTTGGTCCACAATGGCTGCAGATGTTCTTGCTATTATCTTGCTATATTAAGAATTATCTTGCTATTTTTGGTGAAAAAGTTCGCGACGCAAAATCTTCAGGTTGTTAGCAAAATCTCCAGATTTTAATAAAGAAAAATTTTAAATATCCATGTTTTTAAGCTTGGGAGGTTGGCAGGTCTGCAGTCCCACTCGCCCAGTTCGAAATTGAGAATTGGGACGCGAGTGTGAGAATACGAAAACAATGTCGTTGAATGACATAACAATGCAATTTTTGTTGTCAATCAAAGTATTACGCGGGAATAAATGATGATGCCCAAAAGATTTGGCGCTCTTTTATTCATTCTTGCTTTGATCTGCTGCTTTCATGACCACATTGTTTCCTATTGAATATTGTTTCCTGTTGAAGATTATTACCGAATATTGTAAAGATTATTAGTATCACGATTGGCACAGTAACTCAAGACAGAAAAACAAAAAGAAGACGAGTGTATTTTATGCAATGGCAGAGATGAAGAAAGGAAGGTAATATCGACAATAATGAAGAAAGGTAACACATGGGAGGTAAGGTTCTATAAATATTTCAAAACTGCATCCATAAATCTTAATGTGAATTTATCATGCACCCTGCCGTGATAACTCGATAAAGCCCCTCTTCTGGATTAAGACCCCCCTCAAAATCAGTCTGAAACATGGAATTTAAAAAAAGCCTAATTGAATTATCACGGTAAGTGCGATTTAGCTATTTATTTCGATATTCACGGAAAAACAATGGAACCCCGCCTAATGACCATCTCGTTAATACGGACACCTCGTTATTACAACCACTTCTTTTGCTACGAAGAAACGGCTATACATACATAGTCTTAATCAGCCTACCAAGAAAACTCTGTTAATGTGGCCTCCAGTTATTACGGCCAATTTTCTGTGGCCCGTTAATGGCTATATTAACCAGGTTCCAGTGTAATACAAAGTGAATTTAAATACATCGTGGGGGTCTAATTTGTAAATGGTCATAATTATCTGATTTCAGGTTATTGCTACAAGTCATAAAATGTCAAGAGAAGAAATAGCAGATATGAACCTGCCACCAGTGCAGCGTATATATGATTACTCCAATGTGACCTATTCAGCAGTAAAAGTCTTTTCAGGGCAAACAGAGATAGTACGAGCCATATTTTCGTTAGCTGACTGCCAGGCAATGTGTGCGACAATCGAATCTGCTTCGAACAAGTTTATCTCCGTGAAAGTTTTGGGGAAGACTCATAGTTTGGATGATATTTGCGCAATGATCACCATTCATCAAATGACCAACATCAAAGATGAAGTTGAAAATGAACGAAAATGGTTTGAAGAAGTTGCTACTGCTCCAATTTCAAGTTGCATAAAGCCCAGTGAAGAGTTGAGACATTTTCAAGCGCTGCTTTGGAATTCACCAAACAACAATGTATTATTGGAACCATCTACAACAACTGAAGACATGTCATATCTCTGCTGCTCTTGATGGCTCTCTCTCAAAGTTCTGGAAGCTCTTGTTCAACCTCTGAACAAAGTATGTATTGGGAGGAAGGTTTTACTACATGGTAGCTTTCTCAATCATACCACAAAAGCAGTATACCAGAAGCTTTCTTCAAACGCAGAATTTCTGCAACCTCTGGAACGTCTCATGATAATTTTGAATGTCGGCAGAAACAAGGGTCAAACGGTCATCCCGGGAAACAATAAAGCTGGAAATCACTGGAGTATGGTGGAGCTTGACGTGACAAGTAATAAATGCACGTATTTTGATTCTCTTGGATGGTCCTCACCAGTTAACCTGACAAATGCCATCCAGCCTATTCTTCATGCTGTTGGTATGTTGAGCGGCACAAGCATTCAGTGCCCGGTGAAGATTGCTGCTGCACATAGTTCCACATGTACAGCATCCAGAATAACGTGCCATGAAAAATGCTTCGTAAATTATCCTCTGCAGCAATGTGCTCGGATTTGCGGAACAGTGCCACTTGTGATAGCAGCAAAATGCGTTGGTGCCCCCATTATATGAGAGGATGTATATCATAAAATGGCACACAGTGAGTGTCTCGCATGGTTAAGACATCCATCACGGCATGCTTGTTACATTCGAAAAGTACTAATATCTTGGTATATAAACCAAGAAATCAATTTGAAATACCTTGGAGTAATGGAACAGGAGGTGCGTAATAATAACTTACTCAATCATGTTTCTCGTAGCTATCTCAAAGTAGCAATCAATTCTATATTGCATACTCTTCTTAGATCATGGAAATGAAAGCCACAGCATCGTCCTGTGCAGAAAAAATCTTTTCTGACAAATCACCGAAGGTAAACAACTGGTTCAGTTCAGTGTTAAGTAAAAGTGATTAGTGTCAATTGTAAATACTTCTTGAAATAAGATAAAACTGCAACTATATCCCTCGTAGGTCCAGTCATCAATTTATGACACTAGAGAATTGAAAGAAGATGAAGAAGAGGAAAACGTTGTGAATTCTCCAGAGCTCGTGGATAATCTAATATTAACATAGAGTTGCTCTCTCGTAAAAGATGCCAAATAGAGGTATGGAAAGCTTCCGAAAAGCATTACTCAATTTGTAAATGGTTTTATTCTGCAGCTTCTTATATAGATGCTTACTTTTCTAGGAAACTTCTAGCTCCATGGTAGGAAGAAAAGCAAAAAACGAAGATACACAGAAGCTCATTTGCGAATACTGTAGTGCACTTCTGAGCTCAAAGCACACACTATATAAACATAAAAAGAGAATGCACAGTAACAAAAAGATTGAAACAAAGGACACTAAAAACAAAGCAGGAGGTGCAATCAACTGTCCAGATTGCCATTTCAGGTAGTGAAACCTTTCTCAAATTCAAGAGAGTATGTAGCTATTTGTAGTAAATATGCAATCACTGAACAATTTCTAAACTTCTTTATTCTCATTTGCAGTTTCTCAACAAGATTGGGTCTAATTGAACACCTTGTGAAGGTACATGAGAGGGATCTGCACATTTAAGAGAATAATTTTCAGAATTGGGGAGAATTTCAAACTTGGAAGAAGAAGTTGGAAAAAGATTAACGTGTGTGGTTTGTCACAAGTCGTGGAAAACGTAGCTATCACAGTTTTGAGCAATTTTGGTTCATTTGCAACCGAGAAGGCAATCCACGCTTGTGCAAAGATAGGCAGAGAGCTTTGAAGAGACAAGGTAGCAACAAAATTGGAGGACACTGCACTGCTTACATGACAGCACAAAAATTTTTGGATAGCGGACAGGTATGTGTTCGGTACTGTCTTGGTCATACAGGCCATGACATAGAATTTGCTCACGTACGCATACAAGACGAAGCCAGAAAAAGAATCGGTGGGAAATTAGCAAAGGGTATCAGCCTTGACAAAATTTTAGATGAGATTCGAGAAGCAAGCGAGGGTGGAATCAATTGAGAACATGTGATTGAAAGACAAGATATGTGGAACATAAAATATCAGCATAACATTGAACTGATGGAAAAACATCGAAGTGACAGTTTAAGTATTCACTGTCGGGTAGAAGAGCTACAAACATCAGATTTCAACCCTATCCTTCTTTACAAACCTCAAGGCAAAATATAATTTGCACTGCCAGAAAATGATTTTCTCTTGGGTATACAAACAAAGTACCAATGCAGTACACATACTTAACCAAGAAATAACAATAAAACAGGATGAAACAGAAGTACCAATTAAGGAAGTTAGTGTTTCCAATTTCAGTTATTTGGAGGAAAGAATGATGGAGAAGCAAAAGTATACAACAGGCGAAGGAGAATTAAAAGATAACCGTAGAAAGTTTTCTAAGAAAGTTGAGGAGCTTCATTGCATTGGAGAAGCAACAAACAATGTATCAGCTCTGAAAGCTTGCATTGAACACATGAATTCTGCTATAGCAGTTGCACATGGCCTTGCAAGCATAGATGATGGGCATTCACAGTTTGAAGTGAAAAAAAGATATGCCCCTAATAAAAAATTTGAAATCCAACATAGGTTTCAAAAGACCAAAAAACCCTAAGAAACCTGGCAGGGTTGTCACAAGGCCAACCAATAATGAAAGCCAGACTAACATGAACCAACTTGCAAAGCAAAAACCTGATATATGTGGTTTTTGCTTCAAAGAAGATGATGCTACAGGATTTGGCATTACCAAATGGACTCAATGCCCAGAGGGTAATATTTGGGCACATACGCAATGCGGGAAAGTCAAAGATGAAAAAACATATATTTGTTCAATTTGTTGTAAAAAGGACCACGTTTATTTTTAATAGTAGCCTAGTATTATTTAGTGTAGACTAAGTTTTCGGAAAGTTCTTCGTGTTAATTTCAAATGTGAGCTCTCTCGACCTATATTGCAATTGTATACAATTTTGCTTACCCAGGCTTATGGAATCAATGTCACAGATCATTGTTCGTATCTCTCATTGTGGCTATGATTATTCCAATATAAACTTAGACAGAAGCTTTCTGGCTGCTCGCTAGGCCTAAATACGCAGATAATACCGCTCCATGTCTACCATCAAAACTTGCGAACTGGGCGAGTGCGACTGCAACTTTTAATCGTTACTTGGTCATGATGGTAATCGTGTATTCTCCTCGGAATTGTGCCAAATTATTTGAAGTATGAATAGTACAGGTCTGTGCATGCCCGTGACTTTATACATGAAGGTTATTGTTGGGAGAGGATGCTGCGGCTAATGGCGAGTTTGGATCAAACTAGTGGTGCTGTGAATAGCCAGTCTGGTTATTTTGCAGTCGCAACAAGTGCAAGATTAGGTAATGTATAGTTTATAAAATTATGATCTAACTTTATTCGCAATTGCAAGGGTCTGTGGATCTTTTTATTTCCTTATTTATTTCTTATAAATAGGAGCAACAACATTAGGGCAAAAAACAAAATTATTTTATTCTGATTGTTGCTGGCTTCTAGATTTAAAATTAAATTGAAGAAAACTTACAGGTCACACTCTGCACCTAAATTTTTGTCACAGACACCCATACCCAGTAGCTTAGCCAGAAGTCCCAGGGCATTTGTCCCTCCAAAAGTTTATGCAAGAAAAATCCAAATCTGGATTAAAATTGGCACCTCATGGGGAGTCAACAATATTTCAGGAAAGCTTTCCAATTTTCAGAACTTGTTCCCAAATGGTTCTGCCCTGGCTGTGCACTGCACACCCATTGGACTGCTTTCCTCTTACCCCTGTTCTTGTATATCACCACAAAGCAGCACACAGCTGCGTAAGCTCAAGGCCCTGAAATACATTATTTCTTTCTTTTTGTCAATTTGTAGATATGAAAAAGCCTGCACAAAAGGTAGAGTATAATATTTTTCTTTCTGCAAATAAAGGCATCAATTTAAGAAAAGTATATGATTCTTCGATATAATTGAAAATGCATGCTTAAATAGTATAAATTTCCGTTAAGATTTCCTTCACATGGATTTGAGCATATGTCCAAATCAAGAATTCTTACATCTTCTGGTTTTTACACCCAACATAATACAAGTTTAATCAATACTAAGTCAGATTCAATTTCATATTTCTTATAATTTGGCAGACTTGCCAGAAATGCGGAGAGTCGTTCCACATTGCCACACGTAAATGTAATTGTGGAGAGGACCGTGTGTCCAAGAAGTGGTAGAAACAACCGAAGACAGCTAATCCTCGAAAAATCAGTAGAGAAAAGTTTTCTTTGCAACAAAAGGTTAGCCAGAACCATTTATTGTTATTATGAAATCATTGTGTTTGTTGAGAGAATAACCAAAGTAAAAATAATACTTTTGCCACATGCCCTATACCCTGTTTGTTTGAAAAACCCTGAACATCCTATTTCCATATTTGATGCTATTGTTTATTGATTGAATTTCCATGTTGGAATAAGGCTCTCATACAACAGTTTATTGTATATATAGGCAATGAATCTTCACTACTGCAATGGCTACGAAGTAGTTGTTATTTATGCCAAGCCACACAAAAATGGTGCTCTTGGTATGTCAACATTTGCCACACCTGGAGCACGTCCCTTTCTCGGTACGGGCCCATTCAATGGCAGACCGGAAGGAGGACGACTGTGCTGCCAGCTGTTTGAGCGTTTTATGAAAGGTAGATATTTTTTTATAGTTCACAAAAGCGATTTCTGTATATGATGCAAAAATTGTATAGCTATACTACTATGGATACTATTGTATATGTATATAATAAGCTAAATTTGCCATTTCTGTTGTGATCTAACTTTGTCCTGTCATTCATTATATATTATCTACTTTTGCAGATAAGAAAGACCAAGCATCACAACCCAGCAGTAAGTCCATACATTTTGTTCTTTAACGTACAGCTACACGGTATTTGATGTTGATAGAAAGTTTTTATGAACATTCCTTATGATTATTGTTACCACAAGCTTACCTGAGAATCTTGCAATAAGTTTATTTGTAGAGTGACTGCATTCTTACGTAATTTGTCTTGCTAACCCCTGTAACTCGCATTGTTCCCTTGCAGTTGAAGTTCACCAAGAACTAGAAGAACCTGGTAGCGAAACTAATGTGAAAAGTGACTTCATTACCAAAATAATTATGGAAAAATCATATCACCTTTATTTTTATATGTTTACTACAATTCTCACAATTATGTTTTTTACAGTTGCAGTTCAGCAAGAAAATGAAGAAACTGGTATGGAGTATATGTGAAGAATGGCTGCATTCTTTATCTCATTTGTATTTATGGTATTACATACTTCTTCATAATTACGTTTTCTGACAGTTGAAGTTCACAAAGAAAATTAACAACCCGGTAAGAACTTTAGGTCAAGAAAGCTCTTATTTTTACTGACATTGTTTATATTTGTCTCTTAAATATTTCATATAATTATACTTTCTTACAGTTGAAATTCATCGAGAAAATGATGAACCTGGTAAGAAATTTATGCCAAGAATGGCTCCATTCCTACTTACATTGTTCATATTTGTGGTCTTGGTCTGACATTTTTTATCAAAGTTATTATTTCTTGCAGTTGAAATTTACCATGAAAATGAAGAAACTGGTAAGGAGTTATGTCAAGAATGGCTGCACTGCTAGTTATTTCGTTTATATTTTATTCCTACATATTTCATCATATTATCTTTTGTTACACTTGCAGTTCACCAAAAAAATGAAGAATCGGGTAAGAAGCTTAGGTCAAGAATGGCTCCATTCTTACTTACTATGCTTAAATTTGTAGTCATACATATTTTATCATAATTCTGTTTTTACAGTTGAAATTCACCAAGAAAATGACAGATCTGGTAAGTAGTTTAGAATGGTGGCACTTTTACGTAAATTGTTTATTCTTGCTGTCTTACACATAATTCTCAATATTGTGTTTCTCGCAGTTGAATTTTGCCAAGGAAATAAAGAATCTGGTAAAAGTTTATGTAGAGAATAGCTCTGTACTTACTTACTTTCTTTATTTTACTTAGTTGGTTTACAAAATTCTCTTAACCTTCTTTTCTTACAGTTGAAGCTTACCAAAAAGGGAAAGAAACTGGCAAGGAATGTTTGAACTTATGTTTGAACGTGCCCATGTTTTCCATACAACTGTAGCTTATTATGATGTTATTCTTGTTAAAAAGGGTGTGGTACTTGTGTTGCTGAGGGAAGTGTTTGGATACGAGCTTCAGGAAGGTTTTACCGATGTTAGTTTTCACGTTACTGCTAAAAGGAGGATTATACCAGATGATGTTACGCTTGCGGTTTCGTCTTGGTTGTGTTGCTTGTCGATGTTTGTTGAAGGAAAGTATTTCTGTATTTCCACTGGATTTTAAGGCGTCGTCATAAGTAGTTCTGGCTTTGTTAAATTCGTCTTTGTTGCAGGAAATGTCAGAGATTCGGCGATTAATGGAGTCAGGTAGCTTCTTGATGATATTGGCAGGGTGATTGGATTTGACGTTAAGGTTGTTAGGCTTTCTGTAGGGGTAGTACGTTCCGTTGTTGAGATTGAATGTGACGTTGAGGTAGCTGACAATCTTGAGGTTGGTTTGAATTGTGATGTTCAGTCCGTGGGATTTAAAGTGTCTAATGATGTCCTTTCTTATTCTGTCGGCTTGTGGTCCTGTGGTAAGTTATTGTGGTAAGTTATAACTTAATAAGTTATTGATATGAAATATTTTGTTCACGGAAAAACTATAGTAATTGAAATATAGGTAATGTTGTTGTGCATCTAATATATATATTCTGTGATGTCACGTGACGGTGGCGAAACTCTGGCCAAAACAATAGATTCGAGCCGAAACAATAGGTCGAACGCCCAAAAACAATGGGCCGAAACGGCGAATCGGTGATCAATAAGGCTTTTTTCAATGAAGTCGCAAAAGGTTGACACTTGCATGGAAAGGCTCCGTTTCTGGAGTAGGCAAAAGTTATCTATTTTTGGAAGCCTATTTTAAAAGAATTTTTGACTTATTCTATTAATTACTCCACTAATTGTGCTATCACGAAAAAACGACGGTTTACGCTGGCGAAACTTCCAAATTCGCGTCCCCGACTCCATTTTCGAAAAGAGTATTCGCTCTTCACGTGACGCATTTCGCCTTTTCCTGCAATTTGATTGGCTCTTTCGCAACTTCACGTGAACAGTGACGCGTGTTTTTGTTTTGTACACAAAAAGTGAGGAGGTGGGCGCCTTTCAAAGTGTTTTACCAGCTGAATTATCTTTGTAAAGAGCTCTTAATTGTTTGAAAGACCCCTGGAGAGTTGCAGGAAACAATAGAGAACACAGGTGATAGCTTTGTTTTGTTTTTTGAATGAAATAGTTGTAGGTTTTGTAGTAGGCGACCGCCATTGTTGCTTCGGCATGCTAACAACGTTTAGGCCATGGTCAAAGTTTTGAATTTTTCCGGCCCTATTTGCACGATTTTCCCCATTTAAATTTTTGACATGTGTTGTCTGATAACACAACTAAAATAATGTGTTGTTTTTTTTGTTTTTTTTTGTTTTTTTACGATTTCCAACAAAGTTGCTTTTCACTCGGGAAGGAGCAATTTTTCACGCAACACGCATTGTTTTTGCATTTGCGAAAATTCAATTTTAGCCTGCCACAATTGATTATTTTTTACCCAAACACTTTCGATAATTGTTCCCCAACATATTACCTTCATGTTGGTGTTTTGAGTTCAACTGGGTCACTATTTGCCACGGTAAATACTATTTTTACTTGCTAAAGTGTGTTCAAAGGTTTTGCTTTTTGCACGGCTCCGAAATTTCATTCAAACCACTTCCACCAAATGGTCTCTAAGAATTCAGTATTACTTATTTAAGAGATGAGACTATTTGCAACGTGTTCGCTGTTTCCTTAGCTACAGTTTGATATAATTTTTATTACAGATTGAGTTTAAATTTTCCAGGATGGATTAAATTTTTGAAAGCACCCTTTTTTTCAAACTTCACACTGAAGCTATCAACTTTCAGAAACAGCTTTCAGGGGGGCAGCGTGGGCGCGGGGCGGTCGCTTGGCAGGGGGGGAGATTCGACCTCCCACCTTTACTTTCTTTAGAAATGTTGCGTCGTAATATGTATTGTAGGGTATGTATTGTAGGGTAGGTATTGTAGGGTATGTATTGTAGGGTATGTATAGTAGGGTATGTATAGTAGGGTATGTATTGTAGGGTATGTTATGTAGAATATGTATTGTAGTGTATGTTATGTAGGGTATGTTATGTAGGGTTTGTATTGTAGGGTATGTATTGTAGGGTATGTATTGTAGGGTTTGTATTGTAGGGTAAGTATAGTAGGGTATGTTATGTAGGGTATGTATTGTAGGGTATGTATTGTAGGGTATATATAGTAGGGTATGAATTGTAGGGTATGTATTGTAGGGTTTGTACTGTAGGGTATGTATTGTAGGGTATGTATTGTAGGGTTTGTATTGTAGGGTAAGTATAGTAGGGTATGTTATGTAGGGTATGTATTGTAGGGTATGTATGTATGTATGGGCATGAGCGGTAGTGAATGCAGCGCGCGAAGCGCGCCAACCAGATTAAGCATTGTTTACTTGACGGGCTCCGGGGAGGGAGCGAAGCGACCGAACCCGGCTCATGTATGTATGTATGTATCTATGTATGTATGTATGTATGTATGTATGTACGTATGTATGTATGTATGTATGTATGTATGTATGTATGTATGTATGGGCATGAGCGGGAGCGAATGCAGCGCGCAAAGTGTGCCAACCAGATTAAGCTTTTTTTACTTGACGGGCTCCGGGGAGGGAGCGAAGCGACCAAACCCGGCTCATGTATGTATGTATGTATGTATGTATGTATGGGCATGAGCGGCAGCGAATGCAGCGCGCGAAGCGCGCCAACCAGATTAAGCTTTTTTTACTTGACGGGCTGGGGCGAATGAGCGAAGCGAGTGAAGACCCCTAGTCTTTTGATATATGGCGTTGCTGGTTCATCAGGAGAGAAAGGAAAAATAAAGATATCCTGAAATATGAGTTAGAATTTCCATCACAAGGAGCCTAATTTAAGATTTGTAAAATTGTTAATACTAACAGTTGAGTTTGTAGTTTGTTCTCTACTGTTAGTATTAACAATTTTACAACACAAGCTACAAACAACTCAGAGAAGCATGGAGAGAATGATGACTGGGTACAGTAGAAGAGACAGAAAAACGAATGTTTGGGTCAGAGAGCGAAGTAAAGTTAGAGATGTTATCACAACTGCCAAGTCAATCAAATGGAGATGGGCCGGTCACGTAGCCCGCATGGACGATGAACGATGGACACAACTGACAACTGAATGGCAACCAATTCACGGAAAAAGAGCACGGGGAAGACCAAAAACAAGATGGAGAGATGAACTTGTGATCACGACAAACACAATTGCATGGAAGAGAATTGCAAAGAACCGGAACGAGTGGCGGAATTTGGGAGAGGTCTTCGCCCAGCAGTGGGACGTCACAGACTGATGATGATGATGATGATGATGATGATGATGATGAACAGTAGAGTGTCCCAAATAGTATCCAGTATGGCTCTCTGTTTGGTTGATACAAATTTGAAATTGGATTCCGAATATTTCTTTTGTAAAAATTTTCATTGTCATTTTTGTTCTATCAATATATTCTCAAAATTTTTTCTTTTCAGAATGCCATCTGCTTCATCGAAAACATCACCATTGAAGCCGAAAGGTATAGGTGTTCTTTGGTATGACCAGTTTATCAAGAACTTCGTCAGGCCTTATGGAGCAGCAGAGAGGTTCCGAGAATGGGAAACTGCTCTTCGGAGAGTGAGGCAGGAAAGTTGTGAGTGGTTGAGAAGGCAGCAGATTGCAGTTAGTGAGTTGGCTGAAACCATGATCGAGAACTTGAAGATTTTCTGAAAAGGCAATTGTCAGAAGAGAGAATAGAGAAATTGGAAGATGGCATGGAAAAGATGAATTATTTACTAGCGAAGCAAGGCAATGATTCTGAAGAGAGGCCAACCTCAAAGGAGACGAAGAGTTTGATAAGTCAATAATAAAGCCACCAGGAGAGGTAGCTGAGATTATGTCGTTGTTTATGGAGCTGGGTGACACAATGTTCTCGATGGGTGTCAATTTTAAAGTGGCGGAAGTTTTAATGTCAAACCCTAATGCTTAGGCAGAAAAATTTGATGCTAGCGGTGGTCCTAATTGCCCATTTAAAGAGAGCGGAAAAATAATAGATTTTGTGGACTTGGTCAACACAATGCCGAAGAATAAGAAGAAGGTGATAGAGAGCATGCAAGATGTTCTTGCAGAGCTGGCAGAGCTGGATTCTGATGATGCAGAGGAGGGAAAGAAAGAGAAAGAGAAGAAGAAAAGAAGAAGAATGCCAAAAAGAAGAAGAATGCCAAAAAGAGCAAGAAGACGAAAAAAATTGATTATCTAATGGGGAACATAATAGATGTATTAAAACTCTATCATATGTTTTTACTTTACTTTTTGTCATGTGTTTTATATTGATTTACATAAAGTTTGCTGATAATTGTGTCTTTGTTGAGTTTTATCCTGTTTTTGTCCAATGGTGCTTTGCTAAGAAAATCTAGATAATACTATAAAATGAGGATTTTATAATTTTTAATGGCCTGGTCGTGGTGTTCATGGAGTTTAAGATTTGGCAGCAGGTGGATTTATTAATTGGAGGAATGTTGCTTTGTATTAATTGGTGATTGTCACAGGCTGCCTTGGATTCTTGTTGTCATACTTGAGAAAAGTGTAGTAGTTAGAAAATTAGAAAATAGTAGTTAGAAAATTAGATAAACAACAAGAAACATGGCGAACGTTACGTTTCTTGCTCCAATTATTTTTGTGTGTATTTCAGTATCAATCTATCAATTTACACTGAAAATTGAACAAAACAACTTTCCAAGACATGGGGAACCTGCGAACACCTTCTTTGCTGCTCCAGGGTCAGTTAAAGCTGGATTTGGGTTTCTAAATATGCATTACCCAAGAATCAAAAATCGGCCTAACTGGAAATCGACAAGGAATCGACAATGTTGCTTCTTGATGCTGATACTTCTACAATGCGGTGATATAAATGTAAATCCAGGCCCAGCTAAATATCCATGTAGGGTGTGTGATAAAGCAGTGGCATCAAACCACAGAGCAATTAACTGTGATGAATGTGAATTTTGGGTGCATATCAAATGTATAGGCCTATCTGGTAAATATTATGAGAAGTTACATGGCACAGATTTCACATGGATTTGCTACAAGTGTAGTTGTCCAAATTTCACAGATAGTTTCTTTGATGATCTTTTTGCATCAGAAAACTCATTCAGTGTACTGAATTCAATAGAAGAGGAGGACAGCCAAACTACTAAAAACACAAGCCAAAGTACTAAATTTGGCCCTGATCATCAAAACTCTGGAGAAAATGGTAAAACAGGAAAGCCTAAAGCTGATAAACCAAGGTATGTTCGAATAATGACAGTGAACTGCAGAAGCCTAAGATCTCAGAAGAAAAGAAATGATTTGGTAGAACTTATCACACTACATGAACCAGACAAAATATGTGGTACAGAATCACATCTTGACATGCACTACAGTTCAAGTGAAGTATTCCCAAGCATGTTTGATATAGTTAGGAAAGATAGAGTTGAAGGAGGGGGAGGTGTGTTTATAGCTACACACAAAAAATTGTTAGCAGCTGAAGAGAAAGGCTTTGAATCTGACTGTGAAGCAAAATGGGTTAAGGTTTCCCTGCAAGGCTCCAAACCACTGTTCATTGGAAGCTTTTATAGACAACCAAGTAGGGACATACAACCCTTAACTGAACTAGACAAGTCACTGAAAAGCTTAGTACAAGCAAGCCAAAGTACTCCAAATATAGTGCTGACTGGTGATTTTAATGCCCCTGATATTAACTGGAGTGACTGTATAGTAAAACAAAATCCTGAATATGGCTATGAGCTAAATCAAGCACTTATTGATATAATGAATGACCATGATCTAGTCCAAAATAACCAAAAGCCAACCAGGCTAGATGCCACCTTGGACTTGCTATTTGCAACAAATCCAGATCTGGTCAAAAAGATAGATGTTTGTCAGGGCATGAATGATCACATGATACTGTTGACAGATATTCAAGTAAATGTGAAATTATCCAGGAAAAAAGCCCGCAAGATTTATATCTACCGTAAAGGCAATATGGAAAATGTGAAGGATGACATGAGGGAACTACTAAATGAGCTTCAAGGAGATAAATCAGTGGAGGATCTTTGGAATTTGTTTTCATCAAAACTTTTAAGCTCAATTACGAAAAACATACCAACAAAAATGATGTCAGAAAGGTGGAACATTCCATGGATGACGAATTCAGTTCGAAGGATGATTAGAAAAAAGCAAAGACTGTACAATAAAGCAAAGCGATCAAGAAGGGAAGAGGACTGGAAGATATTTAAGTCTTTGAGAAAAGCAATAAAGACAGAACTAACAAAGGCACACAATGACTATGTTTTGGGGCTACTTGACATCAAGGAATCAAATGATGAAACTGTACAAGGCTACTCAGTGTCGAAAAAGTTCTGGTCTACATTCGCTCAAAAGAAAAGACGTGTTAGGGGTAGGAGTGCTGAGGAAAGAAGGAAAAGACATTACTAATGCTAAGGATAAAGCAGAAGTTCTGAATCAGCAATATGCTTCTGTATTCACAAAGGAAAATACAAATAGCTTGCCGAGCATTGGAGATAGTCAGTTTCCAACAATTAGCAACCTTGAGATTGAAAGTCAAGGTATTGCTAAGCTACTATCTAATTTGGACCCAAAGAAAGCCAATGGCCCTGATCAGCTACCAACAAGAGTTCTTAAGGAGGCAGCCACAGAAATTGCCCCCATTTTAAGATATATTTTTATTAAGTCATTAGAATCAGGAATCGTACCACAAGCCTGGAGGAATGCAAATGTTGTGCCAGTATACAAGGGAAAAGGGTCAAAACAAGTAGCAGCCAACTATAGACCAGTCTCCCTAACTTCTGTCTGTTGTAAAACTCTAGAGCACATAATATTCAAGCACATCATGAATCACTGTGATAAAGAACAAATTATTGTAGATGAGCAGCATGGATTTCGTTCCAAGAGGTCATGTGAAACACAGTTAATTACAGCTCTAGAAGACATAGCAAGGAAAAGAAACATGGGTAGCAATGTGGATATTCTGATCTTAGATTTCAGTAAGGCTTTTGACACTGTTCCACATGGAAGATTAATGTCAAAGTTAGACCATTATGGAATAAAGAGATCAACTGATATTGGAAGGTGGATCAGTGCTTGGTTATGGGACCGAAATCAGCAGGTAGTTGTTGATGGTGAGGTTTCAAGTTCTGTTAAATTGAGTCAGGTGTGCCCCAGGGGACAGTGCTGGGCCCCTTGTTATTCCTGCTCTTTATAAATGATATCACTATGCAAATTGACTCCCATCTAAGACTATTTGCTGACGACTGTCTGTTATACGAAGAAGTGAATGATTCAGTTATGGCTGAAAACCTTCAAAGGAACCTTCATTTGTTGGGACAGTGGGCAGAGAAATGGAAAATGTCGTTTAATGTTTCTAAATGCTACCACATGTCAATAGGACCAAAGGGAAATATTCCAGCGTTCGAATATAAGTTGAATGGTGAAATTCTGAAAGAAGTAACCCATCATGCCTATCTTGGAATTGAGATTGACTGTAAATTAAAATGGGAGGAACACGTCACAAAAATAGTCAGTAAAGCAACAGATCATTGGCGTTCTTAAGGAGAAATCTCGGGATGTGCCCAAAGAACATAAAATGTGCAGCATACTTTACTCTAGTACGTCCACATTTGGAATATTCAGCATGTGCATGGGATCCATATCTAAAGGGCCAGAAAGACAAAATCGAGAAAGTGCAGAAGAAGGCTGCAAGATTTGTGGAAAATAATCACTGCAGAGAAACAGGCACAATGACCAACATGCTGGAGGACTTACGCTGGCCAACTTTGGAGACACGTAGGAAATATATGCGCCTTATAATGTTCTATAAAATTGTTAACAATGAGATTGACATGAAACTTCCTTCATACGTTATGGAACAAAGAAAGGCTACAAGAAGCAGCGGAACAAATTCCAAGCACTTTATTAATTTACAACCAAGATTAGACTGTTACAAATTTTCCTTTTTTACAAGAACAATCAAAGAATGGAACATGCTCCCACCTGACCTTAAATGTCAGAACACGTTTAGTATATTCAAAGTAGCTTTAAGAAGACATTTAAAATTAGATTAAAATTTATTTATTTATTTATTTATTCATTTATTTATTTATTATTTTATTTCATCAGTGTGATACCCATTGCGGGTTTTACTGATTATAGTGATAGAATAGAATTAGAATTAGTGAAACCCTTGAAGTTAATTCACTTGCAGTATATGCTTGTATTGGTTGATGAGATAAAAGGTCTTGAAGAAGAATGTTTTCGAAGATAGATGAGTTGTCAAAATGTTCATGATGTAGTTTTCAAGGTTAGTTTGTTATTAATTATAAGAAGTTGAAATCATCATATAGTAAAAAAATATCCAAGAATATCGTAGTTTTAAGAATGAAAATAATTGCGTGATTACTCTTTGTGATATTAACGACTTTCTGATAATGAACCTTCGAATCACTTGTAACTTTTGCCTCCTTATCAAAACGAAGGCAAAGGTGTTATGAAATATATACATCAATAACATTGCACAATCTGGGAATGCTTGATCTCTACAGGTATCAAGTCTTCTTGTTGTTGCCCTGTCACAATTTGAACATTTTGGCAAATTGAAATCTTATTGTGTCAGTGAATAGAACCCTTGCACAATTCATTTTCAACGCGAGGCTCAAATTTGAGAATGAGGTGATAGGTGTAGTGAATTTTAACTTAACCTTAGGTGACTGACCCAACAACTGATATATTTTCCGAAACTTGTTTTATTTGTTGCTCAGTATTGGAGTTTTAGTTAATAAGTATGGCTGCAAATAATAACAAAGAGACTGTTAATGTCCAAGTGAGGAAGAAGTCGTCTTTAGGTAAACAATGTGCTGCTTTTGGGTACAATTACATGTAAAAATACGATGGAACTGCTATGGGCCTATATTTCTTCAGATTCCCCCAGAAGAACCCCGAAAAGAGATTGTGGTGCAATCTAATAAAGCGTGTGGATGGCTTCGATGGCTTTAAAGTGACAAATAATAGATTTCTGTGCCAAGATCACTTTCTAGATTCTGAAATAAAGCAAGGCCCATGTCATTAGAACTTAGTTTTGGCGCAGTCCCATCATTGAAACTCTTCAACACAGATGCAGCATCTAAGGACAGACAACCTAAACGCTAGCTCCTAAAGATTGCAGTGCGTATATTGATATCAACCATCTCCTTCTTCTGCAACAGAAATCTGTGACATTGATGATTCTCTCTTGGAAAATGTTTCTCAATTTTGACGTCTTCAACACAGACCATCAATCTTCAGCAGAAATTGAGGAACTTTCTTCTCAGCTCGCCCAGTTCAATGCTGATTTGTCTGTGGCAAAAAAGGCACTGTTCTCCATTGGCAAGTTGCAAAATGATGACTCTGCTTTTAAGTTTTACACTGCCTTCCCAAATTATTCTTCTCTTCTTTCTGTCTTGAAGATCTGGAACCCAAATTTGAAAGTATCTCTTACTGGCATGGCCCAAAGTCCCAACAAGCATCCGCAGAAAAGCAAGATGGTGACAAGAAACGTGGCTGCAAAAGAGTTCTTCCTAATTTTGAAGCATTCATTTTGTTTTGATGCGTCTTAAAGTTGGCTTGTTTTTTAATAATCTTGGAGATAGATTGGTATCTCAACCCGTCATGCTTCAAGAGTCCTTACCACTTGGATCAATTTTTTATATCATAAATTACCTCTTCTTTTCCCCTTTCCTTCGAAAGAACTTGTGCAAAAATTAATGCCTGATGAGTTCAAGACATATCCATCCACCAGGGTGATTATTGATTGCACTGAAATTTTCATAGAGGTTCCTTCTTGCATGAAAGCTCAGTCGCAAAAATGGTCCCAGTATAAGCACCACTTGGAACGCTTTGATTGGTATTTCTCCCACTGGTGCTATTACATTTGTGTCGAAACTCTGGTCTGGACGTGTTTCTGATAAAAACATTACAGAAAAATGTGGCATTTTATCTCTTCTTGAGCCTGGCGACAATGTGATGGCAGATCGAGGATTTGACATAGCTGATATTCTACCAACTTGTGTCACCCTGAATATTAAAGGTACTCGTGCTCAGCTGACACCCAAAGAAAGTGAAGAAACAGACCGAATAGCAGCTGTTAGAATACACGTAGAAGGAACAATTGGTAGAGTCAAGAACTTTCATATCCTTGATGGTGTTCTGCCTTTATCTTCGCATGCAATGGCTGATCAAATTTTTAGAGTATGCTGCTTGTTAACAAGTTTCTTGCCCTTCTTAGTAATGCCTTCAAGTCGCAATAAGTAATAATTAATTAAATATATAAATGTATATGTGCCAAATGTATATGTAGTCATATACTCTAGCAAGATATAATAATCTAAGCAACCATATATCTTAACTATTCTTAGCTGCCCATACCTATATGTATTCGTACACTTTAGCAATATATAATAATCTAAGTAACAATATATCTTAAATATTCTTAGTTGCTCACGCTATGACGAGTGTCAATTGAAAAGGCTTTTAGTTATCTAGTATTTGCAATGTTACCACTATTCCTCGAAATATTACACTTTTGTATTTCCAAACATTTATTTAACAATATATATAATAACCTTTGCTTTCTTACACATTGTGTTTTATAAACTTAATATAAATACTCAAGAAGAAAACTTCCGCCAACCATCATGGATGTATAACTGTTGTTCTCTCTTGACCCGTTTGGTGAAAAACTCTGGTAATACAGCTTTACAATAGAAATGATACAGTTATTCAATGGACGTGATAAATAATGGCTCATGATCACCAAACCACACAACAAGATCAACTCTGTCCAAACAAGAACAAAACATCTGCCCTTGAATTTGGTAATAATAAGGATGATTCTTCTTAAGGTCGATCTTTGACGTTCTTGTGCGAAAGAAATGCTTGTCAGCAAGTGCATCTTCAAGAGAAGTGGAAAATTTTGAAAATTGACACTTTATTTCAAGTCCCCAGGAAATGTTACCATGTCGAACTATACCATCTAAAGATGCACCAAGAAAAAACTGAGATTTAGAAATGATGAGGCCTGGCTTTCTACCGATACATGGCAATGGGCTTTATTCATCTTATCCAAATACAAAGAACGAACATGTGGTTCATGCATTTTCCATGTCTTGTACTGGCAGAAGAAAACTCAGAGTAAAACATTGATTTCAATTTCGATGAGGGTTCCACTCTATTGACTGCAGCTGAGTAAAAATTGGATGCAGTTATCCTATATAATCTGTGTTGCTTCCAGGCATCATTGGATGATTGGCCACGGGTGGACTTTTCAATTTGAATAATCTGTGATGAGTCCAGAATCAAATGAGACTGAGCATAGAATTCTATCATGTTTTTAAAATTAGCACAAGATATATCATAATCATCAGTGAAGATTACAGGATCAGCGAGATTGGCAACAGATAATTCAACAAAGGATTCTTCAAATGGAGAGTCCAATGCATCAACCACTTCGGCAATAATGGATGTATCACTTGACGGCTGTATGTCAGGCATGGGATGAAAGGCAAAAAAACAACTGTTGGGTATGGATGAAGCAAGGCCAATCTTTAACTTTTCGAAGGGTTCTTCATGCAGTTGGCAATCTTTGGTTCTATGTGGGTCATGTTGATGGACTGGTTTTTTTACTAAAGTGTTATCACTTCCAAATTTTATTTTGTGGATTATTATCTGCTCAATAGAAGCAGGAGAAACTGAAGTTGAAGATGAAGGACCATTCCAAGCAGATACCTTAGAAGTACAAAAGACTGGTTGTGGGCAGCTTTGATAACCTTCTCAATTAAAATCTTCAAGTGCAAAAAGGACACAACCAACATGATTACAGTTGCCAAAACCAGATAAACCAGAACCAGCAGGGCATGTACAAGCTGCACAGGAAACCTCACCAGAATCAGAAGACAAAACAACAATAACTTTATACAAGACATTCTTCGTTGACGCTTTCATACACATATCAAAATATGTTGAAGTTGCATCTTTTGCCACAGAGAACGATCTGATATAGCCTTCATAAAAGAACTGGAAGGATTTCAGCTTTTTATATGAAGTGCTCTTCAATTAAATATGCTTGAACTTCATCGTTCGGATCACAAGATATTCGTACAGCTGGAAAGAGAAGATTGGTGTGCCAGTGGGATCAGATGTCCATGGTAAATGACTGCATCTATTTTTCATGATATCTTCATATTTGCAATACGCATCAATTGATGAAGGTGTTACAGAACATGAATTATATTCTTCTTGCTTCTTTATCCGAGAAAGAATGGCATACGCCCTCAGAATGAGGTCCGCTTTTGAGCCAGAAATTTTCTCTTTATAAGCAACTAAGATCGCTTTCAATTCCTTCACAGTTAACTTCCTCAAATCGTCCAGACAATTAACTAACTTATCCTCCAGTAACAATGCTCTGAATTGATCCATGTTTTTAAATAAAACAGGGAAATAAATCAAGCGACAATTAATAGTTTGCGGTGTTCACTTCGGTAGCTGCAGGTAAATCTAAATCTACTACTCGCGTTGAAAATGAATTGTGGAAGGGGTCTGTTACAACTTTTGCCACCTTATGGTGATGGATTAAATGCATATACAGATGTAAGATGTATGCTGTTATGAAATAAAAAGGAAAGTTTAAAAAGTTTGTCCTCCACATTGGATGTTGAATGAAATTTTATATTTTTGCAAATATATCCTGTACTGTAGTCTTCTAAAATCAAAGGTTCATAATTATGACCTCGTTTCAAATATTGAATTTTGCTTGAAGCTGTTTGTGGCCCGTCTGGATGGCTATGGCACCAAAAGGTTTCAGTTCTTTATCTGTGTTGTCCTATTTTTGGGAATTTCACAAAGTTTTCGAAATTGTCAAAAACTTCCATACTGAAGGCTTAAAGTTTGGCGCTTAATAGCTTTGGCCTCTTTTGAGATTTGTACACAAGAGCAATGTCACATATGTATGGTCATGGGATATATGGGTGCAATATGCATGGAAGGTTTATCATGAACATTCAATTTTTTGCAATTTCTTCAATTTTCGCCAATTTTCTGCAAAACTGAAGCCTTATAATTTCCAACCTTTATAACGATGAAACCAGTGAGTTTCAGTGCTCTATGTCTTTTTTATCATTTTTAAACTTTGGTAAAATTTTGAAAATTGTCAAAAGCTTGCATACTCAAGCCTTATAAATTTAACACCTAGTAACTTTGGCCTCGTTTGCCATATCTCCACAACAGCAATGTCAGATCTGCATGCTCAGGATATGTATAGGTGGGAAATGTTTCAAAGGTTTATGGTCAATATTCGATTTTGGATTATTTCTTCTATTTTTGTGAATATTCTCCATGCTCAAGCCATGTAAACTCAAACGCATATAAGTATGGCCTCCTTTTGAATATTGAATTTTCCTTGAGGATGTGTGTGGGCCGTCCGGACAGATCTCATAACAGAAAGTTTCAGATCTTTATCTGTCTTGTGCTGTTTTTTGAGACTTTCACAAACTCTTGTAAATTGTGAAAAACTTCCATACTGAAGCCAAATAATTTTTGACGCAAGTATTTGCTGCCTTGTTTCCGAAGAAGAAAAGGAGTGTTTTTCAGAATGGTCTGCCGTACACTAGTCATGATATATATTTTTCTCATCTCGGTAACTTGATGATGCTTTCTACAGGATGATGGCCTAAATGGCCCCATACTGACGTCAATAAACCTCAACGGGTTGTAACTTTAGCTTAAATCTGAGAAAGAGGCTGAACTTTGGTGACCTGTTATAGAACCTTGGTATGTACTACGCCCTGGAATATCAGAGCTAAATATTTCAAACTCTAGCAAGGACCCAAGCTGAGAGTTTGATTTTAGTACTGAACACAGAGAACCTTTTGTTTAAATTGCCATTGCATGGAAACGAGGTCGCGAAAAATAATTTCTGCAATAGATCGTTTTTCGGCCCGTTCTCAAAAACAAGCTTTCTGTGAACGAGATTTAAAAATTTCACTACAGTCATATAATATTATTGTACAATAATGACAAGGTCAAAGAGCTTTCAGCTTATAAGAGTTTACTGCTTTACATTAGAACTTGATACAATAGTAAAGTTGTACTCCATAAAGCACGTTGACACTATCCGAAAAGGTTACCGGTTCAAGGTTATTTTAAAGGTTAATATAAGTCACATAGACATATTATCCGAAAAGGCTACTAAAAAAGGTCACATAGACATATTAACATCAATGTTGGGCTCCTCCAAGTTTCCCAGTAATGCTGAAAGAATGCTGCAATGTGTTAAAGAAAAAGGTAGCACATCTGCAACAGAAAATCAGTAAACTCTTCCTTGGCACCAAATTCATCTCCAGCCACAATCTTTGAATAAGGAAAGGCAATTTGTAAGCACATTGGGCGTCAAGGACAGTCTTGTTTTAAGGCCATTATTGGTACCTCATCTCAAATGCCCAAACTGTGGAGGCAATTAGTCCATGGTGGCCGAGGTTTGCCACAATGATTTTGTTGCAATTTTTTAAAATTCTTTTTGCTTTTCTTTTTTTATTTTTATAAACTTTCTCATGCTTCTTATTTGGATGCACAAAATGAAGAAAATTATTTAAAATTCATAAATTCTAAAATTATCGCAAATTTTGATTCACAAATTAAGTAAAAATTATTTATCTTGAAAAATAAATAAAATCAAAAATTTTTTCGAATGAAAATGAAAAAATTCTCTTGCTAAGGCCGAGAGTTGCCATAGTATACCAGAATCCCTTGCTTTCCAATGTGGCTATGTTTTGGCGCCACAAGTTCTCCTTCGTTTAGCACTTGAAAACAAGATGTCAGAACCACCCCCCATCAAAGAGATGGAAGTATTTCAAAAAAGAAATGAAAGACAAACGTCTAAAGCAAGGTAAGATTGGCCCAAGGAGATCTGGCGAATCAAAAATAGAGGAGCTGATAGTTTAGCGTTTAAGTTCCACGCTTTCTGGCAAAGCCCAGAAATTCCAAAGAATTGAACATTGAGAGTTGACAATTGAGTTGACAACCCTTGGATTAAAAACGCCTGTTTGGAAGACTTTCGTGACAGAGTTGTTGAGGGAATGGCATGTGATATTCTTGCTAGTGAGCAAGGACCTTCCTCAAGGGTCTGTTGGGCGAAATCCCAACAAGAAATTGATACATGTCCGCTTTCTTAAGAATGATCTGCAGACAAATTCCAGTGATGAGTTTCTTGGGATTAGTAATTTTTCTACAGAAGACGTGACTCGAGTTAGAAAAGAAAGGGAACAAGGTTCTTGATGCCTTGTCAAGCAGCAGTAATTTGAATATGAAAAGCAAGTCAGTGATGGAGTTGATATTCCGAAAAGTCTATCCATTTCTGTAATGCTCAAACGTGGCAGGTCATTAGACAAGGAGGTTACTCCAGTTGAAATTTTCAAGTTTGATATTCATTTCCAAGCTTTGTCTCAAATTGAGAGCCAGATAGTTAAATTTATGATAGAGGAAAAGGAATTTGCCGAAGGTGGTTTCCGTTCTGCATTCAAAGCCACCAGTTCTTGCAAAGAATTTTCTGGAGCATGGGTAATGACAAAATACCACGAAGAAACAATGAAATGAATACAGAAAATGTGTGCAAATGAGCAGCTCGGCAAAATACTTAGCAGAGCTATTTAAAAACCACATTGAGGAGAGAGTTGTTAAATTTGGTGAGGTATTTGTTTAAAATGAACTTTACCTTGGTAAGCTTCCATCTAGTGACTATGTTGTTTTTGAAAGATTTATTGAGGGCATATTTGAAAAGTATATAAACAACACTGGTAGATCAGTCACAACCATAAATGGTTTTAAGAATGAAAAAGTCAAATAGGCTGAATGCTGTTTTCATTTTACATATCAGAAATCCAATAAAGAACTCTTTGTTGTTGACATCAAGCGAATTGGGTATAAATTATGTGACCCTGAAATAGCAACAACTGTTTTGAAAGAGAATGATGAGTTTCTTTTCTGTGCATGTAATTTGTCACAATACGCAATTGATACATTTAAGGCTGAACATGACTGTAATGAATTCTGTACTGCATTGGGACTTCAGAAACTATAGTTTATTTCATATGATCCAGGGTGCCAGAGGCACAGGGGCAGCGGGGTTGCTGCCCTATTGGTATGGGGGCAGCACAGGGGTAGAAAGTTGCCCTTTCTACTCTTCCTGCCGCGCCGCTTTTTTGAACCAATCTTCTGTCACGGGATGTCCTGGAAATACAATTTATGACATAAATCAATCCTGTGTTGTACATTTATGCATTTCACTTTTTTCCCAATAAGCAACTGAACTCAGGCTCTGGTCCCAGCCCCTCAAAGTTGCAATTCATTTCGCTAAAAATCAAAAACTGGCTACAGCCCCCTGCCCCCAAAACCCTGTTTATGCTTATTCGCATGTTCCCAGCAAGAGGAAACTAGAAACGCAATCCCAGAATGTCATTTCTTTCATTGAATGCCAATTTGCAGAAAAACTAACCTCAATCCAGGCAAGTTGCTTCTTGGAAAAAACATATTCAGAATTCCCTTTAAAGTTCTTCCCTTTAAAGTTCCAAACAGTCAACAGGGAATTTTGTCATTCTGTGAATAATGAAAGTCTTGCCATATACCAATTCGACAGGGTGCAACAATACAGGGGGTAGGCCGTCCAAAGTTTGCTATCAAAAAAGAAACTATGATTTAATTTCGTGATCTCAGATTCAAGTGGACAGAGATTGCATCAATGCTTCTCGTTTCCAGATGGAAGTTACGAAGGAGAGTGATAGAAATGGGGATCGAAAATGAAACTGGATATTCGAACATATGTGATGAAGAACTTGACAGACACCTCATGATCTGCAGAAAAACGCATGGGACATACACTGGGCGCTCCATCTTTAATGGATATTTAAAATTGAATTGCATCAGAGTCCAACAAAGGCAGATAATTTCCTCTCTTGTTCGTGTTGATCCAGTTGGATCAAGAATAAGATGGGCTTGCCTTGTAAAGAGAAGGAGGTATTGGGTTCCTGGACCTAATAGTTTGTGGCACTTGGACGGTCACCATAGCCTGGTTTCTTGGGGGTTCGTCATTCACTGGGCAATGGATGGTCACTCCCGTATGGTCATCTTCCTTCAATGCGCTACAAACAACAGAAAGGAAACAATTTTGAATTTATTTGGGGAATCGATCTTTACATTTGGTGTTCCATCACGGGTGCGTACCGATAAAGGTGGGGACAACGTGTTGGTATGGGAAAGGATGGAAGAATTACGAAGCTCAAATCGTGGGAGCTACTTGGCAGGATCATCAATGAGAAATCAAAGAATTGAACGACTCTGGCGGGATGTCTGGATGTAGATCGGTCATGAATTTTACGATATTTTTCAAGCTATGGGGATAGAAGGTATGTATCCTCGAAATATCCTCATTTCATGTTTCCAACCATTTATTCTTCTTGCAAAGATTCTTTGATTGGGGAAGGAAGAAGGACCATTTGAATACACATTTTTTTATAAGCAATTTCAACTCGGGCTCAGTACTAAAAATTGCTTAGCTGGAAGGCAAATTTTAGTACTCAAAATTGCTTACCAATTGCTTAAATTTTTGTTTATGTTTTTTGAAAATAGATTAGAAAAAGGTTATTCCTGTTAATAAGATGGTGTCAGTTCACATTTCCTGTTAAGTACTGAAAATACAATTTTTCAAATTGCTTAGCAGTCTTCAATCCAGTACTAAAAATGCTTAACTTTTTGCCTTGCCGAGTACTGCCTTGCTTATAAAGCAGTTGCTTATAAAAAAAGGTGTGTACTTCAGTTTTCAAGCTTGGCCTCGCTTTGGCCAAGTCAGTACAGCACACAAACTCGTAACTTTGTAGGCTATAAGAAACTTACCACGGAGCCGCTAATTGCTAAGAACCTTCCAGTACTAGATGAAAAATATTAAAAAAACTTAAACAAAAAAATTCTCAAAAGTTTTTTATGGACTTTTTCATTATATTTCGATTATTTCATTCTACAATAGTCATCAGTACAACCTTTGAACTTGAAACTCTCACAGCTTATCCATTTGTTGTTAAAAACATGCAATGCTGAACTGTTGTTGCAGTCGTAAAAGTCCATCCAAGTGTTGTGATTTGAAGGAAATTCTCAGAAAATGTTCATACCAATAAATGTAAGTTTATTGAGCTGGACAGATTTGAATAACCGCTCAAGTGAAAAAATTAAACATTGAACAGAAAAGATATACGCATAATTACTCAGACAACTAAATGTTAATTTTAAAATTTCAGTTTGATTAACTAGAAAATCTTAATACATCAAATGGGAAAGTCACTGCTGGTATTAAATAATTACAGGAGAGTCCGGCATTAAAGAAAACAAGGTTTTAATAAGCTGAGACACTCAATATTTGAGGAAGCAATGGATAAAACAATAGGTTATATTCTAAAAAAATGGTTTCTTATAGGCGGGTGTCTTCTGTATCTTATTTTTGCTAATTCAGAAAGTCTCATGGCATTTGCACTTCTCCTTTACGTTTGCTTGATACGACAAATCAGAAATGTATGTTCATTTTAGATTATGTATTTTTGCCAACAATAAACCAAGTAATATCCAGTTTTCTGTCTTCATGGAACAAGCACCCGCTTCGTACAGAGCATAGCTGGTCACCTGAGCGCATATGGATGAGTGGGATGATAGATCTCCGAAATAGAAGTCAGTGTCAGGTTGGAGATGCTTGTGCAGAAGAAACTGGCGACATAGATTCTTTGGGAGTGGACTGGAAACATTTTAACAAAATTAATAACAAGGGCTACCATAAGATCACAAATTCAGGCCCACATTTAAGCAGCAAGCCAAAAATTAACGCGAAAATTACAAGCTTGCAGTTTGCAGAAAAACACAGATTTTGGCTATCTAATTGACTTGCCTTGAAAATAGTTGCCCATCAATTTTAACTAATTTAATCCCACACCAAAAGAAAAAATTAAAAATTGACTCTCACTGTTGTGTTTTGCCCCTGTTAAGAGGAAACAGCGTGATACTCACTTTGCAACTTTACTTTGTGTCCCTTTTTAGAAAAGGGCGTTTCCATTTAAAAGAGGGTGTGGTCCCCAAAAATTTGCATCCACAGCGCATATATGGCCCACCACGATGTTTGCCCTAGGACCCAGAAGCCCTGACCCCTATCAAGTCACTGCCTTAATTAGTGATCTTCAGGCATTGCCAAAATGTAACATAACAATTTAAGAAACTACTGTAGGTACACCAAAAAACAAATACTTTAAAAATTAAATTTCGTTCATACACTGGTAAAAGCTCTGTTGCTGCCTTGTCGAATTGCAGAATCAAGCCCTACTTTGAAATCACAGTAATTTTCAAACCCTACTGACAAATGCAATGCAAGAGACCAAGTGGATACAAAAATATTGTTAGCTCATTGACAAATTTAACTGATATTTTTTGCACAGGTAGAGCTATGCCACCAGTTACATAGACCAGGAATCTTTCCAAGGTTTCTCTGCTTGATTCGGTAATGTATTGATGCAGGAGATGATATGCTGCAGGATTATTTAGTGTTGTCGAATTTGAGCTGCTGCAGTAATCTTGTTGCAGTGAGGTTTTCTTCTTGGTGCATGACAAAAGCCTCAAAGAGGTTTGGATTCTTTGCAATGGTGGAATGGATGCCTAGTATTTTCATGCCTTCCATAATTTGTTGTAGTGCGGGAATCCTTTTGCCAATAACGTCATGGAGAATCATAGTTTGCCAGAGATTGTTGCGATTCTCCATCTATAATAACAGGTGGTTGCAGAAGTAGAATATCAAATACAACAGCTTGCTAAAATATAAAGTGCAATATGATGATAACTACTAATGATAACAGTTCAAAGTCTATTACAAATCAAATAGGACATATTGGGGTAATATCTCAATACTTACTGTTATTGCCTTCATAATGCCGCATTCGATTTGCAAGTTTTGGAATTCATCCTCACAATTTATATCTTTAATTGAAACGGAATTCATATCAGGGTTGAAAATCAGAAAATGAAACAAAATTTCTCCATTAACCTAACTTATAAATTATGTCATGAATTGAATTATTTCATTGGTTCATAATGTAGTTTTTAGTTATAAATGTAATTTGCTTTTTAATAATTATGCATATTTGGAAACTCTCCGATTTGTAACTATTCTTCCACTTCTTGTTTTTAAATAGATTCTCTGCATTATTTTCTGAATCATCAGTACTCTGTTCACCATTGCACATGTTTGTGTCACATAAAACAATATCATCAACACTGTCGTTGGAAGAGATGCTTGAATTATCATTTTGCCCGTCTTCACATTCTTCAACATCTATTACATCTGTCTCATTGTTACCAGTTGATGCAATGTTTCCTTGGACAATTCTAACTTTCTCAGCTTTTTTGAGTTGCAAACAATGCATCATTTTGTTGTGAACCAAATATTTGTTCCAATCTGCAACTGTGAGCTTCTTCAAAAGACAGTCATCAAATAATGAAATCCAGTCATATTCTTCATATGGGCAATCTTTTTCTAGTTGTGCCATTAGCTTCCTTTTTCTGACCTTTTTCTTTTATTTGTTTCCAAAAGTTTTACATGTTCAACGTATTTTCTTACGAGAGCCTCATCAACAATGAATTTTTGAATGAATTTTCTGATATCATCATTTGTTCTTCACTCTCCAGCTGTTACCAATTCCTTTGCTTGCTTCCTTCGTTGAAAAGCGTCAACCTGTATTTGAGTTCCATTCAAACTTTGTGGAGTGTCAAGTACATCTTTGTAATGATATCCTTCAACCTCATAATTAGGATATGGCTTTGGAACCCGGCTGCAAGGTGGACCAACCCATGGATGACTTGTGCAAAATTCACGACAGTGATAATCTGCACATGGAATTTTTGAAATTCTGCATATTTTTCACCTAACTAGAAATGGTTTTTGAAAAACTCCAGCATCTTTGTGGAAAAGCTATTTCCTGGCAGAGTTGTTTTTTTTTTCATATGCATGCAGATATTCGCTAGGCTATTGGTGATGGTAAAAAACATTTCTTCCAAATCGTCTGATGAAAACTCCTTCATAAAACCTCCTGGAGCTGGAGAACCATCAATTCATATTTTGAGCTCATCACAAACTTTAAATGTGTTGTATTTCATTCTGTTAAACTCTGTTTGTTCAAGATCTTCCAGTGACATCATCTCGAGTTCTTGATCAGATAGATTGTGAAACTCTTTTCTGTATTCCCATTCTATCGGGCCACCATCGCAAATCGCATCTCCAACATAACTCTGACAGCGTTCCACCTCGTTATGGCTGCCATATCCGTTTGTCGAATGATGTCTAATATAGTAATCAGAGTTCGTGATTGAAACAGTTAGTGCCATGTACAATTTAACATCCTGATTTGTTACAGCAACACCCAGACCACCGTCTGTAAATTCATGAACTCTTGACTTGATAGAGGGAATAAACTGCTGGATGCAGTTGAAAACATTTTGACATTGATCTTTAAACAAAACTGTCATGTCGGCTGCACCTTCTTCTACTCTTTTCAATCTTTCATCAAGATTAATACTTTCACTTTGTAGGTTATGAATTTGATTCTTTAATTCATCAGCAATCCAAAATCAGCTTGTGCATTTCTCAGTTGCTGGTAGCAACGTCCTGGTGACTGCCTTTACTCTGCAAATCTCATAATTTCTACGGGAACACACCAACTGACTGGAAACATTCCTTAAATCTTCATCGTTTGTTGACATGAGATACAGGTTTATGCTGTCACCAATTTTCAACAAGAAAGAGATTCTTCCAGTATCTCTTGATTCTGTAAGAAATAACGCAGGCTCTTCGTACCTGAGTCTCATGTACTCAGAAGCCCAAACACAGCCACTGCTGCTAACAAAATACTTTGGACGGTTAAAGACATAAGTTGAATCATCTTTAACTTTAATCTTTACTTTCCCATCAACCGTCTGCAAATCATAATCCATGAAATGGCTAACACCTGGTGTTGCATTGACCATTCTGTCTGGAAAATCGTATCTTGGTAGTACACGTTATTTAGTTGTATCTGAAGCCTGGATAACCTTTCCGTTTCGACAACTTTCAACACCTTTGGAAAAAATAGAAAATTATTAGTAACATTTTCTAAAAAATGACCACACACAGCAACAGGACAATAAAAAGTGTTTAAACATTTCAGGCAACCTTTTGTTGGCTTGCTCATGTACTATTTCTAACACTTAAATTGTAACTTTGAACTCCTGCCTTGTACGCTATCATTTACATAAATTAGAGTGTAGCACAACGAGAATAACTGAGGAGCAAAGTAATGAACAGAACATGGGAACCAATGTAACATGAGTCACCGATCATTTGGCTTCTTAACAATTGTGTTTCTAAATTTTGTTATGATTGGGAAGTTATTACCCTATCAAATCAGATTTTTTTCCCGATATTGGCTTTTCTCTTGTAACAAATATTATGAAAATAATTTCAGAGAATAATAAATCTACACCCTGTAGCTACGTAGATGTTCTGACTAAATAATTTACCATAAAAATTTTCTCAAAATAGTTTAATGAAAGTTTTATTCTACGTATTACATGTTAACTAATGTAATCTTACCTGTTCCGGTTCCAGGACAAACATAAGCTTTATCGTCTCTTGATTTGAACATATTGTATAGAAGGCCATCACCATTTAATTTGTCGCACTGTTTCATAATGATAATTTTTTTGAAAGCACGTTGATAATGAGTGAGTGAGTAAGTTATCATTTTCTTGCAACTTCGGAGGCTTCTTACTGCAGAATAAACCCAGTCCAATATGTTTCCTTGCCTGACTACTGCGTTTATTTCGGGGCCTTGCACCATTGAAAATGGTTGTTGAAGACTTTATTAGTTTCAGACCTCTATTTTTCCTGCTGAAGCTTGCCAGTTTCATGAAATCTCTTTTTTTGACTTTGTGATTCATGTATAAAACGGGATCATGGCGGCGACCACGAACGTAAACCTTATTCTTAATACACTCAAGAATGAAGTTTTCGTCCTCCTCATCTAATAGGGACTTTAAGATGTGACAACTGGAACGGCAACTTGATTTCACAGGAATCCCCAATCTCAAGTATGCATGCGCACGAGAAAAATCATGTTGTGTTCGAAGCGGCCCCGACGGCTGTTTTTACATTTTGACGTCTTGACGAAACGTGTGAAAAGCTATGGCTGCAGAAGTGGAAAAAGGGTAATTATTAGCTTACTTTCTACTGTTGATTTGAAACTACGAAATATTATGATTACATTTATTGCATGTGAACATCATCTAACTACGTTTTCTTGAGCAAAATCAGCCGGAATCTAAATCCAAAATCTAACTAGCTAGCTAGGCCACTTTCCTCTTGTCTTAACTAGGCGAAAAAAAAGCATATCATGGGAGAATTTTTATTTGAATTGCACTTGCTCACATTCACTTTATTATCCTTGTTATAGACGCTCAACTACCGTATTTCCTCTATTAAGCGCCCGGGTGATTATTAAATATTTTGCAAAATTGGGTGGGCTCTTATTAGAGGGGGGCGCTTATTAGAGGGGGGCGGTTATTTCATAGTTCTAAAATTTCAAAATCGAACATCTTCAAAAACAAAACAATAATCCTATATTAAGAATAATAGTATATAACAATAATCAATAATAAAGTTTCGAATGTTATTTCTTGACATACGTTAAAAAAATGCTATGTTAGCATTTTTTAGAAGAAATGAAGAGGCGGCAGCATGGTAAAGCCGCACACATGGACATTGAATTGACAAATATTAAAAATGGATAATTTCTAGATATAATGACTAACTTTGGTCTTAAACTACTTGCTTATGTTGCCATTGATAAAAGAAAGGAAATGATGTCTATTCACATGTTTCTACGCTATTATTTGAACCAAACAGTGAAAATGTAAAATTCTATTAACCGCCCTTGGCGGTTAATAGACGGGGGGTGCTTGTTTCACACTTTTTGATTTTAAGGTGGGGCGCTTATTGGAGGGGGGTGGTTAATAGAGGGTGGGCGCTTAATAGAGGAAATACGGCACGATTTGCTTTTGTTGCGAGAAATGCTACTTCAAGAACCTTGAAAGTGCAAACGTGGTGCATATCAAGTGCACTAAATTCTGTCAAAGAAACCTCATTTAAAGTTTCACAAAGATCAGTAAGAGACCGTTATGGATTGCTTGAGAAGCGGTTTAAGAAAAAAAGGTGTGAAGAAGCAGCGGCTTCTGGTATCATCAGAGTTAGATGATGCCCTTAGCAATACAGTAGAATTATTTGAAGAAAATGACAGAGAACACGAAAGAGGAGCTGAAGAGAAGAAAAAGAAACTTGAAGAGGATGTTGGAAAAGCAGAGGAGATGCGGAAGCAAGGAATGGAAAGATTTTCAGAAACCAAAGCAAGGAGTGGGGAAAAGTGTAAGAGGAAACGACCATCTGGGAGTGAGACATTAAGTTTTATATAGGAAAAAAGCAATCGTGATGCAGAATTGAAGGAAAAAGAGTTTGAGCTCAAAAGGGCAGAGATGGATGAAGGAAGAAAACAAACAAAATTGGCAATGCAGCAACAACAACTAATGCTTCAGCAAATGAATTCAAACCAACAGTCACAAGAACAACAAATGAGACAGATGCAACAGATGAATATGGTGATCATGCAGCAACAGCAGCAACAGGCAACTCTTTTGATGGCTTTAGTTGAGAAACTTTCCAAATAGGAATCTAGACTTCCGAAAGTGAGCTCTTGATAATGTCAGTGTTTTTTAAACTGCCCCAAAATGTATTTTTATTTTAAATATTTTGCCTAAAACTTAAAATTCCATCAGGATTACATTTCAAAGAGATGACTCTGTGAAACTTGAAATTAGAGCTTTTTGAAGATTTGTTACACATTCCAGGATTGAAGCATTTGAAAATAGTTTGAGCATTATTCACTTAAATCATCAAATAAATCATCAATTAAAAATACAACTGGTTCCAAATGGAATAAATCATCCTTGAATGCTTCTAAGAGGCCCTTTACATGAGAAATAGCCGAGTTGAAACTCAGCCCGTGTTGAACTCAACACGGGCTGAGTTTCAACTCGGTTGGCTATGTAAGCCCTCTCACTGTTTACATGACAAAGGGTGAGTTCAAACTCATCACAGGCTGAACTCAACTCGGCTTTTCAACCCGTGTTGAGATTTCAGCCCGGGGCATGTTGAAATGAAAACAATGCACAGGGGGGTATTTGCAGCAGCAGAAAACCCCGCCAACTTCCTCCCTCGACATTTTCAAGAAAACATCATGGAAGGCAAGAAGAAAAAGCTATCAAGTTCACAATTTGCTATGAGGTACAATGCAGCCCGTGAAGCCAATGAAGGATATGAATCAGAAAACGAAGATGACCTGACATACGAGCCAAGCCAGATTCCTCTTGACTTCCAAGTAGAAGCAGTAATTCCTCCCACCAAATCATTGACGACACCAATATCTCACAAAAAAAGCACATGGAGATGGAATGATGAGATGGTTGACAACCTTGTCCCCAAAATCTACGAGTATAAAATCAAG
Source organism: Sanderia malayensis (assembly GCA_013076295.1). Taxonomy (NCBI): domain Eukaryota; kingdom Metazoa; phylum Cnidaria; class Scyphozoa; order Semaeostomeae; family Pelagiidae; genus Sanderia; species Sanderia malayensis. The sequence goes on from RQOL01000537.1 coordinate 44,548, forward strand.
AAAGACTTTGAAGGTAAGGACATGGAGTCTGACTTGGTGAAAATGTATGAAGATGTTACAAAGATGATGGCTATATTGTATCGCCTTGATCATTTTGGCCGAGTTGAAAGCTCGAATATCGATGTAGAGCTCAGTGCCGAAGAACGAATCAAGTGTTTAAATGACATACAGGCAGAAAAGAAGGCCATAAAAATCGGTTACGGAAGGGTTAAGGAGAAGATTAAGCAACTCTGTTGCAACTTTAAGAGGGTAATTGTTGATGGTACGCGATCTGGTGGTGGTAAGATGATTTGCCAAAACTGGGATCACGTCGTTAAGATTTGGGGTGATTGCCCCTCCGTAACCAGGATACTAGAAGCAAATACCTCCCATGGTAACAATAAGAAAATGAAGATCAACTAAGGTAATATTCTCAGTAAGACAAGAAACTGACCAGGTGAAGAACAAGAAAGTGAAGAGCCAAAAAAAGAAAACATCATTAATAGAACAATCAAGAGGAGCTAAACTTATTGATGATAAACATGCAAAATTAGAGAAGATTTTATCAGCCCCACAGCGAGATTTGTTGATGGCAAACGTGGCAAAAGAAGAATTGGCCTTAAGAAAGAAACATGCAGAAGTGATGCAAAAATCTCCTGATGGGTTGGAAAAAGCAGTTGAGACAATGGCAAAATCACTTGCATCATTTGGGGACCAAATTGGCAGTGGCCTGATGTTGCTGGCCCAATCGCTGGGAACAAACCAGAGTGCCCAACATACTTACCATCATCCAGGATTTCAACCAACATTTCAATGCACAACCAGAACTTCAGCCTTATACTCAGCGGCATTGCATAAATGCAACAAATTCATCCTTCATAAGCATGCTGAATACACCTCACAGAGGTGATGATCAAATAGGATCAGAAGATGAACAAATTTAGAACACACAAGAATATATATATGAAGAATATGAAAAGTTTATTATACTTTCTAATAAAATATGATTATATAATAGGAGTTGCTACTATTCACACTGGATTCCCAAAGTATTTCTTGAAACTCTCTCTGACCAATATACCCTTTGTAGAATTGTATGAATATACTTGGCTCGGTGCACTGTGATGATTGCAATCCTGTAGACACTGCTCATTGTTAATTTCTGTGTTTACTGCTTCTTGGTTGATGCAGGCTTTTCTGGATTCACAAAAATTGTGCAACACAAAACATGCATACGCAATAGAAGGAACATGTTCCAGTGCAAGATCCATTGGCCTGTTTAATATTCTCCACCTTGCTTTCAATCTTCCAAATGCACATTCAATTTGATTTCTCACTGAACGTAACATGATGTTGAACATCACTTCCTCTTCAGAAGTGCAAGTGGAGTATTCTTTCATAACACTAGGTAGCAGCGGGTAGGCTGGATCAGCAAGTATGACTGGAGGCACATCAATGTCACCAAAATTCAGTTTCTTTGAAACATTGGGGAAGTCTTTTCTCTGCAAAAGTTCGTTGATAGCACTGTTTCCGAACACCTTTGCATCATGTACACTGCCTGGCCACGAACAATCAACATCTAAAAAACGTCCTTCCTAGTCACAGACAGCTCGAACATTTATACTGTATTTCATTTATAACAAAAATAATCATGTGGATTTTCATACGGCTGGCATATAGGAATATGCGTTCCATCAACACAACCAACAACTTCTCCTCAAAACCTAAAATGAGTTTTTCAAGACCTTGTTTTGTCTCTGGAAACTTTATAAGTTTAGGCCCTAAGACCTTTGTGATGGCAAGGCACACTTTTCGAATGGCCAGTGATAACGTACAAGGAGCAATACCAAAAGATTGCTCATTATTCTAAGAGAGCCCTGGTCCTTAAGATAATAGAGGGTCATTGCAAGCTTCTTCAAGCTACTGATAGTGTCTCCACGAAATGAGCTTCCATTAGGCTTAATATACGGCCCAAGCATTTCTTCAAGTGCTAGAAAGTCCCCTCTTGAAATCCTAAAGTTCAATAGCAATTCATTGTCAAGCATCTTGTTACTGGAAATGTTTCGCCACCAAATTTCTTTTCTTCCAGGATTTTTCCATTGTTGTCTCTTTTGTCTCAATAAAAACCTTCGTCTGCGACGTCTATGCATCTTTAGTGCCCGGTTTTCATCTTCTAATGTGTGGTTCGCCGCCATTCTTAATAATCCATAGTGTGCTAGCACATTATTCATCAACAACAGATGGACAGTGAAGCCCCAAGATAAAGCTTGCTATGAGAAATCTAAGGCTCAGTATCACTTGAACCTTCATTTTGACTTGACTTGAATTTGACTTGGCGCAATTTGAACACCTCCCACCAAAATAAATCCCACAACTATGACAACCTGGTCAAGTCAGGTGAACATATATTGGCCCGTGTTGAGATTTCATGTAAACGCAAAGCAAAATAAGCCAATCGAGTTGAACTCAGCCCGTGTTGAACTCAACATCTCAGCTCAAAAACTCAGCCTGTGTTGAACTCAACACGGGCTGAGATTTCTCATGTAAAGGGCCTCTAACTATAAAACTTCATAGAAAAGTATCAGCTAATGGTTTAAACTCCTAAAAAACTTTTGGAATATTCAACCCTATGTAAACTAATACAGAAATCATTTCAAGTTTGTCATTTCAAATGAAAAGAATAGCTATGTTGAACATTTGTTGAAAAGAATAGTAGTTTCTGCATGAGATTTGTTCTTCGTTATAACTTCCTTATTTTCTTTTTGTATGTAAATTTTGAATAGTTACACTTGATTTTGTTTTCTGTTAAACAGTTAGCTTCTGTGTCAGATTGTTCTTTATTGTAGTCTTCTTCTTTGTGTGAGTTTTCCAACAATTTTCTGATTAAGATATGACAAATTAGTAACATTTCAACATGGAAATCACTCAAGAACAAGGTCCACTAAACAAAATATTCTTCAAGAGCTGGTGGATCCAATGCAAAATACTGTGAAATCACAGAGCCATATAAACAGATTCTTGCATTATGCAATAAACCACATACCAAGTACATCTTTCCAACATCACTTAGTTGTACTTTTTGCTCTTTCTTAAAGTCCACAAAACCAAAATAGTTCAGTATATCAGCAAAAATCCACTCTACTGAAACTTGTGCCTGACTCATGGACTTATTGAAATCTTGCTGCATTTGTGTTAACTCTGTTCCCTTAAAAGGAGACTGTAGTTGAGGCCTTGGTGGGTAGGCAGGGTCACCATATATACAGAGTTGGTTTCCATCTGTATCAAATGAATGCTGCTGAAGTTGCTGGAGTAAACTTGAATCTGCGAGCATCCCACTATCGTGGCGTTTGCCCTCAACAGGACCAAAAACATTACCTATCAGCCCATTTGGCAGTGGAACAGACTGAAATTTGATCGAATGGACCCTCTTGTGGCCATTATAGAGGACTCTCTGATTTACCCCTGGGCGACATACAGGCCTTACCGTGCCATCAATGAAGCCCCAACAATTCTCCAACGCTGCTCCACTATCATGAATGGCCCTTGCATAGCTTTCCAGCTTATCTGGCAGAAGCAAGACTTGGTTCATGTCTGACAGCAATCTAGACCATCTGGCATAAATCGAATCCATAGTATGATTGGCTATTATGCATAGCTCAGGTACTGATCTTGCAAATCTGGGAACCATGTCTATGTATCTGCAAGGATACGCTAATCTCTTTAACAGGATACATAATGCTTCAAGACCACTTGTTACACTACCATTATAGAAAACCATTTGTTCAGGTAACTCGATAATCTCCAGAAGACGATAAATGTCTTGCTTATAAAAGCGCATCTCTCCCTTACATTCATCATCAGAAAGTGAATCCAAGTCAAAGGGTTGGTAGTTCCAGTAAGGAATGTCAAGGTTTGCAGATGTATTAGCATCATAAAGTAGCATGCATTCAGTATCTTCAATCAGGTCAGCGCTGTAGGCGTGTAGAACGCAAGCACGTACATCTCTAAAATAAGGCATTATACCGTTCTTTATAACGATAACCTATTTTCTCACACGAATTTCATGTATCACTCTACGACCTATTATTTTCATTGTTTTTGTGCCAAATTTGAAAGAGTGTTCACGTGCCGAGGAATCTTAACGTTTTTTTTAGCTGATAACAAAACAGCATCGCCACGACTGTCCCAGGCCCCTAACAGCGTACGTTGGCATTCCCGTTTTCTTCATCTTAAAGTCCCTAATAACTTTGGTCGTCCAGAGCTCTGATTTCTCAAACCAAATCGATTTTGTATGATAATCTTTTTCGTTTGCCTTTTCATCATATTCTTAAATGCAATATCATCATGTTTTGATATCAAAACCTTGGCCCTTTCTTTGCTTACCTCAAGATCAATAATATCTTGATTCAGGTGTTCAACTTGTACCGGTGTCCACCTAGCCACATTGATGCTGATTTTTTCTGAGGTTGTTGATCTTCTTGTTAAGGTGTTCTAGTCTCAATGCCAATGTCTGTTCAACAACCTTTTCAGTTTGGTGCCTGGCATTTTTCCTTTGTGCAATCACTTATTCAACTTCAGCTGTATATTTTGAAATTTGCATTCCAATACCAAGTTCCTGAATTTCTTCCCTTGACCTTGATGCTCCTAAGGCAAAAATGCATAGACTAGATGCATAACATTATAAACATTTCTCAAATAGTTATAAGCATTTGAGTTGCTGTACTGCATCCATAAAGTATCTCTATGTTGAGAAACCTATATTCGGAAGGTATAGCATGGTACAATGTTGTTCATGAAAAATAAGAGCTTAATTTTACTCCCATTGCATAGGTGCGTCGGTCTTCATCGGCTGATATGACAAACAGACAGCATGCACCTCTTCGAAAGCTAAATATGAACATATTGCAATTCTTCCCTTGATATCAATATTTGAGATCAGCATCTGAAAAACAGGTCTGAATCCTTTGAGACTATTCAAATTTACATTTTCTTTTTCTGGTTGTTCTAAATCGTTTTTAATTTTAAGCTCTTCCAAATAATCAATTCTTTTTGAAAGTTTGTCTTCGTTTTCATCAATGGAGCAATTTCGCTATGAAACCAATATCTGTTCTGAAAATGATTAATGCATGAACGTACCAAATTTCTCTTTGATATCCCTGCCATTTTGCTATTAATCAAGCTAGGTAATCACTATCAATCAGTCACATTTTTGACATAAAAATTTAAACAGTTTTGTAGAAAATAGCAACGAGCATCAAACATGGCGTACCTTTATACCTTTATAATCTTTTTAACAATGAGTGTTGCTGCCTAGAGAGTTGAATTGAAACAAAAACGTGTAACTCACAAACGTTCAGACATATTTCTTATTCGATTGAAAGAACAAAATTGATTTCAATTGAGTGCTCTTGTTGTTGTTGGTGCTACTACAATACATCTCATTGCAATACACAGATAAAAGAGTGGTGGTCATGGCAATGAGTTGGGGTCATGGTCGGTGCATTGTGCATACATGAAGTGAAAAACACAGAAAACATGGCTGAGCTTCACAATGTTCAGAATTTCCTGAAGAAAAAACAATCTCAATCAGTACGTTGAATCGTTTTTTGATCAAGGATGCGATAATCTTTGGCAAATCTTTTCACTTGCCAATGACCATGCTGAACTGGAAGGTCTGATCAGTGGTCTGATGAGAGGCAGAACATTGTGGAGAAAAGAATACAAACGCGTCAAATTCTGATGACCCATCTAAATGTAAGTTGTGCTTTTAATTCTAAACTTTATGAAGTTGTGATTTTTGATTTTGCACTTTCAGACAACAACATTCATTTTACTCAACTCAACTTGCATGTCTCTGCCCATTGACACTGTATGCGGTCCCTAAAATTGTAATGATCAATAGATATCAATGCTGATTGTGACCCTAACTCTAGCCTTTTGCTCATCAACCAACATGTTTTTGTTTGATATGTTACGATAGCCGTTGTAACTGCTATCGGTCAGATAAATACTCATGCTGCCTTATTTTATTTTCTTAGTTTATTTATTTTTATATCTTTTTATATTTTATGCACAAAAAGATTATATCTATTTTGTATATTTTGAATCTTTCAGGGCAAAAGATTGCAAAGGACCTCTGGATTTCTAACCCAATAACAAAGCAGATGGTGTTTTTCAATGATGTTTTAGAGGAAATTTACAATTCTTCATTTGAGCTAATGCCACCTTTGCAGTTGAAAGATTACATCCTCTCTCAGAGAATAACTAGATGGAAAATCGAAACTGCCAATGATGAGGATATTGAAAGGGTAAGTGCTTTGATGAATTCCAACAACAAGAATGGGAATGCCATTAATATTTGCCATTTTGGCAAACAAGAACTAACAAGTTTCTGCCATGGAGATATTTCCAAAGCAGAAACTTGTCAGCTAATAATTGAGATTGCTATTGAAAAAACAATCAGTAAAATCAGTAAAGTTATTGCTCAGCGATCTAATCTGTTTCACATAAATAACCAGGTAAAGCACTGGAGGGTGAATGAACTACAGTTCATTGATAACCAAAAAAGCAATCTTGAAAAATTTGAGATTGCATTGGGAATGACACTTCCAGCTGACTTATTTTTAACCAAATTTAGTTTTTGAGATATAGTGTTGCATGTTGTCGTAAGATAGGTAAGTATTCATTTTTCATACCCCTCAATAACATCACATTTTTGTATTGTACCCCTCAAAGATACTTGGATTTATTTTCATAGCCCCCCACTATTTCCTCTGCCCCCTCTGTTAGATACTTTATGACCGCTCTCTTATGAATGACGGCCACAAACCTCCATCTTCGTCAATTGCTTCTTCAAAATTGTGAACAACTGTGCTTGCAAGATTGCTTGTGGCTGCCTTTAGAAAAATTCTTCTTCTTGTTTTTCCATCAATGCAGCCACGTAAACAATCCCACATCTTATCAGTGAGTGATGGCCATCAATGTGCCAAACTGAGTTAGGCCATGGTACAAAGTATGTCCTTTGGAAACGGAAGTGCACCCCATCCTAAAGCTGTGTTTCTAGGGTCAACACGGTTTATGCTTTCTCTAATTCTCCGGCATTGTATGTGGTATCCCAGTGCCCTGAAATGCCCCCTGAGATACGACTCCCCTGTTGTAGCACCATGAGTTTGTGATAATCTTTAACAATGGTGTCAATTTCATCATTTGTTAGTGGACTAAAATTCTGCAAATCTTGTAGTCCATAATGATCAACTCTACGAGCAAATTTCCAACATGACACTTTCAACATTCCAAAAATCTTATTCCAGGATAGGATAACATTCCAAAAATCTTGATCCTTATTCCAGTTCCTCGAGCAATTCTGGTGGTATAAAATAGCAAGGCCTCCCCAGTGCGCCAAATTTCTGTATACTGACACTCACAGCGGATTCAGACTGGTTACCATGAAGTGCCATTCCCTGCCCAATACTATTATGATTTTATTATTAAGCGCACTTTTCATTAGTGGGCATAGTTTTTCATTATTATGTGCAGTTTTTCTTTATTAGGCACAGTTTTTTCATTATTATACACATTATTCACAATTGGGCATAGTTTTTCATTATTATGCCAACTTTTCATTATTAGGCATGGTTTTCCATTATTATGTACACTGTTCATTATTTACTGATGCGTAACGGTCAATTATAGCACGTGTTTAGACAAAATGGCGGCAAGTAGTGTTGGTAGCAGCAAAGTCGGAGAAGTGGAAGAACTGTTGGCACAAGCCATAAGAGAGCTGTGCAGAACATAAATTCCAATGATCCTCCAAGTAATCTGGCACAGTCTTTGGGGCCATCTGTTTCTCCAAACGAAGAGGCGTTTGCAACAGATGGTACAACGGCTTCCACAGGAGCTGTATCTTTTGGGCCTACGCCGGGTAGTAGTAGATCTACGCGTACGCCAGTTGTAAATACAGAGTTGCAGCGTCTTTTCCCGCACCTTTATGGCACTGGGATAAGACGTACACAGTGGCGCAACAAAACCAAAGAAAGCGAAGTTGGTGACAAGAAAATAACAATCAACAATCTAATCACACTTTTTAAGGAACTAGCGGGGGAGCTCGCGTACGGTTGCTTCCCAGAGGGGGCAAGTGAAAAAACTTCCTCTGGTTGGCGCATTTCGTGCGCTGCATTCGCTCCCGCTCATGCCCCCTTCAACCCCACGTACAATGGGTAAGCTCGCCTGTGGTTGGCGCAATTCGTGGGCTGCATTCGCTTACACTCATGCCCCTTGCAACCCCACCTACAATGGGTTAGCTTGCTGCGCTCGCCTGTCTATCTATTACCAAGAAGCATTGACTGATAGGGCGCACTTCGTGCGCTGCATTCGCTTATGCACATGCCTCTGTCTATTCCTCTTGCAACAGTTTGGCTCCCTTTGCTCGCCTGTAAAACCTGCACCCACCATTTTGGCTGTTACCTGCTACCCCTTGGAAAGGTTGGTAGCCTGGTAACGATAATGCTAATAATTGATCTGTATTTCCCTTGTTGTGCCAAGTTTCAGATAAAGCTATAATATCAAAGTTAAAGTTAAGATTATAGAGAAGAATTTGTAGATTCTCGTTATTTCCAGGTAAAGATTGAATATTAGTATGGAATAGGCTAAGTGAAGCATGAGAATTAAGATTGTTTGTTAATTTATGGAAATCATGACTAGTGTAGTAATCAAAGTTTGAATAAAAATTAGCGAAAGTGTCAATATCATTATTGAAAAAGTCTATCGTGTTCTTTCAGATCTAATTTGCATAAATTTAATCTATCAAGGAGCCGATATTCAGGTGATTCATTTTTTGTGGACTGGCATCTACATGAGTAATTTGAATTATAAGATAGCTCAAATAGCTTGCCACTGTCTAGTTGTGAGAACGGAAGTCTCTCCTCGTAACAGGTTTTACAACACCATTGTTTTATTATGTTCGAGGTTTTCGAAAAACTGCCAAAATTGAAGACCGGAACAACGTTGATGAATAAAAGAATCACAATCGACACAGGGTACCGGGTTTGAATAGTTGCCAGATAATCTTTCAATTTGTTGTCGGTCAAAGACTGAAAGGGAGGGCAGGCAAAATGTGCACAGCCAAGTTTGATTGGATTTCTAACCAAAAATATAAAATTTTGCATGTCTAGTTTTGAGCGTATTCGATGAAACCATTTGTCGCATGAGTCGCAACAAATACAGTGCTCATAATCATGAACCATATTTAGACATTTCGGACACTTACTTCCGTCGATATCTCTAGCAGCTAAGCTCATGATAAAAGGTTAATCAGATTGTAGGATTCAAAATTATACCAAATTATATTTAAAAATCTAGGGTTTGATTTGGGTTTCGTCATCAACTTAAATTGAAATAAAGTTCCAAGTTTTGCATTTCTTTCTTTAGTTCGACGTTTTCCTTCTCGAGATTTGATTGGTTTTTAGTGTAGTGTCCATCATTTCCTTCAGCAGCAAATAGTCTTCTCTGAATATCTTGAAATGGTTCAAAAAGTACATAAACTTCTTCATAGACAAATTTTGTTATCGTATGCATACTGGCAAGCTAACGTAACTTTTGTCAATGACACCCAATGTTTAAAAACCATTTATTATAACAAACACCATTTTTGGATGATGGATGGCTATAAAATAAGGATAACCATTCACAATATATTAAATCCAACCTGTAAAGGTTTCCCTCCTTGGGCCACCTGTGCCAACTGCTGCTTCCCCAATGAAGACTACTCGCAATGAATGATCTAGTTTTACCCAAGGTCTTTTCCTTGTTTCAACATAATCAGACCAGATAGAATTTCTTCTGATATCAACTCTTGATTGTTTAGAAACAACAAGGGAACTGACATGTTTCATGATATCTTTCAGTTTCATGGGAGGATCCTTTTCTGTATCAAGAATATCATTCTGTTCTGAATCTGTATTATTCATTGAGCACATTAAATTTCCAAATGTTTCCCTTTCACTTGTGGAGTTCCAAATCTCATTAGAAGGAAGCATTAAATTACAAGTGGGACAGGATACCCTTGGTAATTGTCTTGTGACTGATGTATGGCAGGTGTGCTGTGGAACTTTGCATGTGACAGTCAATGTTAGATGTGCTGAAATTTTCGCGTCCTGTGCAAGTTGGCGGAAGTGGAAAGTCTTCCAAATTTGTCTGAACGAGAGTACTTGCAGAGATGCATTGCCTTTCAACATCATTGCATACTGGACTTGAACATACCTGCACAGTCAGAATGACAGAAGACAATTTAATTCAATTTTATTTCATAGAGCACAAGCAAGCCATTTTCTACATAAAATAAAGGCATTGTATTCCACCTAAAAAAAGACTCAACAGAACAGATTACTCACCAGTATATGATGCCGCGACTCACTCAATGGAATTTTATTCAAGCACTGGTTACACAATTCCTCTGGCACAATTGTTTCTCCTTTGCCATCTTCAGTATTCTCAAACTTATTTTGAGCAAGGCAATTGAGCTTTGAATTGGCCGTGCATAAACTCTTCCCTGCCAATAAAATTTGCAATATACTCCACCGAGTGTCCTTTTGGGCCAGGCGGAATAATCATGAGGTCACGTTTACTACTTGAAAAACACCCTGTAGGCGCTGAAGCAACTGAAGACGCTCTATTGCTAGGTCCTGAACCAGTGGTCGAGCCAATCATCTTTGATGTCACCAATGAAGAAATGTTGCTGAAGGCCGCTCAAATGACGAGAGGAGGTTCTGGCCCCTCGGGTATCGATGCAGATGATTGGTGTAAAATTTTGTCATCACGTGACTTTGGTGATGCAGGAAATGATTTGCGAAGTGCTATTGCAGCTGTCACCCGCTCCCTCTGTACACGCAACGTGGGGGATCAATCGATAACAGCATTGATGGCGTCAAGACTCGTGCCACTTGACAAAATACCCGGACTCCGACCAATTGGTGTCGGTGAAGTGTTGCAGAGGATCATGGGCGAACTCACAGATGTGTGGACAGAAGTTGTGATGGTTGTTACCAAACCTGACGTAGTCAATGCATGCGCAAACTCACAGATGTGTGGACAGAAATCAGGAAGTGTAGCCGCAATACACACAATGAAGATGTTGTTCGAGAAAGAAGAGACGGATGCGATGCTTCTAGTAGACGCTGCAAACGTGTTCAACAATTTGAATCGAAAAGTATTCCTACATAATATAGGAATAGTTTGTCCAACAAGGGCTGCGTTTTGTTAGGAATTGCTACTCGGCTCCAGCAAGGCTTTTTGTCATTGGAAGGAGAGAAGTCAAATCATATGAGGGTACGACCCAAGGAGACCCGCTTGGTATGGCGATCTACGTGATCGGAACAACGCCAATGCTCCATATGCTAGCAGAATCACGTGATGAAAATATAAAGGATGTAGCTTTTGCTGACGATATAGCGGCTGCAGGAAAGATCAATGCCCTGAGAAAATGGTGGGATACTGTTTTGTTTAATGGGCCAAAATATGGATACTTTCCACGACCTTCCAAATGTATCCTGATCGTCAAACCAGAAATCGAAGATGACGCTCGTGTTGCGTTCAATGGCACCAACGTAACCATTACACCAGAGGGCGATAAGCATCTTGGGGCTGCCATCGGAAGCCAGGAACACAGATCGGCGTACTTAAAGATCAAAAGTTGCAACATGGGCAGACGAACTGACCCTCTTATCCAAAATCGGTGAAACTCAACCTCAAGCCGCTTATTCCTGCTTTGTCGCCGGATATCAGCACAAATTAACATACTTCCTGAGAACGATACCAGATTGTGAGAATGAATTCCAGCCAATCATGAGGATGTCATTCGACAAAAGTTTATTCCATCTATAACTGGAGTCACCTGGTGAATGACAAAGAACGCAAGCTCTTGGCACTTCCAACACAAACGGGGGTCCTTGGTTGGAAGATCTTTACGGAAACCGCTAAAGAAGAATACGAAAACTCAAAGCAAGTCACACTTAGATCTTCAAAACAAAATTCTTGCATCCGAAACACGAACGGCGGCAAGTCTCAGAAACCAAATAAAGTCAGAAGAGACGAAAAAGTCAGAAAGACAAAAACGCCAGGAAGAAAGACTACAATCACTCATACAAGAGATGACTGACGAGGAACGAAAAAGAACGGCATCCAACAATCGGAAAGGCGTGTCAAATTGGCTATCTTCTCTGCCGCTGAAAGAATTCGGATTCGACATGTCAAAGCAGGAGTCCAAGACGCTCTTCATCTTCGTCACGGATGGCTGATGAACAAGATGCCGAATATCTGTGATGTGGTTCTCGTTTCGATGTACCGCATGCTCTCTCGTGCAAAAAAGGTGGCTTCGTCACTCTACGCCAGAATGAGGTCAGAAACATGACGGCAGATCTACTAAACGAAGTATGTAGGGATGTCAAAGTCGAGCCGTGCTGAACGAGTTGAATGGTGACGAATTGCAAGAACGAGCTACCAACAGGAGTCGAGAAGCAAGGTTGGATGTCAGTGCAGCTAGTTTTTGGGTAGCTGGTCAGAAGGCGTTTTTCGAGATCAGGGTCTTTGACCTTAACGCCCGAAGATACAGCAACCTAGTACTAGCAAAATGCTACTTAGCAAACGAAGCTGAAAAGAAGAGCAGTTTATAACGAACGAGTCCTGGAAGTCGAAAACACCGAACACATTCACTCCCCTAGTGTTCTCAACTAATGGAGCAATGGGCAGAGAATGTCAGATTTTTCTATAAATGCTTGAGCGAGATGATTGCAGAAAAGAAGAGGATGGAGCTCAGCATAGTAACAGCTGCGATACGTACAAAGTTGTCATTTTCCCTAACCAGATCAACAATCCGATGTGTTCGAGGTTCTCGATCAAGGTTCCAGCAACACTCGAACATTGAAGACCTTGACGTGATTCCAAAGCGATCAACAATTTCTAACGAGTAGCGACGGCGAAGCCCATCGGAGACTTTCTTTTCGATTTTGTTTTTTTTTAATATGACAGGGTGTTTTTAATAATGTAAATAGTGTAATTATTTATATATAAATATCTTCTGTATAAAATATATGTATTTCTTTTTATTTATTATAGATAGTTATTATTGTAATTTTTTTTAAACTTAAAAAAAAAAAATAATCATGAGGTCACGTTTTCCAGGCTCAATATACATCAGCTCGAAGCCACCCACATTTTCCAGAAGAGGAAATTCCTCCATCAAACAACGTTGTAAGTCCACTCCAGATCCATCACATGGCAATGACAGTTTCTTTTCACCAAGATCATGAACAAACAATTTTCGTTTCTCCTGCTGTGATGGCACCTCAATCTGGTCCTTGTCTGCCAAACAAAAAAATTTTCTTGTCACCAACTTCGCTTTCTTTGCTCTTGTTGCGCCACTATGACTTCTCTTTCGATTTCGTTACCAGCTGTACCAGATCCAGTCGTGTTGCACAGGGTACGTCTTATCACAGTGGCATAAAGGTGCAGGAAAAGACGCTGCAACTCTGAATTTACAACTGGTGTATGCGTAGATCTACTACTACCCGGCCTAGGCCCAACAGAAGCAGCTCCTGTGGAAGCCGTTGTACCATCCGTTGCAAACGCCTCTAGGCTTGGAGAAACAGATGGCCCCAAAGACTGTGTCAGATTACTTGGGGGATCGTAGGAATTTATGTTCTGTACAGCTCGCATGGCTTGTGCCAACAGTTCCTCCACTTCTCCAACTTTGCTGCTACCGGCAGTACTTGCCGCCATTTTGTCTAAACACGTGCTATAATTGACCGTAATAATGGAAAAGTGTACATAATAATGGAAAACCATGCCTAATAATGAAAAGTTGGCATAGTAAAGAAAAACTATGCCCAATTGTGAATAGTGTGTATAATAATAAAAAGAACTGTGCCTAATAAAGAAAAACTGTGCATAATAATGCAAAACTATGCCCAATAATGAAAAGTGTGCATAATGATAAAAATCATAATAGTATTGGCGGGAATGGCACTTCATATGTTACTTGCTTGAGAGGGCTCATTCTCAGGATCCTGTTAAGGAAATGGTTGTATCAGTATCTCTTTTGAGAAAGTATCTGAATACCCCAGAGGGAGAATTCATAACAATTATTCTATAACAGATCAAGATTGAAGAGGCTCTTGCTATTTCATGTCTCATAATGGCTGTATTGAGTACGTGATAAATTTACTATCAATGTATACCTGAAAAGAAAGTTGGTTTGCAACGTGGCATGCTTCTTCATCAGTTATTTAGAACAATGTGATTAGAACATCAAAATAAAATCATCTAAATGATCCAGGTATAATTTTTATGGAACCATAAAGCTAATCTGCTGTGTTACACAAACAAATTCCGAAAAGGGGCACTGACCTCTCCAGACTGTTCATTATCCTTCATTTTGATATTGTCACTAATAGAATTCTGAGCTAGTTGAGATCTAGATCCAGGAATGAAACAAGCCAAAATCTGGTTATCAGCCAGCCAACCAAAAGAGCATAAATAAAGCCAAATACCAAAAAGAGGCTGCATAAAAATTGTGCCATTCCATGTGGGTAAGTAAATAAAAACACGTGCAAATTGTGATGAAGATGAAATAAATAATGGAGACTGATGAAGAAAAAATTAGGACTCGAAATTTTAGGAAGACCAGATCAAGACCAGAATTAGGATTAGGCCCATCAAGAGCATTAGGTAATATTTTATCTACACCGTCGTCATCAACAGCACAGCAGCCGATCATCAGCATTTTAGGTCCAACGGATTCCCTGCCAAGTTATGTGATATCGTCTTTACCACGGAAAATTTCACGGCGGAAGCGGCCTTCTAAAGCAACAGGAAGTGGCATTGAAAATGGAGCTCAATATGTTTCAGCTGTTCCTGAGGGTATTGTATAAACGTTTGTAGCTATCAGGCTAGTTAGCTTGCCAGCTAGCTAGACAATGGCCGGTGGCTGAGTAGTGCGATTTATGTTATTTTTGGGGTTCTAGGGTAGGGTTGCACGAATTTGCGAGTTTGCATGAACTAGCTATCCCATCAATAAATTGAGCAGTTTCACTGGGTTTGGTGGTTGTAAATACCTATTATAAAAAAGGGAAATTTTTCGCTACTGTAGGCTACTATAGAAAGTCCGAATTGTAACCAAATCACAGCTCATTTAATTTTATTTCAATTTAGCTAAGGGGGAGGGTAGCCCTTCGGCACAAGTGCTGGTTTTCAAGGCCCCCTCTCATAAGATAAAACTAAACTAAATTACAAAAAGCAAATGATTAAAACTAAGTAAACCCTATTTTACAATCTAAAGACACCTATTTGCAATATCAAAAATTTACAATTAAAAGAAAATAAGCCTTAAGTCAATTGTTTAAGTGATCTTAGGGAGAATGTTTGCTTTTACTCAGTTTCATATAAAATTTGAACATTTTTTGCTTTAATAACGTTGTTTCATATTACCATTATATTGTTAAGATACAGGTACTCTGCCCATGTCATATAGTGATAATAGAGAGGAAACTTCAAGAATAGTATCACCTCAAATTAGTGTAGCAGGTAAGTACCCACCAAATCTGCGAAATTTCACAAAATTATCAAACCAAAATCAATTCAAAGAAATTTGAGTAGAATTTATTGTTGTTCAAATAATTGTATGAAAAACTGGTCTTTTTGCTTCATTTTAAAGGTGCAGATTCAGATTCTGATGTAGATGGCAACAATGAGAATGTAGATTGGCAGGACACTGGCGAAAATGCAATGGACTTTGTGTCACAAGATATTCAGGTGCATAGTTACTTTTGTAGTAAATTACACTATAACTACTGTATTGAATGGCTTCAGAGTATGAATTTACCAGGTATACCTGATCTACTATGTTGCTGTTTGTTACTGTTATTGTATTTACTATCTGTTTTGTCAATCACTGTATCTTGTGTTATTTGGTGTACAGGTACCAGCTGTTGGTGTTTTAGAGTCATACAGGTTTCAGGTGTTTGCTGCTAGATCTCTGATGATGTTGGATGGTAATGTGGAATTTGTTGTTCAGGATTTTGATGCTGTAAAGTTAGTTTTAAAGGTACAGGTTGTTATAGTAATAATTTTCTACTTGATCAACTTTACTAACGCACATGCTGTAGATGTTTCAATTTTGACCAATTGGTTTTAATTTTGGATTTTTTTTACTTTGCAGCCGCGGAAATTCTGTTTTGTAACAAGGAAGCCACTCATGTTTGTTGATACTACAAAATGGGTTTACCACTGTACTTGTAACAAAGAATTAAAAACTTATGTTGATGGTCTGTTGAAAGAAATTGATCAAATTTCAAATGGTATCTTGTTGCTTTTTTGCTGTGTACAATTTTGCAAACCATTTACCATGCAAAATTTGATTTCAAAGTTTTTGATTTTTAACTATTTTTTTTATAGATTTTGAATCATATTTGTCTGAAAAGTATTGCATTTGCTTACATATAAAGTTGTGTATGCAAGTTGCCAATTACTGGGACACATTGGGTGACATTTCTCCAGCCAACTATCTGGAAGGTGCCTGCCAATTGTTCTCATTACAACTGTATTTTTTACTTGGATTTTCTTTTTCAGGCAAAGCATTGCTTTGGAAATTGTATAATTATTATACTACTGTATGTGGATTTGTTGGAATTTGTTGTTCATTTGTCTGATGTATTGAAGACAAGTCACCCCAAAACATATGTTCGCAAAGCTGTCTCTACAAAACCAATTCCATCTATGTCGATTCAATCCCAAGCAAGTATGTTCAATGGCACTCTGGCATCTGTTTTGGATGTTGAAAGCTCTAAGCTTGTACCAGATTTTTCTTCGACGATTTGCCCTGATTGCGGCTCGTTTTTGGAAGAAAATGCAATTGAGTGGAATGAAGATGGATGTCAGCTGCTTACCCAAAAGATGATTTTTGGTGTTTTAGGTAAACTGACATCTTTTCAGCTGCAACGATGATATCGAGTTAAAAAATGATTTATTATGAACTGAACTTGATATTTTAATGTCTTCTTTGGTTTAGTACCTTCTCAGAGATGCAGCAATGAGCAATGTGGACACGTGGAAAGCTACGATGGCTGCTCAAAAGGTGTTTTGAATATGGGTGATTTTCTTGTTGGGCATGATGTTATGAGGGATTATATGAACCACTTTTTATATGGCCACAGGTGACTATTTTTATTGTATGCCTGCAACACAAATTAAATTAAGTATTGCGGCTTTTGTACAACCATGAAAGCATTTAATAACGCTTATTTTTTTATTGTAGCCAAAGCCTTGTTAGTTACCTTGAAATCTGGAAATTGAACCTGGCTTCATCTAGAGTCGACATCAAACATTGCCTGAATTATCAACAATGGAGAATGTCTTGGTACTCGTTTCTTCAACTGCTTGACATCAATTTTCATTTGGGTTTTATGTGTGATGATTGTGGCCCACATCCAAGGATAGTTTTGTGTGATGCAACGTCACTCTGTTATCGGCGAAAATACGCGCAGCTTTGCCCGAAGATCCTGGCATGCTTGAATCACATGGTCTCAGAGGAAGATAAGTACTCTTACTTTATTAATTTGAGTATGATATGTAGTTTTGATCTGTAAAGAGATCAATTGCAGATTCTGGGCGTTGATGTATGGGTATTTAATTGACTGTAGCCTTAACTTACTTGAGCTGTACCTTGTGATTCAATATTTGTTAATTTTTACCAGTTTCAAGGAAAGAGTGTTTATGTCTGACACAAAGACAAGAGAGAGATTCAGAAAATTTGCTGTTTCCAGGAAAATGATCCACCAGGAACAAACTGTACTGAAGGACGACCTTGAAAACAGTCATCCAAATGTATGCAGAGTGCTGGAAGAATGTGAGGAGCTGTTTCAAGGTTACGAGCAATTTCCCTCTGCGATATGGGTCTTCTTCAAATGCTTGTCATCTGCCTCTGCTGTCTGCTCATACTTCCCTGCAAATGGTGCTTTGCCGCATTTGGTACGCCATCTTGCAGCTGGTCTAGTTATAAGAAAAGATCCTGAGTCGTTTGCAGATCTCCAGTCATATCCGCTGATTGTCTACGGCGTTTTGAAAAGCTTGCCTGCAGTTTCTCTGTCTCCTGCTTGGGATGCACTTTTCTGTGAGCTGAATGAACAGGCAGAAAAAATTTTGAAATTTGACCAGCACAAGCTTGGGTACGATCAGAATGATTATTCCGGCATTTGTGGATATTTTCCTGCATGGCCACGCCTTTGTAACCATGGGAGATATTTGATTGATGACTCCAAGAAGGAAACGCACAAAAGCTGCTCAAAAACTTACCCTGGCCATCCAAATCTGATGCCTGGCATATTCACTATGTATTGTTGTTACGGTTTGTATGAGATCTCTACTTGCTGTTTTGATAGAAACAGTAGGTACATGCATGTTGTGCTTAAAAAATACTTTGTATTTACAAATTTCTGCAGCTACTTCAACTTTACCACTACACATTACTTTTCAGAGATATGTTATGGATTTGCAGTGATGGAATCTCCTGAATCTACAAATGTTCCGTTTACAATAGTTCGAACACGTTTTCCAACAGGTGTATTAACAATAGTTTAAGGGAATAGCTTTCTGCCTTCCTGGAGTGTTGACTGTTGAAAAATAAATTGTACTTGTGTTTCAGCGCCTGATGCAATAGTGTACGACAATTGCTGCCATTTGCAGGATTATTGTTTAAACCGGGATCCTGGCTACTTCATGAATTGCAATTCTTTTGTTGATAGATTTCATTGGAAATATCACAAAGGCTAAAATATCATGTTTTTTTAAATAAAATTTGTTACACCCAATTTTATAGTCCAATTGAAAATATTCAATTTATAATGGTTATTTTTTTATAGCTTCTGCTGAAAGCTACAACATCAGCGTTCACAGCAAATATGCCAACATCAATACCCAAATCAACGAGCAAAGGAATGCGACGTTAAAAATGCTGAAGAGCCAGCTTTCTTACATGACAAACGAGAATTTTATTAATCATGTTTGCCTTCTTTTGTGGGATTGGAATAGGAGGGTCATGGAGAGACGATAATTTTGGAAAACGCTTTTTGTACATGTTTTCATTGATAACAGAAATGATAGGAGTAAATTTATTCAAATGTAAGCACCATCAACATTGTGTTTTGAGGTGCAGGATACTTTTTGTTATTCGTATTCTGTTAGGTCGACAGCAATGGATACCCCCACACAATTATAACAACATGCTTATGAAGGCGTTAAAGAAACTTTTTACTTTCTTTTGTATAATATTACATTTATGAGTGTGTGCGTGCACTTGCCCATCATCTAGTAAAATTCTACTGTCAAAAAGTATTATTGCACAATTTGCAAGCTGGAGCTATGCAAAAAGTAACAATACATACTTTTTTATGGATGAATAAATTGTTTTACTTGTCTCCAATGAATTACATATTTTAGTCAATATGAAGATAATGGTTTTGATTTTAATTGTTCACTACGTTTTTGTTGAAATGAATAATATCCATTTTAGAATTT
>RQOL01000537.1:64186-190021 GCA_013076295.1 Sanderia malayensis
CATTTGATTGTGGAGATGTTTCTTTTAATGAGTGTTACGATATTTCAAAGCCAGTCTATAAAAAAATGATGGATATTTATTCTAGAAAACTTTCTGTTTCTTCGCAAGATATCTTTCATATAGAGAAAATGACTCGTGGACAGTCGCTAAATAGCAGTTTGATGAAACACCGCCTTTATCGTCTAACAGCTTCAAACTTTTACACTGCTGCTGTTAATACTGTTGAGCTATCCTCAAAAATCAATTCAATGTTTTATACATGTTTTACAACTGCAGCAACTAACCATGGCAAAAAATTTGAAGGACATGTTGCTGAGCTGTATAGAATTTTTCTTAAAGATTGTGGCATAAATGGTATCATTTCTGAAACTTGCTTACAATTATCTTCTTCTTTTCCTTATCTTGGTGCATCTTGGGGTGGTATGGTTTCTTCTGGAAGTGATAGATAAATTAAGTGCCCATTTTCCAAATTCAAAGGCTCTCGTCAAGATGCACTTAAAGATAAAAGTTCTTCTTGGCGAGGTATGATAGTGTGCTTATTTTGGATTTGGACCATGAAGAAATGTATCGCTTGGACCATGAAGGAATCACCACAGGGTAACAAAGTATATTATGTGTTGCACAGGGTGTCGAAGTATGCAATTAGTAAATGCGCGGGACGGTCAGACGACGGCAGTTATCTGGAACTGGATGTGCACATGCAGCATAGTTGTTGCAGTTTGCATTGTATTCGAAAGCATTCTGCGTTGATTGCTGTGCTGTGCTATTATTTTTTATTAAGTGTAAAATTTCAGGAGCAATAAAAGGGCAACCAGTTGTACAGAAGGAAAAGAGCAGATCAAAATCGGTAGGTACCCACACTTGTTTATACATAGGCAATAATAAGTAGCATCCAAGAATTGCTTACATGGTTTGCTGATTACCCATGATCTTGTTTGACGCCTTTGATTGTATTTTAATAATCAGATGTGTGATTCCTTTAACACCTGATTTATTTGTTTATATTTAGACATCATTCATAACAGATCCTACAAAACGACGAAGGTTTGACCAGAGGCAGGTCAAGCAAATGAAAAAGCAGGTATAGTCAAGCATAATTACACCACAGATGTATGAATCATTGAATGGGATTAGAATAGTAATGAATTCAGTTTTTTGACATTTTTTAGTGACCATGTTTCTATTTGTCTCTAAGTTTTAATTTTATGGGTACAATATTGGTATGTGAGAATCAAAGTTTCAGCAATTTGTTTCTCATTTGTGGCAGGAAAAGTCTACTTTTCAGGTAGTGTTATTGGGAGTTGCATATTGTCTTTGTCTTGTGTAGACCTTTTACTAGATTTGAATATTATTTTCCTCTCATTAGTCTACATATGTGATATGGCCTCCTATTTTTGCTAATCTAGCATCTCCTGATTGGAAACCACTTGCTAAAGACCATTAAATTGTGTCCAAAATATGCAAGTATATAGAACAGGGCTCTGCATTTGTTGATAGCGGTGAGTATGATTTCATTTGCCATAAAACTGGTCTGGCAGCTGATGATTATTATTTGGTTTTGAGTTATTACCAAAACTTTGAAATTATGCATATTTACAATGGTCTGAAATGGCAAATATGTATACAATTTAGAAATTTTATCTAGCTGCACTAATGAGCCCTGAAATTGGGTGAAACCAGTTTTTGCAGATTTTAGCATGTTAAATATAGTAATACATTGGCTTAGTTTTTATATCTGAATCCACAATGCAAGTCAGAACTTACACTGTTTTTTTGATTTTTACAGATTCACAGTTTTTAATTACAAGATGTCTTTCTTGAATGTAAAATCAATGAACCAAGTATAATGGTGTCGTATAATGCAACTAAGTGTCTAATAAAATTTGTTAGGTTTAAAGACACAACAAACTGATATTGTGGATGACTGGAGAGAAAAGAATGTCCCGTATAAGCGAAGTGTTGTTCAAGATATAGTAACTGTAAATGGTATGGTATGGTATTGATCACAGTGTAGACCTACCCAATGGATTTCTTTTTTTGCTATTGCCATTTAGTAAGGATTAGTATGATTCTAATTCTAGGAATATTAAAATTTGCCTTCTTTCTTTGCTGATTGCTTGTCAGAGAGGCAACAAATACCATTTCTTAAGTTATTGGTATGAGTTGCGCTGGGAGTCAACTTCACAGCCTTGCACACTGCAATCAAGCATTCTGCCAATGCGCTATGAGCTGATACAATTTATAAGGCTGAACTAATGAAGTTTTTATTGACAAATAGGCTCTCAAAAACCAAATTGGGGAAAGGAAGTCTGTAAACCTTTTTGGTGGCCCACCACCAGCATTCCATTCATTGGACCCAATAATAACAGGACAGATAGAAGACTGAAGGTTGATGATTTGGACAACATCATACAGGCATTTATAGATAGCCGTCCAGTAAATTCTCCAAAGCCTCCTGTTAATGAGACAATGGATATTGATGATGGTGATGGTGATGATGATGAAGATAATGATGATGGTAATGATAGCGATGATGGCATGGGTGGTTTAGCTCCAAGTGGGGAGAGCTGGAAGCTGATAGACTCTGTGAAGCAGGCTTGTTCATATTCATAACTTGTAACTCATGGCAGTATAATTATTTTTTGCTCTTATGATATGTTTCATTTATTTTCAATTGATACGTTCCACAATTTTTGTTTTTATGAAATGTCTGTGGATGATGCACAGTAGGCATAGCTTAGACGGCGCATTATAGGCGCGGCGAATTAAATTATTGTACGAAAAAAAACTAAGTGTCAATTAAATTCGCTGATAATTCGCTTGATTAAGCCCAACAGCGAATTGAATAATTAAATTCGCCCATAATGCGCTGTGTCGAGCGAATTATAGGCGCATTATGCGCCCTTGATTTAGATGGCGCACTATGAGCGCAGCGAATTAAATTGTTGTAATTGTTGTAATTGTCAATCATGAAATCAATGGCGATTGGCAATGATTCTTAGTGATTAATAGCTGCTACACATGCGTAGAAAAAAAACGCCAAAAATTTGACAACAACGGCATTATCGAAGAAATGGCTGCGTTTAGGAAAATAAGTCATGAATTAGCAAAAAGATATGACGAGTCTAGCCCAGAGAATAGCTTAGACCTTTCTGAAAGTTTTAAAGCTTCACTCTGCTCGGATGAAGAAAATGTCAATGATTTTGAAGAATTGGAGGAGTCAAGTGAAGAGCTTCCCGGCGGCAAAGGCCTAGGCCTAAGCCAAAGTTCAACAAAAAAGAAAGGGAAGAAAGGCAGAAAAGCAAGCTGGCCAGACGAGTTTGTCAATGAGATGGTTGAGGAAATTTGCGAAAACGAACATTTTTGTCGTAGATTAATCTTTACCAATAATAAGGCTTACAAAAATCTGGAAATTTACCAGAAGGTAGTTGCTAAGGTAGCGAAGAAGTTGATGGAGGAGCGTCAACAGGAGTTTACTTTTACTGCACAGCAAGCAAGGACAAAGTTTAAAGCATGTGTGGCAGCATGCAAGAAAGCATCAATGACTAGAAGGACCAAGTTGGAATTGCCAACTTCATGGAAAATAAACCAAAATGGTTTCACAAACTGTTTCCGTACGTTGAGTCCAGAGACTCGTGTAACCCAGAGATGGCAAAGGAACCATCATTCCAAGTCTTGGATGAGACCGTTACATCAGATGTGGACAGTCTTGGAGAAGAAGCAACTGTTACTAAGAAGACGGCCATGAAGCAAGATCTTTTTGTCCCCGTTCCTCCAAAACGAGCAAAGCAGGAAACAACTCAAGAGTTGTTAAAGGGGGCTGTTATTGCCTTCAACAAGGTTGCCTCTTCTGATCCCACAGAGAGTTTTCTCCAATTCATGAGAGAAGACAATGAAAGAAGTAGGCAACATGATAAAGAAATGGCTGAAGTGCATTTGAAAATGCTGCAGACAATAATGATGCCCCCACACCACCCAGATCAATACAATGTTCCACCACCAAACTACCATCAAGCCCCTGTAACTTATCATCCAAATGTTGTTCAAAACAAAACAGAAAAGAGCGCACCTCGCTGGATAACATTTCTAAATGAAGAAAAGAAAGGATTCAGTCAGTAATTCTTCTTGATTTTTAGAACTAAAGTGACAATAATACTACTTTCTTTGTAGTTTTTATTCTAGTTTTCTCATAACAACAGAACACAAATTGAATTATATCAAAAGTTAGTCTAAACATGAACATAATTAGTATAAACATAATTTTCTGTTTGAATATTTTTTAGAGCTTTGCAAACATGTCTACTTTTTTCTGGTGCATTTAATTTAAAACCCAGTAACAAAAGAGCAATAACAGGAGTGTCTTTAAAATTTTAAAAGATTATCAAAGCATTCATGTGTTCAAGACACACCATTCCCAGTCTTTTCTTTCCAGTATTTTAACTTAAGAGCATCTCTTATTTGGCCAGCTTTAGTTGAGCTCTCTGGAATCCTTCTGCAACTCGTCATGTGGAGAAGGTCACTGACAGCAGCTGGTGGTCTTTTTCTTTGAGTGCTTGGATCTAATGTCAAATCCCAAGCACTGAAGCATTTATCACTCACATCAATGCAAAGATTGTGCAAGATGATACATGCAAGGGACATTATTCGCACAGTTGGACTTCAGATTCATTTTTGCGCTGTAATATGCACCAACACCCTTTAAGTTGGCCGAAAGCTCCCTCCACAACCATGCGAGCCCTGCTCAAACGATAGTTAAAATGTTGTTCAGTTGTTCAGTGAGAACAGCACTACCATATGGCTTCATAAGCCATGGCATAAATGGAAAAGCAGAATCGCCGATCGGCATGGGGTATATCTCAACACCAGCATCTTTCTTGCAATACTTTGGAACAAAGTCTCCATCAGAAATCTTTTGTATAAGGTTGTCGACTGAAAAATCATGGAGTATGGTTGTTCCAGGATATCCACTACTAGCAAGAATTGATACTTGGCATTTGCTATTGCCATCACAATGATGGACTAGAAATTCTTGAAGTTGTGATATTCTTTGGCACTCTCAGCACACCTTTCGGACATTTAATCGGTATGTGGTAGCCATCATAGCTCCAAAGCAGCATTGATATTGCACTTTGATCAAACAATAACCTTTGCAAAGAATTGATGTCTGATGGCATTTTTGAATCTACATATTCATGCCACATGCAATCAACAAGGGTTCGCAGACTTCCTCGACAATCAAACAAACTGTTGCTTTACCTAAACCAACCAGTTCAGCTATGGTGTGTAGGTAATCACCCCTGGCAAGCCTGTAAATACAAACAGCTATTCTCATCTCTGGTGACACTGGGGCTTCTGTAACCGATTCTTTCGCCAGTCTAGGTTTGATTTTGTTGACTATTAACAGGAATGTTGCTTTTGTAACACGAAAATTTTGTTTGAATCGTGTATCATCAAATTTTGTCCATACCATATTCCACCAGCCTTGAATTGTCGGCAGACGCTTGCATCTCCTTGTTGTGGGCCTTCTTTCTGAAGAAAGGTGCAGAAGGAGCACAAGTTGAAAAGACAGAGCAACTCTCGTTCGCCACATTCTGTGCATTTCCATGAAAATCCGCATCCTTGTTTGCTTCTTCCGTTTAATTTGATTTCCACGATTGCTCCTTGCCAATATTTGTGAATAAACAAGCAGAGATGTTTTTGAAGGCGCCATTTTGGAAAACTGTGAGCGAGGCACAGGGACGCAATGTAGTGAGTCTAAATTTAATTCGCCACGCACATAATCCGCCGTCTAAACTCTCGCTGAGGCGCATTATTATTTGAAGCGCTCTACAGGCGCATTATGGGCGCATCAATGATAATTTAATTCACTTCGCCCATAATGCGCCGTCTAAACTATGCGTAAGTCATATGGCAAAGCTATCATGGCCCGACATGAAAAGGTTTTGTGAACTGGCTGATGATACTCTTCAAAATTTTGAAGCCAGGTTTAAGGAATCATGTTCTCAGAGTGTAACAATGAAAGATGTTGCAATATGGTATTGTTTGTTATATTTTTACTCTTCTCGTTGCATGTAACGACCTTTTTGGTCATCAATTATAATGTACAGCATTTTTTAGATTTTTTCTTATATTTTGAGCCATTTTCACAGGGAACGCAGTCACGTTAAACGAGCTGGAGAGCTGAACTTGGAGTCACTCAAGATGGATGGCTTTGACAAGAGCCTGTATAGATCATTGGCAAGATCATGTGGAAGTGAATGCAGTTGGGCAGCATTGAAAATGGCTGTTATTCACAAGAGTATCCTTGATGAAGACCTCATAGTAAAGGAGGCAAGTACATGTTTTCATATATAAAATTTTGTGGGCGATTTTATTGATATAGTTTAATTTTTCTCAAATAAATCATTAATGAAAATTATAATTTCAGTTGCATTCTGGTTTGGATGGCATGTTTCCAGCAACAAGCATGGAAAGTCTTCCAAAGGATGGATCAACTGGTTCAACATTGTTGATCTCTTGAAAATGACTTGCGTATTCCAGGAAGAAATTTAGGCAACATTACATAGCAACAAGCATGCAGGTGAAAAGTTTATAAGATGGTTAAATATGATGGATGTGATATGATAAATATGATAGCTAGTTCGTTTTTCATTGTTCTTTGGTATATGTTGTGTGAGTTGATATCGTAATGAAGTCATTGTTGCTCATTTTCCAGTTATTCTTGAAATATACACTGCTACAAGATACTTGAAGCGCGACATTGAAGTGATGTCTGACCTGCAACTAAGTGAAGCAATCCTGTATCCTGGAGATCCTATCAAATGATCAACTAGTCCTTTGAAGCTTATGCTGGTAAAAACTGGTGATGAAAGTCACTTGCTGCCATTCGAAATGCCCGAGCACATTCGCCAATGTGCTGCTGAAATTTATTGCGTCGTAAAAATAGGCAATTTGCCACATTTAATTGCAAGAATTGCCTGTTTAGTTACCATTTTGTTTGCGTAACAAGGAATGAAAGTGACCAATTGTTCGATGACTGCGGTTGCAAAGAGTTGATCAATGGAAGAGCAAGGTACATTTTTCTCTTGGACATATGACAATATTTATTCTACGTATCACTGAATTTGTAAGTTAGTAAGATTGTGATGCATTTTAACACCTAAAATTGAATTTCAGGGTGAAATCATTCTGCAATGCCAAATTATTTCAAAACTTTTTAAACTTTGACTATTGTTGAGCTACAATTTAAGGCATGTCGCATATATTGTATTGATAGATTGCATATATTGTATGTATGCTAACCAAATGAAGTTGCCATGTTGGGTCACTTAATAGTAATCAATAGTTTTTTTATTCAGCAACTAATGAAAGAGCTCTATGACGGTGACACTGCTTCGTGTAGATACACGAAGAACTACAAATATCTATTTCAGCTGAATTGTTTTCTTGGACAATTTTCAAATGAGCGTGTAAGTCACTTACTGAAGTTACACAAAAATAGAAAATACATACCTCTTATTGTTTATGGTGCATGACGCGTCTTTATATATATATATTATTTTAACGTTCTTGAGTTCTTGTTTGTAGTATTCTGTGCTAATTGATTGTTTGTGCGAGTGGCTGGACATTGTCCCTAAATCTGATCAACATATTTGTGGTGATAGTTTCTTCCTCAATGTTGTTATTACAGAGGTATGTTTCTTCTTTAGAATGTCATCACACTCTTTGGAATACTGGTCTCCACCCAGTTATATAGGAATTTCAAATTTCGTGTAATTTTGTTCAACCTTTCTGTCGTACAGGTTTTGATCTTTCTTTCTGGTGACAAGACTGAACGCTGAACGCATTGTGGACGGTGTGTTCCATCAAGCTTCATAATGCATAATGCAATTGTATTTTGATCTAAGCATTGTGAATGTGATCTTTGTCATGACATGATATGTGAATCGCTTGTGAATGGCTATTTTACATGTATTATTTATTGAATTGTTGCCATGCATGAATCATGTTGTTACTATAGGTACTATTATGTTCTATTCACCTATAAATGACTGGTGGTTTGTTATTTTGTGCTTGTTTTTTGAACACTTTGTGGATATCATGCGGACGAATGTGAAGATTTTGTTGCCACTAATCATTTCATTTGCTAAAGTACTAAGTTATCATGAAATTTACCGAGTGAGAATATGTTGTAATTCCTACTACGTTTGGATGAAACCAGTCATTCCCTGTGAAGCAATTGTGCTGCTTCTTCACGTCATGTATGGGGCAAAATTGTTACCCCGAGTTTGGGTAAGTCTACATTACTTTACTTGATTAAGATGTTAATTCAAATAATGCTAAAGCTAACATATATCACTTCATTACTGCTAAAGGGATATTAATTTGCCATGTTTAAAGTACAACAATGCAATATCAACAATGCATCCCGCAGGATTGAAACATGCTTTTCAACTATCTCAACAAAGTTGCAATTGCTATTGCTATTGCTTCAAGATACGATTTCGAAACCAAAAAAACTCTTGAGTTTCTTCATTGTTGCATTTTGCTGGTCATTCACTTGACTGTTTATATCTTCATATTGCACATATGACGATATGCTGTATGCTTTGCAGCAAGCTGAAGAACAAATTAATAAAACTCTAAACTGTAGGTATTGATGCAAAAACATATGCATAAAAATATTCATATTTCTCCATGTGGTACATACATTTGTGATTACGCCAATGGAAGCGATCAACTAAGAACTTAGTATGCTTGAAAAATGCAGCATCTCGGTTGAGACAATATGCATGCAAATTGCAACAGTTGTCATAGATTATGGTTCGTGGGGCGGAAAAGAAATATAACATTACTTTATAGTGACAAGATTTTTTTTCAGATTAAGATCAGTATGTCAAGACCTTTTATTACCTTTAACAAAACGGGAACGAAATGCAGAAAAGGGTACATTTGGAGACTCGTGAGCATCCATGGCTTGAAATCCATAATTGAAACCTATGGTAAAACATGCAAAATAAGAACGAGCAACAAGCATCAAATTATATAAACATCGTCACCGTTCAAATATCAACAACCAACGCAATGTGACCCACCATGAGGACAGTAAATGATAAAAATTCCAGGAGTTAAGGTTGGGTGACCCAAGCTCTTTTTCGTGTAACTATCTTCTTTTGAAGTTGAGAAGTCAAGCTCAAATGATCCTCGTTGCCTGCATACAGGTAATGTTCCCACTGAAGATTCACCAGCCACACTCTCCACAACAAATGTGCTAATTGATATTTGCCTCAGCCAATCAAACAATTTTTGCCATGCCAGAGGCAAACAGTCACCAGGAAGACCACTCAAAACATCGTATAGAAATGGTACTTCGTGACGTAGAGCAATTAAGAGGGCTGGACTGGCTTTCACATTAACCAGGCAGAGATTATTAAGTAAATTCCTGCATGCATCACTTGGAGGAATATAAGAGCATACTGGACTTTTACTGCAAATGCAAAGCAAAAAACTGCTTATCTGCTTGACAGGAATTTAATATATATATTCTGCGGAGTCACGTGATGACGCACTTTCCTTGCCAAAAACAATGGATTCGACCCGAAACAATAGGTCGAACGCCCAAAAACAATGGGCCGAAACGGCGAACCGTGTGATCACAAAGGATTTTTTGTATGTGGGTATATGGCAATGAAATTCACAATGAATGTTTAGTTTATTAATTTAACCAGGGTAATGGATTTTGTTTTTCGATTTTCTCCCTAATTATTGAATTATTCCATTAATTATTCTGCTAATTGTGCTATCACGAAAAAACTACGGTTTACGCTGGCGAAACTTCCAAATTCGCGTCCCGAACTCCATTTTCGAACAGAGTATTCGCTCTTCACATGACCCGTTTCGCCTTTTGCTGTAATTTGATTGGCTCTTTCGCAACTTCACGTGAACTGTCACACGTATTTCGTTATCATGCAAATTTGCCCTCAGGTTGAACAGCAGGTACTTTTGGAGAAGACGCTTGTTTTTGTTTGCACACAAAGGATAACTGGGCGCCTTTCAAAGTGTTTTACGACCTGAATTATCTTTGCAAAGACTTGCTAATTGTTTGAGAGACCTCTGGAAAATTACAGGAAACAATTCACAACACAGGTGATAGCTTTGTTTTGTTTTTTGAGTGAGATAGTTGTAGTTTAGGTAGTAGGCGACCGCCATTGTTGCTTTGGCATGCTTGCGACGCTTAGGCCTAATGTAAACAAGCCCAAAGTTTTAATAACCAAATTATGATAAGGGGTTATCAGGCGAGCGAAGCGAGCCAAACTGTTGCAAGAGGAGTAGACAGAGGCATGAGCGTAAGCGAATGCAGCGCACGAAGTGCGCCAACCACAGGCGAGCGCAGCGAGCTAACCCATGGTACGTTGGGTTGAAAGGGGCATGAGGGTAGGCGAATGCAGCGCACGAAGTGCGCCCTATCAATCAATGTTTCTTGATAATAGATAGACAGGCGAGCACAGCGAGCTAACCCATTGTAAGTGGGGTTGAAAGGGGCATGAGCGTGAGCGAATGCAGCGCACGAAGTGCGCCAACCACAGGCGAGCGCAGCGAGCTAACCCATTGTAAGTGGGGTTGAAAGGAGCATGAGCATGAGCGAATGCAGCGCACGAAGTGCGCCAACCACAGGCGAGCACATCGAGCTAACCCATTGTAGGTGGGGTTGAAAGGGGCATGAGCGTCAGCGAATGCAGCGCACGAAGTGCGCCAACCACAGCGAGCATACGCGAGCGCCCCCGGCTAGTGTTCTCATATTCTGCTTGTATCCATTCGTATATATCACTTACGGCTGAATATTCACCACTCAACTTCTTTTCCATTTGCACCAAATCATCGTCAGATAGCTTTCCTTTTCCTCCAAGATGCACCGACGTTGACCATATCTCCACAAGATTTTTGGTCTTAGAATCCTGTATGGCAAGTCTATCGATGAAGAAACTGAAAGAAAAACAATAATCTTTAATGGGACACACATTGGATAAAGCAACTGCCTAAAAGTAAATATAACACATTAAAAATATGCGACAACATACGAAGTTCTTTTTACAATTTGATGATGACGATCTTTATCACTAGTAAGAAGCAATAACTGCTTCCGGAAGCCCAGACTAGTACCATCACAAGCAAACAATGACGTCTGGAGTTGGTCCACAATGGCTGCAGATGTTCTTGCTATTATCTTGCTATATTAAGAATTATCTTGCTATTTTTGGTGAAAAAGTTCGCGACGCAAAATCTTCAGGTTGTTAGCAAAATCTCCAGATTTTAATAAAGAAAAATTTTAAATATCCATGTTTTTAAGTTTGGGAGGTTGGCAGGTCTGCAGTCCCACTCGCCCAGTTCGAAATTGAGAATTGGGACGCGAGTGTGAGAATACGAAAACAATGTCGTTGAATGACATAACAATGCAATTTTTGTTGTCAATCAAAGTATTACGCGGGAATAAATGATGATGCCCAAAAGATTTGGCGCTCTTTTATTCATTCTTGCTTTGATCTGCTGCTTTCATGACCACATTGTTTCCTATTGAATATTGTTTCCTGTTGAAGATTATTACCGAATATTGTAAAGATTATATAGTATCACGATTGGCACAGTAACTCAAGACAGAAAAACAAAAAGAAGACAAGTGTATTTTATGCAATGGCAGAGATGAAGAAAGGAAGGTAATATCGGCAATAATGAAGAAAGGTAACACATGGGAGGTAAGGTTCTATAAATATTTCAAAACTGCATCCATAAATCTTAATGTGAATTTATCATGCACCCTGCCGTGATAACTCGATAAAGCCCCTCTTCTCGATTAAGACGCCCCCTCAAAATCAGTCTGAAACATGGAATTTAACAAAAGCCTAATTGAATTATCACGGTAAGTGCGATTTAGCTATTTATTTCGATATTCACGGAAAAACAATGGAACCCCGCCTAATGACCACCTCGTTAATACGGACACCTCGTTATTACAACCACTTCTTTTGCTACGAAGAAACAGCTATACATACATAGTCTTAATCAGCCTACCAAGAAAACTCTGTTAATGCGGCCTCCAGTTATTACGGCCAATTTTCTGTGGCCCGTTAATGGCTATATTAACCAGGTTCCAGTGTAATACAAAGTGAATTTAAATACATCGTGGGGGTCTAATTTGTAAAGGGTCATAATTATCTGATTTCAGGTTATTGCTACAAGTCATAAAATGTCAAGAGAAGAAATAGCAGATATGAACCTGCCACCAGTGCAGCGTATATATGATTACTCCAATGTGACCTGTTCAGCAGTAAAAGTCTTTTCAGGGCAAACAGAGATAGTACGAGCCATATTTTCGTTAGCTGACTGCCAGGCAATGTGTGCGACAATCGAATCTGCTTCAAACAAGTTTATCTCCGTGAAAGTTTTGGGGAAGACTCATAGTTTGGATGATATTTGCGCAATGATCACCATTCATCAAATGACCAACATCAAAGATGAAGTTGAAAATGAACGAAAATGGTTTGAAGAAGTTGCTACTGCTCCAATTTCAAGTTGCATAAAGCCCAGTGAAGAGTTGAGACATTTTCAAGCGCTGCTTTGGAATTCACCAAACAACAATGTATTATTGGAACCATCTACAACAACTGAAGACATGTCATATCTCTGCTGCTCTTGATGGCTCTCTCTCCAAGTTCTGGAAGCTCTTGTTGAACCTCTGAACAAAGTATGTATTGGGAGGAAGGTTTTACTACATGGTAGCTTTCTCAATCATACCACAAAAGCAGTATACCAGAAGCTTTCTTCAAACGCAGAATTTCTGCAACCTCTGGAACGTCTCATGATAATTTTGAATGTCGGCAGAAACAAGGGTCAAACGGTCATCTCGGGAAACAATAAAGCTGGAAATCACTGGAGTATGGTGGAGCTTGACGTGACAAGTAATAAATGCACGTATTTTGATTCTCTTGGATGGTCCTCACCAGTTAACCTGACAAATGCC
Organism: Sanderia malayensis; assembly: GCA_013076295.1. NCBI lineage: Eukaryota > Metazoa > Cnidaria > Scyphozoa > Semaeostomeae > Pelagiidae > Sanderia > Sanderia malayensis. The sequence continues at coordinate 77,202 of RQOL01000537.1, forward strand.
ATCCAGCCTATTCTTCATGCTGTTGGTATGTTGAGCGGCACAAGCATTCAGTGCCCTGTGAAGATTGCTGCTGCACATAGTTCCACATGTACAGCATCCAGAATAACCTGCCATGAAAAATGCTTCATAAATTATCCTCTGCAGCAATGTGCTCGGATTTGCGGAACAGTGCCACTTAAACCTGCCAACCTCCCAAGCAAAATGCGTTGGTGCCCCCATTATATGGGAGGATGTATATCATAAAATGGCACACAGTGAGTGTCTCGCATGGTTAAGACATCCATCACGGCATGCTTGTTACATTCGAAAAGTACTAATATCTTGGTATATAAACCAAGAAATCAATTTGAAATACCTTGGAGTAATGGAACAGGAGGTGCGTAATAATAACTTACTCAATCATGTTTCTCGTAGCTATCTCAAAGTAGCAATCGATTCTATATTGCATACTCTTCTTAGATCATGGAAATGAAAGCCACAGCATCGTCCTGTGCAGAAAAAATCTTTTCTGACAAATCACCGAAGGTAAACAACTGGTTCAGTTCAGTGTTAAGTAAAAGTGATTAGTGTCAATTGTAAACACTTCTTGAAATAAGATAAAACTGCAACTATATCCCTCGTAGGTCCAGTCGTCAATTTATGACACTACAGAATTGAAAGAAGATGAAGAAGAGGAAAACGTTGTGAATTCTCCAGAGCTCGTGGATAATCTAATATTAACATAGAGTTGCTCTCTCGTAAAAGATGCCAAATAGAGGTATGGAAAGCTTCCGAAAAGCATTACTCAATTTGTAAATGGTTTTATTCTGCAGCTTCTTATATAGATGCTTACTTTTCTAGGAAACTTCTAGCTCCATGGTAGGAAAAAAAGCAAAAAACGAAGATACACAGAAGCTCATTTGCAAATACTGTAGTGCACTTCTGAGCTCGAAGCACACACTATATAAACATAAAAAGAGAATGCACAGTAACAAAAAGATTGAAACAAACGACACTAAAAACAAAGCAGGAGGTGCAATCAACTGTCCAGATTGCCATTTCAGGTAGTGAAACCTTTCTCAAATTCAAGAGAGTATCTAGCTATTTGTAGTAAATATGCAATCACTGAACAATTTCTAAACTTCTTTATTCTCATTTGTAGTTTCTCAACAAGATTGGGTCTAATTGAACACCTTGTGAAGGTACATGAGAGGGATCTGCACATTGAAGAGAATAATTTTCAGAATTGGGGAGAATTTCAAACTTGGAAGAAGAAGTTGGAAAAAGATTAACGTGTGTGGTTTGTCACAAGTCGTGGAAAACGTAGCTATCACAGTTTTGAGCAATTTTGGTTCATTTGCAACCGAGAAGGCAATCCACGCTTGTGCAAAGATAGGCAGAGAGCTTTGAAGAGACAAGGTAGCAACAAAATTGGAGGACACTGCATTGCTTACATGACAACACAAAAATTTTTGGATAGCGGACAGGTATGTGTTCGGTACTGTCTTGGTCATACAGGCCATGACATAGAATTTGCTCACATATGCATACAAGACGAAGCCAGAAAAAGAATCGGTGGGAAATTAGCAAAGGGTATCAGCCTTGACAAAATTTTAGATGAGATTCGAGAAGCAAGCGAGGGTGGAATCTATTGAGAACATGTGATTGAAAGACAAGATATTTGGAACATAAAATATCAGCATAACATTGAAGTGATGGAAAAACATCGAAGTGACAGTTTAAGTATTCACTGTCGGGTAGAAGAGCTACAAACATCAGATTTCAACCCTATCCTTGTTTACAAACCTCAAGGCAAAATATAATTTGCACTGCCAGAAAATGATTTTCTCTTGGGTATACAAACAAAGTACCAATGCAGTACACATACTTAACCAAGAAATAACAATAAAACAGGATGAAACAGAAGTACCAATTAAGGAAGTTAGTGTTTCCAATTTCAGTTATTTGGAGGAAAGAATGATGGAGAATCAAAAGTATACAACAGGCGAAGGAGAATTAAAAGATAACCGTAGAAAGTTTTCTAAGAAAGTTGAGGAGCTTCATTGCATTGGAGAAGCAACAAACAATGTATCAGCTCTGAAAGCTTGCATTGAGCACATGAATTCTGCTATAGCAGTTGCACATGGCCTTGCAAGCATAGATGATGGGCATTCACAGTTTGAAGTGAAAAAAAGATGTGCCTCTAATAAAAAATTTGAAATCCAACATAGGTTTCAAAAGACCAAAAAACCCTAAGAAACCTGGCAGGGTTGTCACAAGGCCAACCAATAATGAAAGCCAGACTAACATGAACCAACTTGCAAAGCAAAAACCTGATATATGTGGTTTTTGCTTCAAAGAAGATGATGCTACAGGATTTGGCATTACCAAATGGACTCAATGCCCAGAGGGTAATATTTGGGCACATATGCGATGCGAGAAAGTCAAAGATGAAAAAACATATATTTGTTCAATTTGTTGTAAAAAGGACCACGTTTATTTTTAATAGTAGCCTAGTATTATTTAGTGTAGACTAAGTTTTCGGAAAGTTCTTCGTGTTAATTTCAAATGTGAGCTCTCTCGACCTACATCCGGTTCCAAAGACCTGTTACAACACTTTGTCATCTATGATGTAAAGACTAAAGTCATCACCTGAAGAATCAGGTGACCAAAATGGGGATGTCTTTGGCATGCGATATTTCAGCCAATCCGAATGCTATCCTCAAGCGAGACATACCGAATAAGAGACCATTTCATAATGTATCAGAAAAACATTATTCGGCCTACCTGGGGGCAAGGAGCTCCGAGAAAACTCGACAACAAGAAGGTGCCCCCAAAATTAGGCCGTGAACACTGGGTCACGTAATTGCAGATGAATGGGCAAGAAAACAATAGAATGCCGTAAGTTTGAGTATTTGACAATAAATACTGATGTTTTACTAATAAATTACAGCTGATTCATGCTAAAATATTGAGTTTTTCTATTTTTCCTGCATTTTTTAATTTCGAGTAAATTTCTGTTTACTCCCGGTGGCCTGGGGCGAGCAAAATTTTCCCACCTTTCATAATGGCTGCCATAACCATTCAATCGTGTATTGCCACACGTAAATGTAATTGTGGAGAGGACCTTGTGTCCAAGAAGTGGTAGAAACAACCGAAGACAGCTAATCCTCGAAAAATCAGTAGAGAAAAGTTTTCTTTGCAACAAAAGGTTAGCCAGAACCATTTATTGTTATTATGAAATCATTGTGTTTGTTGAGAGAATAACCAAAGTAAAAATAATATTTTTGCCACATGCCCTATACCCTGTGTGTTTGAAAAACCCTGAACATCCTATTTCCATATTTGATGCTATTGTTTATTGATTGAATTTCCATGTTGGAAAAAGGCTCTCATAAAACAGTTTATTGTATATATAGGCAATGAATCTTCACTACTGCAATGGCTACGAAGTAGTTGTTATTTATGCCAAGCCACACAAAAATGGTGCTCTTGGTATGTCAACATTTGCCACACCTGGAGCACGTCCCTTTCTCGGTACGGGCCCATTCAATGGCAGACCGGAAGGAGGACGACTGTGCTGCCAGCTGTTTGAGCGTTTTATGAAAGGTAGATATTTTTTATAGTTCACAAAAGCGCTTTCTGTATATGATGCAAAAATTGTATAGCTATACTACTATGGATACTATTGTATATGTATATAATAAGCTAAATTTGCCATTTCTGTTGTGATCTAACTTTGTCCTGTCATTCATTATATATTATCTACTTTTGCAGATAAGAAAGACCAAGCATCACAACCCAGCAGTAAGTCCATACATTTCGTTCTTTAACGTACAGCTACACGGTATTTGATGTTGATGGAAAGTTTTTATGAACATTCCTTATGATTATTGTTACCATAAGCTTACCTGAGAATCTTGCAATAAGTTTATTTGTAGAGTGACTGCATTCTTACGTAATTTGTCTTGCTAACCCCTGTAACTCGCATTGTTCCCTTGCAGTTGAAGTTCACCAAGAACTAGAAGAACCTGGTAGCGAAACTAATGTGAAAAGTGACTTCATTACCAAAATAATTATGGAAAAATCATATCACCTTTATTTTTATATGTTTACTACAATTCTCACAATTGTGTTTTTTACAGTTGCAGTTCAGCAAGAAAATGAAGAAACTGGTATGGAGTATATGTGAAGAATGGCTGCATTCTTTATCTCATTTGTATTTATGGTATTACATACTTCTTCATAATTACGTTTTCTGACAGTTGAAGTTCACAAAGAAAATTAACAACCCGGTAAGAACTTTAGGTCAAGAAAGCTCTTATTTTTACTGACATTGTTTATATTTGTCTCTTAAATATTTCATATAATTATACTTTCTTACAGTTGAAATTCATCGAGAAAATGATGAACCTGGCAAGAAATTTATGCCAACAATGGCTCCATTCCTACTTACATTGTTCATATTTGTGGTCTTGGTCTGACATTTTTTATCAAAGTTATTATTTCTTGCAGTTGAAATTTACCATGAAAATGAAGAAACTGGTAAGGAGTTATGTCAAGAATGGCTGCACTGCTAGTTATTTCGTTTATATTTTATTCTTACATATTGCATCATATTATCTTTTGTTACACTTGCAGCTCACCAAAAAAATGAAGAATCGGGTAAGAAGCTTAGGTCAAGAATGGCTCCATTCTTACTTACTATGTTTAAATTTGTAGTCATACATATTTTATCATAATTCTGTTTTTACAGTTGAAATTCACCAAGAAAATGACAGATCTGGTAAGTAGTTTAGAATGGTGGCACTTTTACGTAAGTTGTTTATTCTTGCTGTCTTACACATAATTCTCAATATTGTGTTTCTCGCAGTTGAATTTTGCCAAGGAAATAAAGAATCTGGTAAAAGTTTATGTAGAGAGTAGCTCTGTACTTACTTACTTTCTTTATTTTACTTAGTTGGTTTACAAAATTCTCTTAACCTTCTTTTCTTACAGTTGAAGCTTACCAAAAAGGGAAAGAAACTGGCAAGGAATGTTATATAATCAATAATCAATTGCATTGTTACCCAATTTATTTATTTTTCTATGGCCGACAGCATACAAGGATGCAATTATACCTCCTTAATTGGAAACTGCCAAACCTGCCATCCAAGCGCCCCCATGGTAGGTTTGGCAGTCTATGGTGCCTATACAAATTTAAGATAATGTACAATGAATGTATTTATTATAGAAAACGCTCCTTCTGTTGTTATATGAATATCAACTTTTTTAGTAACTAAAAGACACAGCAAAGCTTTTAAAAAGTATATATGTTTAGAAATATACACATTTACACCATAGCTGCTTCTTTGAAGAACACATCTTTTAAAAACCATAGTCAGAGAAAAATGATAACTATATAGTGCTCATTTCTCAGATTTTGCATGAAAGAACTTTTATCCCAATAAATAAATATATGGCTTCATACTCTTATTTTAAGGACCAAAGAAAGCAAAGAGTTTCAAGAAAGGTAGACAGGTTTTGACTTGAATGCACCAAAATTTGTCCATAGTTTCAAACTTAAAATGAACTCAAAGTATATTTTTTGATAAACAACAAATCATTTACTAACTTGAGCTGATAAGAACGTAGCTTTTCTCCTAACTATTCTTTGCATTTGTACTGGCGTAATATAAACACAGCTTGTCGTGCATGCAAATAGATTACTTTTTTGTGCTAGCAATAAATTAGATAATGATTAGAATCAGGGAATGTTAAGGGTTAGGCATGTAATATTTATCTATTTGTTGTTCTACAGCAAGTGAAAGTGAAAAGCTGTGGAAAGTGGAGCGTGTGGAGAGGATCAGGAAAAACAAGCAGGGAAAGCTGGAATTTTTAATAAAATGGCAAGACTGGGAATAGTTATTTAATTCTTGGGAGCCACAGGAACATTTATTACCTGATCTGGTGATCAATGCCATTTCTAAAATCCCAATCGAGTGATTTATGTATTTACTGCAAATCCTCGAATAGGCCCTCGCGTCCGAATAAGCCCTCCCCTTGAAAGCCATGCTCATAATCATTTGCAAGGGTATTGAGCCCTGGTTTCGAGACATTGAAGTGGTTTAGTGAATGTATTGCAAATAACAGCAAGCTTAAACCAATAACTTTATTGATTGGCTGCATCGTATAGCTTCCATTTCGCTTATCATTGAACAATGATCCAGTTGAAATTTTGTTGATGCAAGTAAGCTCCGGGGGCTTATTGGAGAATGTAGAGTGATAGCAGTTAAATTTTGTTAAAGTAAAGTTAGATTTATAACAGCTAGACTTTGAATATTTTACCCTAAAGGCTAGCAAATAATCACCGAAACCCTTTCAGTGTTGACTTTCTACGTGAACAAATATTGCTCTTTGCAATTAAGGTAACAAGGCTTCTATGTAGACGATTTTGTCCGACCATAAAGAATGCTAATCTGTAAGCCTTAAGGATAGGTAATATTACAGTCAATTCTGTCTAATTCTAACACCCTGGGGCAGCGTGAAAATGTTCGAATTACAAAAAGTTTGAATTATAGAGGTTTGTCTTGCAAGAGTTGGTTCATCAGTCATCTTTGAAGAACAAAGAATTTCGTTCGAATTATACAAATTTCAAATTACACGAGTTCGATTCAAGCTCTGCAGATTTGACTGTTTAAAGTGTAATAAAGGTCTAGCATGAAATTATCAGTGTGAGGTATTTGTGTTGCGCTGATTTCGAAAATGCAATTATTTTTTTTCTATCTTTTCCCGTTTTTTTGCAAATTGCCCCCAAATTTGCGAATTTTGCCATTTTTTTTGCACACATTTATGACCCTGCGGATCATGTGACCAGAATAATGTGACGTAGAAACCAGAACCATGCGTTGAGCTGAGCTGAGCTCTTTTGAAATCGACTTCGGCCTAACAAAGAAGTGATTGTTAGTTGTCTTTGTTTTATGCTTAATAATGCCTGAAAGGTGCATTGTTGGGGGTTGTTCCAACATAAAAGATTCAGACAAGAATATATCCCTGCATCGTATTATGGGGGTATATGTATGACAAAAATCGTCGTACAAAACCAAACGTCGTGTTGTATTCCATATCCCGAAATGAATTGCATTCTTCAATTCATCGTATGTCGTATTCGATTTCATCGTATGTCGTAATGTGTTTTCATTGTCGTAATGAAAGAAAACCGCTGAGCGTTGAGTCGTCGTGCTGCAAGCAGCAGACCATGAAATTAATAGCATTTGACACATCGTCGTGTGAATGACAGAACATCGTGGTGTACATTTTCAATCGTCGTAATTCCACAATCAACCGTCGTAATTCAACAATGGATTGGTGGAATTCAACAATAGATCGGCAGAATTCAACACGCATGCGTAAAAAATAAAAGCAAAGGTTAACTTATGCCAAATATATTATAATAAGCCAAAATGAGCATTCTGTGCACAATTCCTCGCATGTTTTTCATAGTCGATAGATCCCATTCCTTATTGTGAAGCATGATTCAAATGTTGTTTCATATTTCTCTCACCTCCATCTGTCCTTATAAATGTCAAGAAAAGCAATATGTGGCTTTGCAGTGCACTTTTGTGACGAGCAATTTTAGATTTCACAATAACTTCAACATGGCTAGCAGGCAGCAAACTCTTGCCTCTTTATTGAATCAGGCTATCAGGATTCTAGCTTCAGAATCGCAAAGCTCACCATCATTGTCATCTTCTTCGTCATCTTCTTCGTCGTCATCATCATATGAGAGTCCATGGCCCTCAACTAGCACTGCATCCTCAACAGTGGCAAGGTAAACAATAGTTTCATACAATTATCCTATGTGGGATATGATGTGATCTGTTTATTGCAGGCAGAGCTTTACACATTTTTATAAACTCTAGTAAAAGCCTAGCAAGTAGGGTTCATAATTGTCAATCCACTACCACAATCAAACACATGTTAATTCGTTTCTAGATCGATAAATGCACCATCAGCAACTATGTCAAGTCCTTCTGTGGCCTCCAATACGCCTGCAGTAAGACAAGCAGCAGACACAAGAGATGCTGAAAATTTCCGGTAATTGCAACTTATAATAATGAAATAAATCTACAGCTGACTCGGAAAATACACGTGGGATAAATGTGAAATGAATAAATTTTGAACTCAAATCCAGTACCACCGGTTTAACAACGTCAATGACTAATTTTACTGACTAATATCTTACTGACTAATTAGTCACGATGTTTGTGTACTACCATTGAAAGACGATGCTGTGACACCAAACAGAGAAGCGCTAGATCTTCTCAAAAGGGCTGGTCTGGGTAAGAAGCAAGTTACCTTTGACAAGAATGGTGATCACGCACATTTCATTAAAAAAATGGAAGAAGAATTCCCAAAGCTTGCGTCCCAGCTTGGGGCAATAGAAGTTCTGAGAACAACATCTGGTGGTGGTGGTAGCCGTCCTCTCATTATTGTCCCAATCGGTCCCCAAGGATACACAATTAGGGATCTGAAGTCATCTTTTGGCGGGGCAACATTGTATGTGAGGCCGATGCAACATAACCTGGATGAGACTGTTGTGAGAATGCCATCAACAGCTTTGGAGGTGAACTGCTTGCATTGCAACCAAAAAATGCAGCTGGACAACTTGCGTGTTCATCAAGAGTCTTGTGGTAATGCTAATTCCTTTGATGACAAAGCAGCATTTACCGACAATGCTCACTATGGAGCAGCTGTAAATGATCGCAGACAAATACCATCCTTTGACAATGAGCCTCATCAATCCACAAGTGAGCCAATTGACCCATGTTGTAGCAGCTCATCTAACAGTGAACAAGAAGTAGTGGCTGTTTTACAAGAGGTATTCCCTGCTATTGAAATGGAACACTTGATTTCCGTTGCAAATAGTAGTGGAAGCATTAATGCAGCCATTTAAATGCTCGTCAATGAAGACCGTAAACCTGACGCAGAAGACCACTCATTAACAGCAATCATCAGGGCATATAAAAGCACAATGACAGATGATGAGATACATCTTTCCGTTGAACGTGATCAAATTTGGATTACAGGCCTTGCTTTCTACAAGAAGTTCGCGAATGACCTTCATAGGTTGACAAAGAAACTAACAGTCAGTTTTGAGGGAGAGGCTGGCTTGGATGCTGGAGCAGTTTCTGCAGAATTCCCTTGAGGTTCCTTCTGCCATGTTCCTGTGATATTTTAATTTAAAAGCAAAAACTACTTCACCTGTGTTATAGCTAACTGCAAAAATGTCCCAGCTGTGCCGTCTTAGCACAATCGACACAACTTCCTCATTTGATATGCTTTCACGTGACATGTCATGGTATTTCCGTCTTCGTCAATGAAAGAGAGGCTATGCATCAAATTGTGTTGTATTCATATGCAAATATACCAAAATTAGCTGCATTCAAATGCAAATATACCAAGGTGAGTTTCTTATAAAAAACGTACATATGGTTTGAAGCCAGGTGGCACACTTATGTAAAGTGCTGAGGAGAGGGGGGTCAGGAGGGTCATTGACTGAGGGGCCTGGCTAAAGGGGCCGATAGTTAATAACTCAATAAAAAATTAATAAGTAATAACTCCAATTTTCCGTTATGTTATGACAACATGTTAATAATTTTAGCAATAATGACAAAAGTATTATGGTGAAGTATATCAGTTATGTATAAATTGAATTAAAATATCAAACAAAAGTAACAACCAAAAGAGCAATTTAGCATCCAAAAGAGCCACCAGATCAGTTTAGGCAAAAAATTTTCGGGGGGGGGGAGCATTCCCCCCGCCACCCTAGAAGAGTCTGCCTCCGGTGTACTTGCCCGCCTTCTGCGTGCCTTGCTACTTATCTTTTGTCCTGACGAGGGGCCCCACAAATCCTCTCCGCGGCCCTGCAGCAGCTGGCATAGGCGCAGAGTAGAGTTAAATTTTCTCCAAGGGGAGATTTATGTTCTCCATTTTAAGCTGCGACATGACCCAGGAGGAGTTCCATACTTCTCTATACGGGGAGTCCCTGTCAAAATTTGGGGTCTGAGGTTTTACAAAATATCGAAAACGGAGGAAGTCCCTAATCATCGATTACGAATCGATCATTGACTGGTCTTCAAAACATAATCAATGTTTTAGAGAGAGGAGTTCACATCTTTCAGTCCTCAGATGTGAACTCCTCCAAAATTTCGTGACTACTATCAAACAAAGGTGATGTATGGAGGCTGAGAACTGCCACATCAATTATTTAAGAAAGAAAATAAATTTTTTTAAAAATTTAATTGTTAACTTCAAAATTAATTCTATTAATTCAAGAAATCAAAACAAATTTCAATGAAGTTTCATTTAAATTTCAAGTGAAATCAAAATGCAAAACCAAATTAGAAAGAAATAAAATCAAATTGAAAACAAAATGCACATCAAATTAAATTAAAATGAAAACAAAATGAAAAAACAAATGAGAAAAAGAGGAGAAAAAAATATTGCAAAAAAAATGAAAACTTTGCCAGCCTAGAACTGCCACTGTATACCAGCATGCATTGCGTTGACATCTTGGCGGGAAAGAAAGCAGGCCATTCGATCAAATGACCATTCGAAGCCACCTTCACACTGGCTCACGTGGCTTCACTCCCAGAACAAAATGGCTGCAAACGTGAAGTGGAACGGCTACAAAGATAAAATGAAAATGAAAAGAGATATAAATCGGAATAGAGGGAATGACAATAACGAAAGCAAACAATAATCATCCAGCGCTTAAGCGAAGAGGTGTCTGGGAAGGCTCAAAAGTAGACCACAATTGGGGCTCGTGAATTTGTTTCGCATCCTTATACAGATTTGACAATGGTGAACATTAAAGCTTCGGGCTTGGTTCAATTTCCAGAAAGAGTTGGGGACAAAGCTGAGTGCGATATACTTGCTGGTGAACAGGGGCCATCTTGTTCGACATTAGACCAAGTTTCTGATTTCAGACTTGTATATGTTAGATTTATCAAACAAGAAGCGTCATCATCAATTTACCAAAAAGCTGTTGGAATAATAGTTCCAAAGAAGAAGCAACCTGCTTTCTCACATTCCCCTGCAATGTTGTCACTTCCAACAAATAATTACAGCTCAAAAATCATACCAAAGAGTCAAAGTATTGTGTCAACAACATCAACAAGTCAGAATATCATACCAAAGAGTCTTTCAGTAAGTGCTATGCTTAATCTTGGAAAAGTTATAGAAAAACAAAAGTTTGAACTTATTGATATCTACAGTTTCAGCCTGCACGAAATGTCATGGTCACAACTTCCAAAACAAGCTGAAATATTGGTTTCGAAAGAAAAATTAGGAGAAGGGGGTTTTAGGAGAGCTTTTAAAGCATCAATCAAAGGTATTCCTGAGTTTTTGGGGAGATAGTGGGTAGTTAAAAGATATCTGCCAGATGCAGTAACAGCATTGGAGCAGGTGAAGAAAACAGTGGAGCAACATACACGAAAAACTATCCAAATATGGATCATATGGATTCTGTGCTGGTCTATGAACGAGGAGGTCACATACTTCTTGGGCTGAGGGATAGCTACAATGTAGTTGAGCTTTGTAATTTGAACATTAATGCTCCTAGCCTCAAACTGGCATTCTACTTGCGCAAACCACAGCTCACAGTTGGTGAAGCTGATGATGAAGGCGAGCTAGCACCAGTAGTAGAAGATTCTGTAGGATTCATTGTGAGCACAGTACGTACGAAGCTTAATAATATCCCAATATCGAGATTGAACAATGTGTGTAATCGAAATTAAAATATAGGCCAAATAAATACTCGAATGTCTCTGAAAAACGAATATGCTCGGTCACTTTGTGGTCACCAATTTAGTAAATACAAGACTTGAATATTTACTAACAGACTATTAACAGTCTTACCAAATGTTTTGGTTCGTGTCGAATTTATTTGAGATTCAGGAGGCTTCAGAGATGAAAACAAACAACTTGTGATTTTATGGATTTTCTTGAATGAACAACTGGAACTAACAATAATTAACTAACTAAATCAAGTGACGAATATATATATTAGTAAAAGGGAATAGGAAAATAATTTTATGTGCGTAAGCAATGAGTAATAATGTAAAACTAGGAATTACAAAATATTTATTTTAGAAACGTGTGTATATTTATGTTAGCGTCATCTGGGAATGACCCAGGAAGAAAACGAGTTGAAACTGACGTCAGCGGGAAATCCACAAGTCCTGAAATGTTCTTTTGCTTTTGGCATTGAATCAAAGAACATCTAAATTTACAAGTGAGTTGGAATTTTTTCTGCAGAGTATTATGCAGAAACAATTTTTTCTGTAGAGTATTTTTTCTGCAGAGTAAGGTAAGAAATGATAGAATGTTGTTGTCTTTATTTTGTCTTTTGTTTTTATTTTATCTTTATTCCCTATGAACTTAGGAATGTTAATATTTTGGAATGAGCTGATGTGAATGGAAGGCTGAAATGATGAAATAAATATTAAAATTGAAAAATGTGTTGAACCAAACATAGATTAGGATGTTGTGCATCTTTTGATGTATGGTGTGGTCTGGTTGGTGCAATAGGAGAGGAAGGAAGAATAAAAATCGTCGTTACTAAAACGAGGAATGAGCGGAATGAGCGCGGAACATGCGGGATGACTACGGAACGACAACGAAACTAGCAGAACGACGACAGAACATGCGGAACCGCCAAGGAACGAGTGTGGAACAGGTGGAATGACTACGGAACGACCAAGGAACTAATGCGCACATGTACCACACTGACTGACTGAATACTGAATTGAATTATATTTGATTAAATTATATATTTGAATTATAATTGAATCTTAAATTTTTAATATACGAGCAGGTTGTTATATTCACATTCTGAAGTAAAAACATTAGTTGGTGACCATAAATCAAATTTCCTCACTGTGTTTTTGATGTCTTGAGAATGGTCCTCGTGTTCTCCATGTCTCTCTGTATAGCAGCAGGTGAGGAGGTGAAGCAAACATTTCAAGCCAGCCACCCTGCAACAAATTGGCAGACAAAACTTCGCAGCTATAACTTCCAATTTTGAATTCAAAGCTCAAAACCTCATAAAGCATTCTAATCTTTAAAGTATTATTATATGCTCATTTTACAGAATAGTTATGATTGGCTTCGCAATGTTACTAATGTTAAGAACTTAGTATCCTTCTTTTGCGCAAGTTGATAGGCCTAGACATCTTTCGAAGGGTGGAGGTCACAGGGTTTCAATGAATCAAGTTGGAAAAAAATGACCGCCATTGGAGGGCAATTGCAGGAGGGTTGGAGGGTGATTCCGTGCTCGTTCCTTGCTGGCTCCGCCTTTTCCGAATTCATTCCGCTAGTTCCGTGGTTGTTCCGTAGTCATTCCGCTAGTTCTGCGCTCGTTCCGCTAGTTCCTCATTTTAGTAACAACGGAATAAAAAATACCCTGAAACACAAGGTAGATTTTCTGTCATAGGTGCTTAAGTTAAGATTTCTAAAATTGTTAATACTTACAGTAGAGTGTCCAAAACAAGATCCAGTATGCTTCTCAGTGTGGTGGCTTGAAATATGAAATCAGATTGCAAATATCGCATTGTTAAAAGTTTTTATAAGGAAATACCTTTATCCCAATTCTTTTATTCTGCGAAAAACAATATGTATTTAATTGGATATTGATATGAATTATTTTCTTCAAGGGAAAACTATGTTGATAGAAATGTAGATAATGTTGGTGTGCATCTTTTGATGCATAGTGCTGTCTCGTTGGTGCAACAGGAGAGGAAGGAAAAATGAAAATACCCTGAAACATAAGGTAGATTTTCTGTCATGAGGTGCTTAAGTTAAGATTTCTACAATTGATAATACTTACAGTAGAGTGTCCAAACAAAGATCGAGTATGCTCCTCAGTGTGGTGGATTGAAATATGAAATCAGATTGCAAATATCTCATTGTTAAAAGTTTTTACAAGGAAATGCCTTTATTCCAATTCTTGTTTTTTCTGCAAAAAGAATATGTACTTAATAAGTTAATAACAATAATAATAATAATTCTGAAAAACACCGTTCGACAGTGCTCAATACACATATGTGTAGAGCAGTATATAGAATTGAGTGATGTTCAATAAAAACACATAATTCGCTGCGACTCTGAGTTTCGTGCTTATGCACTCATCAGGCAGATTTAATGAAGAAAATAACCTACCAGCTGGAATATATACAAAATAAGAACAATAGAAGAAGGGGCGCTCTAATTACAAAAGGTTGTTAGGATGGGTCTATTATAAGTTAAAAACAAAGGACGTGTAAACTATTTAACTAAAGGTGTGAAAGCGTGATACAATAGATATGGTTGAATGTCAATAGTTCATTAGGTAAAATTTGTTTTCATGTCGGCATTTGGAGATAAGTTCAGATCGTTTGTTAAGTATATTGTTTTTACTGTTCTGGATGATGTAGAGCTTTTCTGTAAGGCATAGATCGCACCGTTTACTGGAATTACTATAGGGGCGGGCTCTTGCAATAATGGACCATTTCGTTGTGAAGTTGATGTTGTTGTCTTTTAGCTTCCAGATGTATTTAGATAATTCCGTGCTGTTAGTGAGTTTCCTGTGAGTAAATGTAGACTTGTGTTGGGTGTATCTCTGTTTGAACTATCTTTCAGTCAGTCCGATGTAGTTCTTAGTTGTAGTTTGGTTGGATGTCGTAGAGGTTACTTGTGCGTTGTAGATGAGGCTGGTGGTTAGGCATTTATTGTAGAGGGGGCAATTTTCTTGGGATCTGCAGTTGCATAGCTTGATGTTGTTGTTGTTGTTGGTGTCGTTAGTAGATAAGATTTTCTTATTATGCTTGTTTATGATGGTGCCCATGTTTTCCATACAACTGTAGCTTATTATGATGTTATTCTTGTTAAAAAGGGTGTGGTACTTGTGTTGCTGAGGGAAGTGTTTGGATACAAGCTTTAGGAAGGTTTTACCGATGTTAGTTTTCACGTTACTGCTAAAAGGAGGATTATACCAGATGATATTACGCTTGTGGTTTCGTCTTGGTTGTGTTGCTTGTCGATGTTTGTTGAAGGAAAGTATTTCTGTATTTCCACTGGATTTTAAGGCGTCGTCATAAGTAGTTTTGGCTTTGTTAAATTCGTCTTTGTTGCAGGAAATGTCAGAGATTCGGCGATTAATGGAGTCAGGTAGCTTCTTGATGATATTGGCAGGGTGATTGGATTTGACGTTAATGTAGAGAGGCTGGTTGTTAGGCTTTCTGTAGGGGTAGTACGTTCCGTTGTTGAGATTGAATGTGACGTTGAGGTAGCTGACAATCTTGAGGTTGGTTTGAATTGTGATGTTCAGTCCGTGGGATTTAAAGTGTCTAATGATGTCCTTTCTTATTCTGTCGGCTTGTGGTCCTGTGGTAAGTTATTGTGGTAAGTTATAACTTAATAAGTTATTGATATGAAATATTTTGTTCACGGAAAAACTATAGTAATTGAAATATAGGTAATGTTGTTGTGCAACTTTTGATATATTGTGTGGCGTTGCTGGTTCACCAGGAGAGAAAGGAAAAATAAAGATATCCTGAAATATGAGTTAGAATTTCCATCACAAGGAGCCTAATTTAAGATTTGTAAAATTGTTAATGCTAACAGTAGAGTTTGTAGTTTGTTCTCTACTGTTAGTATTAACAATTTTACAACACAAGCTACAAACAACTCAGAGAAGCATGGAGAGAATGATGACTGGGTACAGTAGAAGAGACAGAAAAACGAATGTTTGGGTCAGAGAGCGAAGTAAAGTTAGAGATGTTATCACAACTGCCAAGTCAATCAAATGGAGATGGGCCGGTCACGTAGCCCGCATGGACGATGAACGATGGACACAACTGACAACTGAATGGCAACCAATTCACGGAAAAAGAGCACGGGGAAGACCAAAAACAAGATGGAGAGATGAACTTGTGATCACGACAAACACGATTGCATGGAAGAGAATTGCAAAGAACCGGAATGAGTAGCAGAATTTGGGAGAGGTCTTCGCCCAGCAGTGGGACGTCACACACTGATGATGATGATGATGATGATGATGATGAACAGTAGAGTGTCCCAAATAGTATCCAGTATGGCTCTCTGTTTGGTTGATACAAATTTGAAATTGGATTCCGAATATTTCTTTTGTAAAAATTTTCATTGTCATTTTTGTTCTATCAATATATTCTCAAAATTTTTTCTTTTCAGAATGCCATCTGCTTCATCGAAAACATCACCATTGAAGCCGAAAGGTATAGGTGTTCTTTGGTATGACCAGTTTATCAAGAACTTCGTCAGGCCTTATGGAGCAGCAGAGAGGTTCCCAGATTGGGAAACTGCTCTTCGGAGAGTGAGGCAGGAAAGTTGTGAGTGGTTGAGAAGGCAGCAGATTGCAGTTAGTGAGTTGGCTGAAACCATGATTGAGAACTTGAAGATTTTCTGAAAAGGCAATTGTCAGAAGAGAGAATAGAGAAATTGGAAGATGGCATGGAAAAGATGAATTATTTACTAGCGAAGCAAGGCAATGATTCTGAAGAGAGGCCAACCTCAAAGGAGACGAAGAGTTTGATAAGTCAATAATAAAGCCACCAGGAGAGGTAGCTGAGATTATGTCGTTGTTTATGGAGCTGGGTGACACAATGTTCTCCATGGGTGTCAATTTTAAAGTGGCGCAAGTTTTAATGTCAAACCCTAATGCTTAGGCAGAAAAATTTGATGCTAGCGGTGGTCCTAATTGCCCATTTAAAGAGAGCGGAAAAATAATAGATTTTGTTGACTTCGTCAACCCAATGCCGAAGAATAAGAAGAAGGTGATAGAGAGCATGCAAGATGTTCTTGCAGAGCTGGCAGAGCTGGATTCTGATGATGCAGAGGAGGGAGAGAAAGAGAAAGAGAAGAAGAATGCCAAAAAGAAGAAGAATGCCAAAAAGAGCAAGAAGACGAAAAAAATTGATTATCTAATGGGGAACATAATAGATGTATTAAAACTTTATCATATGTTTTTACTTTACTTTTTGTCATGTGTTTTATATTGATTTACATAAAGTTTGCTGATAATTGTGTCTTTGTTGAGTTTTATCCTGTTTTTGTCCAATGGTGCTTTGCTAAGAAAATCTAGATAATACTATAAAATGAGGATTTTATAATTTTTAATGGCCTGGTCGTGGTGTTCATGGAGTTTAAGATTTGGCAGCAGGTGAGATTTATTAATTGGAGGAATGTTGCTTTGTATTAATTGGTGATTGTCACAGGCTGCCTTGGATTCTTGTTCTCATACTTGAGAAAAGTGTAGTAGTTAGAAAATTAGAAAATAGTAGTTAGAAAATTAGATAAACAACAAGAAACATGGCGGACGTTAAGTTTCTTGCTCCAATTATTTTTGTGTGTATTTCAGTATCAATCTATCAATTTACACTGAAAATTGAACAAAACAACTTTCCAAGACATGGGGAACCTGCGAACACCTTCTTTGCTGATCCAGGGTCAGTTAAAGCTGGATTTGGGTTTCTAAATATGCATTACCCAAGAATCAAAAATCGGCCTAACTGGAAATCGACAAGGAATCGACAATGTTGCTTCTTGATGCTGGTACTTCTACAATGCGGTGATATAAATGTAAATCCAGGCCCAGCTAAATATCCATGTGGGGTGTGTGATAAAGCAGTGGCATTAAACCACAGAGCAATTAACTGTGATGAATGTGAATTTTGGGTGCATATCAAATGTATAGGCCTATCTGGTAAAGATTATGAGAAGTTACATGGCACAGATTTCACATGGATTTGCTACAAGTGTAGTTGTCCAAATTTCACAGATAGTTTCTTTGATGATCTTTTTGAATCAGAAAACTCATTCAGTGTACTGAATTCAATAGAAGAGGAGGACAGCCAAACTACTAAAAACACAAGCCAAAGTACTAAATTTGGCCCTGATCATCAAAACTCTGGAGAAAATGGTAAAACAGAAAAGCCTAAAGCTGATAAACCAAGGTATGTTCGAATAATGACAGTGAACTGCAGAAGCCTAAGATCTGAGAAGAAAAGAAATGATTTGGTAGAACTTATCACACTACATGAACCAGACATAATATGTGGTACAGAATCACATCTTGACATGCACTACAGTTCAAGTGAAGTATTCCCAAGCATGTTTGATATAGTTAGGAAAGATAGAGTTGAAGGAGGGGGAGGTGTGTTTATAGCTACACATAAAAAATTGTTAGCAGCTGAAGAGAAAGGCTGTGAATCTGACTGTGAAGCAAAATGGGTTAAGGTTTCCCTGCAAGGCTCCAAACCACTGTTCATTGGAAGCTTTTATAGACAACCAAGTAGGGACATACAACCCTTAACTGAACTAGACAAGTCACTGAAAAGCTTAGTACAAGCAAGCCAAAGTACTCCAAATATAGTGCTGACTGGTGATTTTAATGCCCCTGATATTAACTGGAGTGACTGTATAGTAAAACAAAATCCTGAATATGGCTATGAGCTAAATCAAGCACTTATTGATATAATGAATGACCATGATCTAGTCCAAAATAACCAAAAGCCAACCAGGCTAGATGCCACCTTGGACTTGCTATTTGCAACAAATCCAGATCTGGTCAAAAAGATAGATGTTTGTCAGGGCATGAGTGATCACATGATACTGTTGACAGATATTCAAGTAAATGTGAAATTATCCAGGAAAAAAGCCCGCAAGATTTATATCTACCGTAAAGGCAATATGGAAAATGTGAAGGATGACATGAGGGAACTACTAAATGAGCTTCAAGGAGATAAATCAGTGGAGGATCTTTGGAATTTGTTTTCATCAAAACTTTTAAGCTCAATTACGAAAAACATACCAACAAAAATGATGTCAGAAAGGTGGAACATTCCATGGATGACGAATTCAGTTCGAAGGATGATTAGAAAAAAGCAAAGACTGTACAATAAAGCAAAGCGATCAAGAAGGGAAGAGGACTGGAAGATATTTAAGCTTTGAGAAAAGCAATAAAGACAGAACTAACAAAGGCACACAATGACTATGTTTTGGGGCTACTTGACATCAAGGAATCAAATGATGAAACTGTACAAGGCTACTCAGTGTCGAAAAAGTTCTGGTCTTACATTCGCTCAAAGAGAAAAGACGTGTTAGGGGTAGGAGTGCTGAGGAAAGAAGGAAAAGACATTACTAATGCTAAGGATAAAGCAGAAGTTCTGAATCAGCAATATGCTTCTGTATTCACAAAGGAAAATACAAATAGCTTGCCGAGCATTGGAGATAGTCAGTTTCCAACAATTAGCAACCTTGAGATTGAAAGTCAAGGTATTGCTAAGCTACTATCTAATTTGGACCCAAAGAAAGCCAATGGCCCTGATCAGCTACCAACAAGAGTTCTTAAGGAGGCAGCCACAGAAATTGCCCCCATTTTAAGATATATTTTTATTAAGTCATTAGAATCAGGAATCGTACCACAAGCCTGGAGGAATGCAAATGTTGTACCAGTATACAAGGGAAAAGGGTCAAAACAAGTAGCAGCCAACTATAGACCAGTCTCCCTAACTTCTGTCTGTTGTAAAACTCTAGAGCACATAATATTCAAGCACATCATGAATCACTGTGATAAAGAACAAATTATTGTAGATGAGCAGCATGGATTTCGTTCCAAGAGGTCATGTGAAACACAGTTAATTACAGCTCTAGAAGACATAGCAAGGAAAAGAAACATGGGTAGCAATGTGGATATTCTGATCTTAGATTTCAGTAAGGCTTTTGACACTGTTCCACATGGAAGATTAATGTCAAAGTTAGACCATTATGGAATAAAGAGATCAACTGATATTGGAAGGTGGATCAGTGCTTGGTTATGGGACCGAAATCAGCAGGTAGTTGTTGATGGTGAGGTTTCAAGTTCTGTTAAAGTTGAGTCAGGTGTGCCCCAGGGGACAGTGCTGGGCCCCTTGTTATTCCTGCTCTTTATAAATGATATCACTATGCAAATTGACTCCCATCTAAGACTATTTGCTGACGACTGTCTGTTATACGAAGAAGTGAATGATTCAGTTATGGCTGAAAACCTTCAAAGGAACCTTCATTTGTTGGGACAGTGGGCAGAGAAATGGAAAATGTCGTTTAATGTTTCTAAATGCTACCACATGTCAATAGGACCAAAGGGAAATATTCCAGCGTTCGAATATAAGTTGAATGGTGAAATTCTGAAAGAAGTAACCCATCATGCCTATCTTGGAATTGAGATTGACTGTA
This sequence comes from Sanderia malayensis, assembly GCA_013076295.1. NCBI lineage: Eukaryota > Metazoa > Cnidaria > Scyphozoa > Semaeostomeae > Pelagiidae > Sanderia > Sanderia malayensis. Next base: position 97,452 of record RQOL01000537.1, read on the forward strand.
AATTAAAATGGGAGGAACACGTCACAAAAATAGTCAGTAAAGGCAACAGATCATTGGCGTTCTTAAGGAGAAATCTCGGGATGTGCCCAAAGAACATAAAATGCGCAGCATACTTTACTCTAGTACGTCCACATTTGGAATATTCAGCATGTGCATGGGATCCATATCTAAAGGGCCAGAAAGACAAAATCGAGAAAGTGCAGAAGAAGGCTGCAAGATTTGTGGAAAATAATCACTGCAGAGAAACAGGCACAATGACCAACATGCTGGAGGACTTACGCTGGCCAACTTTGGAGACACGTAGGAAATATATATGCGCCTTATAATGTTCTATAAAATTGTTAACAATGAGATTGACATGAAACTTCCTTCATACGTTATGGAACAAAGAAAGGCTACAAGAAGCAGCGGAACAAATTCCAAGAACTTTATTAATTTACAACCAAGATTGGACTGTTACAAATTTTCCTTTTTTACAAGAACAATCAAAGAATGGAACATGCTCCCACCTGACCTTAAATGTCAGAACACGTTTAGTATATTAAAGTAGCTTTAAGAAGACATTTAAAATTAGATTAAAATTTATTTATTTATTTATTTATTCATTTATTTATTTATTATTTTATTTCATCAGTGTGATACCCATTGCGGGTTTTACTGATTATAGTGATAGAATAGAATTAGAATTAGTGAAACCCTTGAAGTTAATTCAACTTGCAGTATGTGCTTGTATTGGTTGATGAGATAAAAGGTCTTGAAGAAGAATGTTTTCGAAGATAGATGAGTTGTCAAAATGTTCATGATGTAGTTTTCAAGGTTAGTTTGTTATTAATTATAAGAAGTTGAAATCTTCATATAGTAAAAAAATATCCAAGAATATCGTAGTTTTAAGAATGAAAATAATTGCGTGATTACTCTTTGTGATATTAACGACTTTCTGATAATGAACCTTTCGAATCACTTGTAACTTTTGCCTCCTTATCAAAACGAAGGCAAAGGTGTTATGAAATATATACATCAATAACATTGCATAATCTGGGAATGCTTGATCTCTACAGGTATCAAGTCTTCTTGTTGTTGCCCTGTCACAATTGAACATTTTGGCAAATTGAAATCTTATTGTGTCAGTGAATAGAACCCTTGCACAATTCATTTTCAACGCGAGGCTCAAATTTGAGAATGAGGTGATAGGTGTAGTGAATTTTAACTTAACCTTAGGTGACTGACCCGACAACTGGTATATTTTCCGAAACTTGTTTTATTTCTTGCTCAGTATTGGAGTTTTAGTTAATAAGTATGGCTGCAAATAATAACAAAGAGACTGTTAATGTCCAAGTGAGGAAGAAGTCGTCTTTAGGTAAACAATGTGCTGCTTTTGGGTACAATTACATGTAAAAATACGATGGAACTGCTATGGGCCTATATTTCTTCAGATTCCCCCAGAAGAACCCCGAAAAGAGATTGTGGTGCAATCTAATAAAGCGTGTGGATGGCTTCGATGGCTTTAAAGTGACAAATAATAGATTTCTGTGCCAAGATCACTTTCTAGATTCTGAAATAAAGCAAGGCCCATGTCATTAGAACTTAGTTTCTGGCGCAGTCCCATCATTGAAACTCTTCAACACAGATGCAGCATCTAAGGACAGACAACCTAAACGCTAGCTCCTAAAGATTGCAGTGCGTATATTGATATCCAACCATCTCCTTCTTCTGCAACAGAAATCTGTGACATTGATGATTCTCTCTTGCAAAATGTTTCTCAATTTGTGACGTCTTCAACACAGACCATCAATCTTCAGCAGAAAGTTGAGGAACTTTCTTCTCAGCTCGCCCAGTTCAATGCTGATTTGTCTGTGGCAAAAAAGGCACTGTTCTCCATTGGCAAGTTGCAAAATGATGACTCTGCTTTTAAGTTTTACACTGCCTTCCCAAATTATTCTTCTCTTCTTTCTGTCTTCGAAGATCTGGAACCCAAATTTGAAAGTATCTCTTACTGGCATGGCCCAAAGTCCCAACAAGCATCTGCAGAAAAGCAAGATGGTGACAAGAAACGTGGCTGCAAAAGAGTTCTTCCTAATTTTGAAGCATTCATTCTTGTTTTGATGCGTCTTAAAGTTGGCTTGTTTTTTAATAATCTTGGAGATAGATTTGGTATCTCAACCCGTCATGCTTCAAGAGTCCTTACCACTTGGATCAATTTTTTATATCATAAATTACCTCTTCTTTTCCCCTTTCCTTCGAAAGAACTTGTGCAGAAATTAATGCCTGATGAGTTCAAGACATATCCATCCACCAGGGTGATTATTGATTGCACTGAAATTTTCATAGAGGTTCCTTCTTGCATGAAAGCTCAGTCGCAAAAATGGTCCCAGTATAAGCACCACTTGGAACGCTTTGATTGGTATTTCTCCCACTGGTGCTATTACATTTGTGTCGAAACTCTGGTCTGGACGTGTTTCTGATAAAAACATTACAGAAAAATGTGGCATTTTATCTCTTCTTGAGCCTGGCGACAATGTGATGGCAGATCGAGGATTTGACATAGCTGATATTCTACCAACTTGTGTCACCCTGAATATTAAAGGTACTCGTGGTAAGCTGACACCCAAAGAAAGTGAAGAAACAGACCGGATAGCAGCTGTTAGAATACACGTAGAAGGAACAATTGGTAGAATCAAGAACTTTCATATCCTTGATGGTGTTCTGCCTTTATCTTCGCATCCAATGGCTGATCAAATTTTTAGAGTATGCTGCTTGTTAACAAGTTTCTTGCCCTTCTTAGTAATGCCTTCAAGTCGCAATAAGTAATAATTAATTAAATATATAAATGTATATGTGCCAAATTTATATGTATTTGTATACTTTAGCAATATATAATAATCTAAGTAACCATATATCTGAACTATTCTTAGTTGCCAAATGTATATGTAGTCGTATACTCTAGCAAGATATAATAATCTAAGCAACCATATATCTTAACTATTCTTAGCTGCCCATACCTATATGTATTCGTACACTTTAGCAATATATAATAATCTAAGTAACAATATATCTTAAATATTCTTAGTTGCTCACGCTATGACGAGTGTCAATTGCAAAAGGTTTTAGTTATCTAGTATTTGCAATGTTACCACTATTCCTCGAAATATTACATTTTTGTATTTCCAAACATTTATTTAACAATATATATAATAACCTTTGCTTTCTTACACATGTGTTTTATAAACTTAATATAAATACTCAAGAAGAAAACTTCCGCCAACCATCATGGATGTATAACTGTTGTTCTCTCTTGACCCGTTTGGTGAAAAACTCTGGTAATACAGCTTTACAATAGAAATGATACAGTTGGGGAAGAATGGATGACTGGATAAAATCAGCATCATATTCAATGGACGTGATAAATAATGGCTCATGATCACCAAACCATACAACAAGATCAACTCTGTCCAAACAAGAACAAAACATCTGCCCTTGAATTTGGTAATAATAAGGATGATTCTTCTTAAGGTCGATCTTTGACGTTCTTGTGCGAAAGAAATGCTTGTCAGCAAGTGCATCTTCAAGAGAAGTGGAAAATTTTGAAAATTGACACTTTATTTCAAGTCCCCAGGAAATGTTACCATGTCGAACTATACCATCTAAAGATGCACCAAGAAAAGAACGAGATTTAGAAATGATGAGGCCTGGCTTTCTACGGATACATGGCAATGGGCTTTATTCATCTTATCCAAATACAAAGAACGAACATGTGGTTCATGCATTTTCCATGTCTTGTACTGGCAGAAGAAAACTCAGAGTAAAACATTGATTTCAATTTCGATGAGGGTTCCACTCTATTGACTGCAGCTGAGTAAAAATTGGATGCAGTTATCCTATATAATCTGTGTGCTTCCAGGCATCATTGGATGATTGGCCACGGGTGGACTTTTCAATTTCAATAATCTGTGATGAGTCCAGAATCAAATGAGACTGAGCATAGAATTCTATCATGTTTTTAAAATTAGCACAAGATATATCATAATCATCAGTGAAGATTACAGGATCAGCGAGATTGGCAACAGATAATTCAACAAAGGATTCTTCAAATGGAGAGTCCAATGCATCAACCACTTCGGCAATAATGGATGTATCACTTGACGGCTGTATGTCAGGCATGGATGAAAGGCAAAAAAACAACTGTTGGGTATGGATGAAGCAAGGCCAATCTTTAACTTTTCGAAGGGTTCTTCATGCAGTTGGCAATCTTTGGTTCTATGTGGGTCATGTTGATGGACTGGTTTTTTTACTAAAGTGTTATCACTTCCAAATTTTATTTTGTGGATTATTATCTGCTCAATAGAAGCAGGAGAAACTGAAGTTGAAGATGAAGGACCATTCCAAGCAGATACCTTAGAAGTACAAAAGACTGGTTGTGGGCAGCTTTGATAACCTTCTCAATTAAAATCTTCAAGTGCAAAAAGGACACAACCAACATGATTACAGTTGCCAAAACCAGATAAACCAGAACAGCAGGGCATGTACAAGCTGCACAAGAAACCTCACCAGAATCAGAAGACAAAACAACAATAACTTTATACAAGACATTCTTCGTTGACGCTTTCATACACATATCAAAATATGGTTGAACTTGCATCTTTTGCCACAGAGAACGAATCTGATATATCCTTCCATAAAGAACTGGAAGGATTTCAGCTTTTTATATGAAGTGCTCTTCAATTAAATATGCTTGAACTTCATTGTTCGGATCACAAGATAGTCGTACAGCTGGAAAGAGAAGATTGGTGTGCCAGTGGGATCAGATGTCCATGGTAAATGACTGCATCTATTTTTCATGATATCTTCATATTTGCAATACGCATCAATTGATGAAGGTGTTACAGAACATGAATTATATTCTTCTTGCTTCTTTATCCGAGAAAGAATGGCATACGCCCTCAGAATGAGGTCCGCTTTTGAGCCAGAAATTTTCTCTTTATAAGCAACTAAGATCGCTTTCAATTCCTTCACAGTTAACTTCCTCAAATCGTCCAGACAATTAACTAACTTATCCTCCAGTAACAATGCTCTGAATTGATCCATGTTTTTAAATAAAACAGGGAAATAAATCAAGCGACAATTAATAGTTTGCGGTGTTCACTTCGGTAGCTGCAGGTAAATCTAAATCTACTACTCGCGTTGAAAATGAATTGTGGAAGGGGTCTGTTACAACTTTTGCCACCTTATGGCGATGGATTAAATACTTATACAGATGTAAGATGTATGCTGTTATGAAATAAAAAGGAAAGTTTAAAAGTTTGTCCTCCACATTCGATGTTGAATGAAATTTTATATTTTTGCAAATATATCCTGTACTGGAGTCTTCTAAAATCAAAGGTTCATAATTATGACCTCGTTTCAAATATTGAATTTTGCTTGAAGCTGTTTGTGACCCGTCTGGATGGCTATGGCACTAAAAGGTTTCAGTTCTTTATCTGCGTTGTCCTATTTTTGGGAATTTCACAAAGTTTTCGAAATTGTCAAAAACTTCCATACTGAAGGCTTAAAGTTTGGCGCTTAATAGCTTTGGCCTCTTTTGAGATTTGTACACAAGAGCAATGTCACATATGTATGGTCATGGGATATATGGGTGCAATATGCATGGAAGGTTTATCATGAACATTCAATTTTTTGCAATTTCTTCAATTTTCGCCAATTTTCTGCAAAACTGAAGCCTTATAATTTCCAACCTTTATAACCATGAAACCAGTGAGTTTCAGTGCTCTATGTCTTTTTTATCATTTTTAAACTTTGGTAAAATTTTGAAAATTGTCAAAAGCTTGCATACTCAAGCCTTATAAATTTAACACCTAGTAACTTTGGCCTCGTTTGCCATATCTCCACAACAGCAATGTCAGATCTGTATGCTCAGGATATGTATAGGTGGGAAATGTTTCAAAGGTTTATGGTCAATATTCGATTTTGGATTATTTCTTCTATTTTTGTGAATATTCTCCATGCTCAAGCCATGTAAACGCATATAAGTATGGCCTCCTTTTGAATATTGAATTTTCCTTGAGGATGTGTGTGGGGCGTCCGGACAGATCTCATAACAGAAAGTTTCAGATCTTTATCTGTCTTGTGCTGTTTTTTGAGACTTTCACAAACTCTTGTAAATTGTGAAAAACTTCCATACTGAAGCCTTATAAATTTGGCACCTAATAACTTTGGTCTCGTTTAGGATATGCACACAACAGCAATGTGAGATCTGCATGGTCAGGGCCTGCATAGGTGCCAAAAGTTTTATATGTTTTTGGTGAAGATTGGAATTTTAGTTATTTATTCAATGTTCGCAAATGTTCTCCCATACTGAAGCCAAATAATTTTTGACGCAAGTATTTGCTGCCTTGTTTCCGAAGAAGAAAAGGAGTGTTTTTCAGAATGGTCTGCCGTACACTAGTCATGATATATATTTTTCTCATCTCGGTAACTTGATGATGCTTTCTACAGGATGATGGCCTAAATGGCCCCATACTGACGTCAATAAACCTCAACGGGTTGTAACTTTAGCTTAAATCTGAGAAAGAGGCTGAACTTTGGTGACCTGTTATAGAACCTTGGTATGTACTACGCCCTGGAATATCAGAGCTAAATATTTCAAACTCTAGCAAGGACCCAAGCTGAAAGTTTGATTTTAGTACTGAACACAGAGAACCTTTTGTTTAAATTGCCATTGCATGGAAACGAGGTCGCGAAAAATAATTTCTGCAATAGATCGTTTTTCGGCCCGTTCTCAAAAAACAAGCTTTCTGTGAACAGATTTAAAAATTTCACTACAGTCATGATAATATTATTGTACAATAATGACAAGGTCAAAGAGCTTTCAGCTTATAAGAGTTTACTGCTTTACATTAGAATTGATACAAATAGTAAAGTTGTACTCCATAAAGCACGTTGACACTATCCGAAGGTTACCGGTTCAAGGTTATTTTAAAGGTTAATATAGTCACATAGACATATTATCCGAAAAGGCTACTAAAAAAGGTCACATAGACATAATTAACATCACTGTTGGGCTCCTCCAAGTTTCCCAGTAATGCTGAAAGAATGCTGCAATGTGTTAAAGGAAAAAGTAGCACATCTGCAACAGAAAATCAGTAAACTCTTCCTTGGCACCAAATTCATCTCCAGCCACAATCTTTGAATAAGGAAAGGCAATTTGTAAGCACATTGGGCGTCAAGGGCAGTTTTGTTTTAAGGCCATTATTGGTACCTCATCTCAAATGCCCAAACTGTGGAGGCAATTAGTCCATGGTGGCCGAGGTTTGCCACAATGATTTTGTTGCAATTTTTTAAAAATCTTTTGCTTTTCTTTTTTATTTTTATAAACTTGTTCTCATGCTTCTTATTTGGATGCACAAAATGAAGAAAATTATTTTAAAATTTATAAATTCTAAAATTATCGCAAATTTTGATTCACAAATTAAGTAAAAATTATTTATCTTGAAAAATAAATAAAATCAAAAATGTTTTCGAATGAAAATGAAAAAATTCTCTTGCCAAGGCGAAAGAGTTGCCATAGTATACCAGAATCCCTTGCTTTCCAATGTGGCTATGTTTTGGCGCCACAAGTTCTCCTTGGTTTAGCACTTGAAAACAAGATGTCAGAACCACCCCCCATCAAAGAGATGGAAGTATTTCAAAAAAGAAATGAAAGACAAACCTCTAAAGCAAGGTAAGATTGCCCAAGGAGATCTGGCGAATAAAAAATAGAGGAGCTGATAGTTTAGCGTTTAAGTTCCACGCTTTCTGGCAAAGCCCAGAAATTCCAAAGAATTGAACATTGAGAGTTGACAATTGAGTTGACAATCCCTTGCATTAAAAACGCCTGTTTGGAAGACTTTCGTGACAGAGTTGTTGAGGGAATGGCATGTGATATTCTTGCTAGTGAGCAAGGACCTTCCTCAAGGGTCGTTGGGCGAAATCCCAACAAGAAATTGATACATGTCCGCTTTCTTAAGAATGATCTGCAGACAAATTCCAGTGATGAGTTTCTTGGGATTAGTAATTTTTCTACAGAAGACGTGACTCAAGTTAGAAAAGAAAGGGAACAAGGTTCTTGATGCTTGTCAAGCAGCAGTAATTTGAATATGAAAAAGCAAGCAGTGATGGAGTTGATATTCCGAAAAGTCTATCCATTTCTGTAATGCTCAAACGTGGCAGGTCATTAGACAAGGAGGTTACTCCAGTTGAATTTTCAAGTTTGATATTCATTTCCAAGCTTTGTCTCAAATTGAGAGCCAGATAGTTAAATTTATGATAGAGGAAAAGGAATTTGCCGAAGGTGGTTTCCGTCCTGCATTCAAAGCCACCAGTTCTTGCAAAGAATTTACTGGAGCATGGGTAATGACAAAATACCACGAAGAAACAATGAAATGAATACAGAAAATGTGTGCAAATGAGCAGCTCGGCAAAATACTTAGCAGAGCTATTTAAAAACCACATTGAGGAAAGAGTTGTTAAATTTGGTGAGGTATTTGTTTAAAACGAACTTTACCTTGGTAAGCTTCCATCTAGTGACTATGTTGTTTTTGAAAGATTTATTGTGGGCATATTTGAAAAGTATATAAACAACACTGGTAGATCAGTCACAACCATAAATGGTTTTAAGAATGAAAAAGTCAAATAGGCTGAATGCTGTTTTCATTTTACATATCAGAAATCCAATAAAGAACTCTTTGTTGTTGACATCAAGCGAATTGGGTATAAATTATGTGACCCTGAAATAGCAACAACTGTTTTAAAAGAGAATGATGAGTTTCTTTTCTGTGCATGTAATTTGTCACAATACGCAATTGATACATTTAAGGCTGAACATGACTGTAATGAATTCTGTACTGCATTGGGACTTCAGAAACTATAGTTTATTTCATATGATCCAGGGTGCCAGAGGCACAGGGGCAGCGGGGTTGCTGCCCTATTGGTATGGTGGAAGCACAGGGGTAGAAAATTGCCCTTTCTACTCTTCCTGCCGCGCCGCTTTTTTGAACCAATCTTCTGTCACGGGATGTCCTGGAAATACAATTTATGACATAAATCAATCCTGTGTTGTACATTTATGCATTTCACTTTTTTCCCAATAAGCAACTGAACTCAGGCTCTGGTCCCAGCCCCTCAAAGTTGCAATTCATTTCGCTAAAAATCAAAAACTGGCTACAGCCCCCTGCCCCAAAACCCTGTTTATGCTTATTCGCATGTTCCCAGCAAGAGGAAACTAGAAACGCAATCCCAGAATGTCATTTCTTTCATTGAATGCTAATTTGCAGAAAAACTAACCTCAATCCAGGCAAGTTGCTTCTTGGAAAAAACATATTCAGAATTCCCTTTAAAGTTGTTCCCTTTAAAGTTCCAAACAGTCGACAGGGAATTTTGTCATTCTGAATAATGGAAGTCTTGCCATATACCAATTCGACAGGGTGCAACAATACAGGGGGTAGGCCGTCCAAAGTTTGCTATCAAAAAAGAAACTATGATTTAATTTCGTGATCTCAGATTCAAGTGGACAGAGATTGCATCAATGCTTCTCGTTTCCAGATGGACGTTACGAAGGAGAGTGATAGAAATGGGGATCGAAAATGAAACTGGATATTCGAACATATGTGATGAAGAACTTGACAGACACCTCATGATCTGCAGAAAAACGCATGGGACATACACTGGGCGCTCCATCTTTAATGGATATTTAAAATTGAATTGCATCAGAGTCCAACAAAGGCAGATAATTTCCTCTCTTGTTCGTGTTGATCGAGTTGGATCAAGAATAAGATGGGCTTGCCTTGTAAAGAGAAGGAGGTATTGGGTTCCTGGACCTAATAGTTTGTGGCACTTGGACGGTCACCATAGCCTGGTTTCTTGGGGGTTCGTCATTCACTGGGCAATGGATGGTCACTCCCGTATGGTCATCTTCCTTCAATGTGCTACAAACAACAGAAAGGAAACAATTTTGAATTTATTTGGGGAATCGATCTTTACATTTGGTGTTCCATCACGGGTGCGTACCGATAAAGGTGGGGACAACGTGTTGGTATGGGAAAGAATGGAAGAATTACGAAGCTCAAATCGTGGGAGCTACTTGGCAGGATCATCAACGAGAAATCAAAGAATTGAACGACTCTGGCGGGATGTCTGGATGTAGATCGGTCATGAATTTTACGATATTTTTCAAGCTATGGGGATAGAAGGTATGTATCCTCGAAATATCCTCATTTCATGTTTCCAACCATTTATTTTTCTTGCAAAGATTCTTTGATTGGGGAAGGAAGAAGGACCATTTGGATACACATTTTTTTATAAGCAATTTCAACTCGGGCTCAGTACTAAAAATTGCTTAGCTGGAAGGCAAATTTTAGTACTCAAAATTGCTTACCAATTGCTTAAATTTTTGTTTATGTTTTTTGAAAATAGATTAGAAAAAGGTTATTCCTGTTAATAAGATGGTGTCAGTTCACATTTCCTGTTAAGTACTGAAAATACAATTTTTCAAATTGCTTAGCTGTCTTCAATCCAGTACTAAAAATGCTTAACTTTTTGTCTTGCCGAGTACTGCCTTGCTTATAAAGCAGTTGCTTATAAAAAAAGGTTTGTACTTCAGTTTTCAAGCTTGGCCTCGCTTTGGCCAAGTCAGTACAGCACACAAACTCGTAACTTTGTAGGCTATAAGAAACTTACCACGGAGCCGCTAATTGCTAAGAACCTTCCAGTACTAGATGAAAAATATTAAAAAAACTTAAACAAAAAAACTCTCAAAAGTTTTTTATGGACTTTTTCATTATATTTCGATTATTTCATTCTACAATAGTCATCAGTACAACCTTTGAACTTGAAACTCTCACAGCTTTCCATTTGTTGTTAAAAACATGCAATGCTGAACTGTTGTTGCAGTCGTAAAAGTCCATCCAAGTGTTGTGATTTGAAGGAAATTCTCAGAAAATGTTCATACCAATAAATGTAAGTTTATTGAGCTGGACAGATTTGAATAACCGCTCAAGTGAAAAAATTAAACATTGAACAGAAAAGATATACGCATAATTACTCAGACAACTAAATGTTAATTTCAAAATTTCAGTTTGATTAACTAGAAAATCTTAATACATCAAATGGGAAAGTCACTGCTGGTATTAAATAATTACAGGAGAGTCCGGCATTAAAGAAAACAAGGTTTTAATAAGCTGAGACACTCAATATTTGAGGAAGCAATGGATAAAACAATAGGTTATATTCTAAAAAAATGGTTTCTTATAGGCGGGTGTCTTCTGTATCTTATTTTTGCTAATTCAGAAAGTCTCATGGCATTTGCACTTCTCCTTTACGTTTGCTTGATACGACAAATCAGAAATGTATGTTCATTTTAGATGATGTATTTTTGCCAACAATAAACCAAGTAATATCCAGTTTTCTGTCTTCATGGAACAAGCACCCTCTTCGTACAGAGCATAGCTGGTCACCTCAGCGCATATGGATGAGTGGGATGATAGATCTCCGAAATAGAAGTCAGTGTCAGGTTGGAGATGCTTGTGCAGAAGAAACTGGCGACATAGATTCTTTGGGAGTGGACTGGAAACATTTAAACAAAATTAATAACAAGGGCTACCATAAGATCACAAATTCAGGCCCACATTTAAGCAGCAAGCCAAAAATTAACGCAAAAATTACAAGCTTGCAGTTTGCAGAAAAACACAGATTTCGGCTATCTAATTGACTTGCCTTGAAAATAGTTGCCCATCAATTTTAACTAATTTAATCCCACACCAAAAGAAAAAATTAAAAATTGACTCTCACTGTTGTGTTTTGCCCCTGTTAAGAGGAAACAGCGTGATACTCACTTTGCAACTTTACTTTGTGTCCCTTTTTAGAAAAGGGCGTTTCCATTTAAAAGAGGGTGTGGTCCCCAAAAATTTGCATTCACAGCGCATATATGGCCCACCACGATGTTTGCCCTAGGACCCAGAAGCCCTGACCCCTATCAAGTCACTGCCTTAATTAGTGATCTTCAGCCATTGCCAAAATGTAACATAACAATTTAAGAAACTACTGTAGGTACACCAAAAAACAAATACTTTAAAAATTAAATTTCGTTCATACACTGGTAAAAGCTCTGTTGCTGCCTTGTCGAATTGCAGAATCAAGCCCTACTTTGAAATCACAGTAATTTTCAAACCCTACTGACAAATGCAATGCAAGAGGCCAAGTGGATACAAAAATATTGTTAGCTCATTGACAAATTTAACTGATATTTTTTGCACAGGTAGAGCTATGCCACCAGTTACATAGACCAGGAATCTTTCCAAGGTTTCTCTGCTTGATTCGGTAATGTATTGATGCAGGAGATGATATGCTGCAGGATTATTTAGTGTTGTCGAATTTGAGCTGCTGCAGTAATCTTGTTGCAGTGAGGTTTTCTTCTTGGTGCATGACAAAACTAGCCATTACCCGCAGCACACCTCCCAAATTTAAAACAAAGGATAACTTCATGTACGACTGGACAGATATGCGCAATGGATCTTGAAACGAAAAAATGCCTCGACATCCAAACCGAAAACGCCAGAAAACGACGACGACTATTTTCGTTGAAGGACAAACACAAAACAAACTCTTGAGCTCTGGATAGGCCTAGTCAAAAGTGAACCATCCCATCAGAGCTCGAAGTATGGTAAGCATGTGTGATTAGGTGTACAGTTTGAGTTAATCAGGACTTGGTAGAACAAGATTTTTATAATTTTGGGAAAAAATTTATTCACATTGCCGTGGGTTTGCCCTTGAGCCCTGGTCCACAAATCATGTTGAGTCTGTTTTTTATTTCAAATTGAAAATAATGGGCTAGGGTAGGCCTAGCCAGGCCTATTATAATAGATTTTAGGAAACAAAATATAATCAACATTGCACTTCCTCCGTCTCTAAAAAAAGTGTTTATTAAACAACCTTTAGTTCATAACTTTTGAACAGATTGAGCATACATAATTGTCAATGTTTTTTCCATCATCACAAGAAAAGTGGGCCCAAATTCCGCACAGTGGACATTTCACCCAATTGACATTTTTATTGGTTGTTTCATCATCTTCCCTGAAACAGAATCCACACACTTTTGGTGTCTGTTTCTTCAATGTTTTGTAAACAGCTTTAATTTCTTCTGCTGTTGGTTTTTTAATTGTCTGCTCTGTTTTTTTGTGTGGTTTTTTTGTTTTTTGAAATTTCCGTTGTACTTAAAACTTTTTATTTGGTGCACACCTTTGCTTTATCTCAAAGTATGAGTGTTCACCGTCCAAAGAACTTAATCCCTGTGTCACACTGATTACAGAGTTGACATGTAAAATGCATGCTTGAAGCGCTCTGCAACTTTGTGATGACTGCGCAACTGAGAGCAATTGTTCAACTTTCTTCATTACATTGTTTTTCAAGTTCTCTATTTCTGGCTGTCCTTCTGCATACTCTGCATCATTTTGAAGAAGTGTTTCAAAGTAGTCGATGGGCTCTTCTTCTTTTTTATTTGTAGTTGATACTTCTGGTACTTTGATCTGTGCATGGACAGCATGGATGTGTTTACAAGCCAAAGACCTGATTGTAAAATCTGTACAGCTGCATGTATAAAGGTGTTGGCAAACTTGACACAAAGAACATTGCATTTGACAGCTGCAATCAGGTTTGTTTCTTTTAACATCATAAAATTTTTTTTTCTCTTCTTGTGATCGAACATCCCATTTTCCGTTTTCTATTTGTGTTATGTGATTCTGGTCTATTTCCATTGCTCTTTTATGTCTCCTGTCTGTCTCTCGTTGTTTAAATGTGCGCTTTCCTTTTTGTGCTTTTATGAGACCATCAAACACTTTATCTCTGGCAATCTTAAGCAGTGTACATAGGAGGTGGTCAACACGTTTGTTCTGTCTTCTTTGAAAATAGACACCTTTGAGTACATTATGAAATGCTTCAGTAACCATGTTCGTATTGATTCCTTTACCAATCCTGAAGCATGATGCCCATTGCTGTGGCTGATGCATATAGTAGTCCATGAAATAATCATTAAACCCGGGGCTTTTCTTTTCACACCATGCACTGAACTGTTGAATACCTTTGCGAAATGCATTCTCATTAAGTTCCATCTGTAATGTTTTTAAAGCCTTGTAGATTTCTGCCTGCTGTTCTTGCCTCTGCACATGTTTTCTGAGATTTTTTCGCCAGTTCCGGTCAACATGCCAAGAACAAATAAGTTTTGACTTTGGGGCTGCAAAATGGTAAATCCAACTGTTGTAAAAGTTATTGGCATCATCAGACATAAACACATTGACATTCAATTCTCCTGTACGTTCTTTTATTGCAGCAATGAATGGATTGAGTACTAGCTGGTCTTCTCTGTTTGATATCAACCAAGCAACTGGCAAGCCTTCACCATACTCATCAACAACAAGTAATGTTGTCAACATAAACTCATACTGGTTTGTGGAATGAGTTGCATCCATACAAATTATATTTGAGCCATGTGCTTTCAACCTGTCTAACTGATACTGCGTCTGAATACCCAACAGGAAATCATTTGCCGGCAACCCAAAATCTGTTTTCCCTTGCGGTTTATAAACCAGTACAGGATTAAACTCACATTTTTTTAGCTCTTCAACCCAACACTCAACACTGACTGTGTCTTGTTTATGCTTCTCCATCAATTCTATATTGTACTGGTGTTTTATGTTCATGAGATCCTGTCTTTCAATTAAATGGCCTCTTGTGATACCATGCTCTGTGTCCTCTCTGATTTCATCCAGTATTTTTTCAAGTTTCATGCCACTGGCCAGTTTTCCAGCAATCTTGGTGCGAATATCATTAGGAATTCTTAAATGACCAAGATATGATTCATGGCCAGTATGACCAAGGCAGTACTGTGCAACTACACATTCACTGTCAAAGTACCTCACTACTTTCATGTATGATGTGCAATGACCTTTTATTTTACATGTTCCTTGATGTTTCATTGCCTTTTTACCTGTTCCACCTAGTCTTGGTGCTCCTTCTCTGTTGCAAATGTACCATGTTGTCTCAAAGTCTCGAGCAGTTCGTGTACCACGGCACCGCACAAACCAAGCTGCTCCTTCCTTTTCCATTGTTTTCTTCCAGATTTCAAATTCTTCTATATTTTTGAACTCCCTATCTTCTTTCTGTAGCCCTCTTTCATGCACAGTATTAAAATGGTCAATTAACTCCAGTCGTGTAGCACAGCTAAAAATATAAATGCAAAGCAATGTAAATTTTCAAATATTACCCATTTGCTTCATACAGTGCATGATATTTAACAACAGCACATCAAATTTGTGACAGTGAGTACATTTAACTGTACACAAATGTACAGTAACTATTTGAAAACAATTGTGTTTTGAAACAATTTGTGGCAGTATATATTTATTTTGATGTACAATTATTTCCATTGCAACATTCCAAGCAGTAACAGTAAAAAAGGAGAGCAACAGTTAGCAGGTAAAGGTTTTAATTTTCTGTCATGTTATTAAAAAATGCTTTCTCACCTAAACTCTTTGCACTCTGAACATTTTATGGACAGAGATTGAAGATTTTTCTGATTTGTTTCTTCTGAAAGTTCATTTGGGTGCTTTCTTTTTTTGTGCTTTCGTAGCATGTGTGCTGAACTAAAATTCCCCTTGCAATATTCACACTGACGAGACTTTTCATTTTGCTTGTTTTGTTTTCTATGTTTCTTATTTACAGCTACATTTACAGTCTTCATTTTTACAATCTCTTTTGCAACTTCTTGGTTATCATTTTCAGGCTGAAAGAGAAGTAGGTAACTTAGCCTCGTGGAACAGCTGTTCTGATCAAATTTTATATCGCCATAAAAATTTTTAAGGAGAAAAAGTAGTTTGGTTTGGATTACATACTTGGAAGTCACCTTCATCTTTCTCAATTTCTTTTCCCAGCATATCCAAACCATCTTCTGACAACATTTCCTCGTCATCTGATAAAATCAGTACATCAATACGTTGCGATGTCGGTGAGTTGTCTATGATGATTTCTTGCCGATTTGTATTTTGTTTTTCACCAGTCTCTTTGTTTTCAATCTCATCCAGATCTTCACGACCACCATGGATAATTCCAATGTTTGCCAGATTTGCACGTTTATTGACAAACCAAGAAGCCAGAACTTGTCTGATATAAGCAGAATTGTCCGATGGATGCTTTAGCCAGGCTAGTCTCTCGTCTGTCGGTTCTTTCGACAATTTGATGAAATCATTCCAATCCTACAAGAATGTTTCACAGTTCAAGTAGCATAATTGTAAACAATAAGCTAATAAAGCTAGATGATGCTAACTCAGTTCTTGTTGGAATATATTGGTTTAAATGTTTTATACAGTATTACATTAAAAAAGCTCAGCGGGCAATAGTTTTTAATTATGATGATAAAATAATAATAATTAGTTCCGCTCCTCTAATCATGTAAATGCTTTAATGGCAACGAAGTTCAATACCTTAGGTGCACCAACATATAAAGATGCCATCAAGATAGTGATTGGCCCGCATATTTCACCACATTGTTGTAGAGGATAGTTTGTCAAGCAAGTTGTAGTGCAAGTGCTCCTATTTCTGTTGCAATTGACATTATGAGCTTGTGAAACTTTGTGCGGTAGTGCTAGTGCAGTGTTGCTAATCTTTCCAATTGCTTGTATGATTGGTCCAATTGCTTTCTTTATGTTCGTAGGTGGAGTCCATCCCAAGGAATCAAGGTACACATACTCCCCACTTGCCAATTCAAACTTTAAAATACTCCAATGGGATCCACATTTGGTTGGAGATCCTACGATGGTCTTCTGTTCTGGATTTTTGGTTATATTCAAAATGAATAATATTGATTCCAAAGACGAAATCTGATAATCTAATGCTGCTAACTTAGTGACGATTTCATTGACTGTAAACTCGAGGAAATGGCTTTGTTGGATTACTTTTATTTTGCTGCTCATTGTATTCAAAATTTGAATGAACGGGTCAAACGTTTGTAGAGTCAGCCAGCGGGAACAGCAGAGATCTGCAAGGTCAGCAGTGGTTGTGAAAGGATTGGAAATCACTTTACCATTTGGATTGGACCACAGTATATCCTTAAAATCAAGGATTGCTTTGTTTTCTGGCACAGTGCAAAATTTGGAAGGAGGCTGTATGTCTTTTTGAAACCATGATTCTTCTTCTTCAACTCGATCTCTCACTTTTTTCATCCCATGAATAGTAACCATGCAGCAAATGTCGTGGCGTGAGAACGATTTCCCCCAAGCTTGCAGAATGTTGAAGTCATTCCTTTTGGATTCGATTGTTTGGCATGCTGTTTGGCATTCTGTTAATGAAAGCATACGTGTTATTTTATCCAGCGGTTGCGATTTTGTAACTGTAACTTTGGCATAGGTAACATCCATGGCACGATGAACATGCGGAAATTGTATCTTCAGGAGGTCACGTCTGCTTATTTTGTTGTACACATATTGATTGAGAAGGGCCTGAAATTGAATAAAATAACTTAGATGTGAGGAAAAGGTGATAAACTGCACCATGCATAGACAGGTATATGGTAATAAAGACCTTTCAATTGATACTTGAATTTACTTTTACGATTTCATCCAAAAAACAGTTCGGTTTGCTTAAGATAGATCAAACCTATGTTTTCATGCCACACAGCCACGAAATCCTTTCCCTTTTGTATCAATTTTGTCTGTTGTATTTGTTATTAAACATTGTTTATATGTAGCTTTTAATAATGTATATTTAAATGTAGTTTTAGTTTTGTGTCTTATGTCCCCTGGGCTTAGACGTGGATTCCTGCTTCCCGGTGGTTATCGTCCTTGTTTTGTAGCTCAGTCAGTTTACAAGTCATGTTCTTGTAAATTTTTATATTGAATACATAAAAAAGATATAACATGTTACTCTGTCTTGATTTTTAAACCACTGTCAACTCGACGCCGGAATTTACGTTGATTTATTCTTGGAAGTTGTCCATGTCGAAAACCAAATACGTATGTCTTTTTCCGTTTAACAACTGCTTTCTATTTTTGTTTCTACTTTTTCTTTACAGTATGTTGCAAAACAACTCAACAGTTCGTTACAAGATGGGTAAACACTTAACGTTTTTTTTTTAATTTAATGTTGACTATCACTGTAAAATGAATTTTTGCTGGAAATTATAGGGTATATATAATGATTAGTGTTACAATGCTCGTTTTTTTACTGACAACTCGTGACAAAATGAAAAAAATTAAAATCACTTACCTTTGAAACTGGTGTTAGAATGTTACCGGATGCCTTTTTTGTTGGTGGTCCATTGTCCTTGTAGGGTTGCTTCCTTTTTGGAGCTGAAAAATTTATTGTTGTTATGAACAAACAAACAAGCTATAACTGTATCGACAAACAAACAAGCTATAACGTTTTTGAGCGTAGGGGGTCAAGAAACGTGATACAGTACTTGAAAAAATCAATTTAAAATGAATCTTCCCTAAAAAGAGGCCAAACAGGCCTAAACACTCATTTTATGTTTGGGATATCAGAAAATTTGATGATCAGGAACTTTGATGGAAACCATAGATTAGAAGTTTGAAAATTTAAAAGATGCGTGTTACATACCTTGGCAGTGAAGTTTTCTTTCTGACATTTTCTTGCGGTGCGATTTAAATGATAAAAAAAATTCCCGCGTTTTTTATCCTGTAAAAATTCCCGCGTTTTTTATCCTGTATTTTTATTTGGTTGTTGTTGTCGTTCTTGAGAAAATACAAAGATTTTCATTTGTCTATTTTCGTTGTCGTTTTCGGTCGTTTTCGGTCGTTGGCTATTCTGCGAAAACTGATATGTCACGGATCTGAACGAGCCCGAAATATGACTAGTCGGTTTTCGCGGATAACTGTACGGTGCTACATGAAGTTTGGCTATTGTTTTAATTTTGGGAGGTGTGCTGCGGGCAATGGCAAGTCATGACAAAAGCCTCAAAGAGGTTTGGATTCTTTGCAATGGTGGAATGGATGCCTAGTATTTTCATACCTTCCATAATTTGTTGTAGTGCGGGAATCCTTTTGCCAATAACGTCATGGAGAATCATAGTTTGCCAGAGATTGTTGCGATTCTCCATCTATAATAACAGGTGATTGCAGAAGTAGAATATCAAATACAACAGCTTGCTAAAATATAAAGTGCAATATGATGATAACTACTAATGATAACAGTTCAAAGTCTATTACAAATCAAATAGGACATATTGGGGTAATATCTCAATACTTACTGTTATTGCCTTCATAATGCCCCATTCGATTTGCAAGTTTTGGAATTCATCCTCACAATTTATATCTTTAATTGAAACGGAATTCATATCAGGGTCGAAAATCAGAAAATGAAACAAAATTTCTCCATTAACCTAACTTGATAAATTATGTCATGAATTGAATTATTTTATTGGTTCATAATGTAGTTTTTAGTTATAAATGTAATTTGCTTTTTAATAATTATGCATATTTGGAAATTCTCCGATTTGTAACTATTCTTCCACTTCTTGTTTTTGTAAATAGATTCTCTGCATTATTTTCTGAATCATCAGTACTCTGTTCACCATTGCACATGTTTGTGTCACATAAAACAATATCATCAACACTGTCGTTGGAAGAGATGCTTGAATTATCATTTTGCCCGTCTTCACATTCTTCAACATCTATTACATCTGTCTCATTGTTACCAGTTGATGCAATGTTTCCTTGGACAATTCTAACTTTCTCAGCTTTTTTGAGTTGCAAACAATGCATCATTTTGTTGTGAACCAAATATTTGTTCCAATCTGCAACTGTGAGCTTCTTCAAAAGACAGTCATCAAATAATGAAATCCAGTCATATTCTTCATATGGGCAATCTTTTTCTAGTTGTGCCATTAGCTTCCTTTTTCTGACCTTTTTCTTTTATTTGTTTCCAGAAGTTTTACATGTTCAACGTATTTTCTTACGAGAGCCTCATCAACAATGAATTTTTCAATGAATTTTCTGATATCATCATTTGTTCTTCACTCTCCAGCTGTTACCAATTCCTTTGCTTGCTTCCTTCGTTGAAAAGCGTCAACCTGTTTTTGAGTTCCATTCAAACTTTGTGGAGTGTCAAGTACATCTTTGTAATGATATCCTTCAACCTCATAATTAGGATATGGCTTTGGAACCCGGCTGCAAGGTGGACCAACCCATGGATTGCAAAATTCACAACGGTGATAATCTGCACATGAAATTTTTGAAATTCTGCATATTTTTCACCTAACTAGAAATGGTTTTTGAAAAACTCCAGCATCTTTGTGGAAAAGCTATTTCTTGGCAGAGTTGTTTTCTTTTTTTCATATGCATGCAGATATTCGCTAGGCTATTGGTGATGGTAAAAAACATTTCTTCCAAATCGTCTGATGAAAACTCCTTCATAAAACCTCCTGGAGCTGGAGAACCATCAATTCATATTTTGAGCTCATCACAAACTTTAAATGTGTTGTATTTCATTCTGTTAAACTCTGTTTGTTCAAGATCTTCCAGTGACATCATCTCGAGTTCTTGATCAGATAGATTGTGAAACTCTTTTCTGTATTCCCATTCTATCGGGCCACCATCGCAAATCGCATCTCCAACATAACTCTGACAGCGTTCCACCTCGTTATGGCTGCCATATCCGTTTGTCGAATGATGTCTAATATAGTAATCAGAGTTCGTGATTGAAACAGTTAGTGCCATGTACAATTTAACATCCTGATTTGTTACAGCAACACCCAGACCACCGTCTGTAAATTCATGAACTCTTGACTTGATAGAGGGAATAAACTGCTGGATGCAGTTGAAAACATTTTGACATTGATCTTTAAACAAAACTGTCATGTCGGCTGCACCTTCTTCTACTCTTTTCAATCTTTCATCAAGATTAATACTTTCACTTTGTAGGTTATGAATTTGATTCTTTAATTCATCAGCAATCCAAAATCAGCTTGTGCATTTCTCAGTTGCTGGTAGCAACGTCCTGGTGACTGCCTTTACTCTGCAAATCTCATAATTTCTACGGGAACACACCAACTGACTGGAAACATTCCTTAAATCTTCATCGTTTGTTGACATGAGATACAGGTTTATGCTGTCACCAATTTTCAACAAGAAAGAGATTCTTCCAGTATCTCTTGATTCTGTAAGAAATAACGCAGGCTCTTCGTACCTGAGTCTCATGTACTCAGAAGCCCAAACACAGCCACTGCTGCTAACAAAATACTTTGGACGGTTAAAGACATAAGTTGAATCATCTTTAACTTTAATCTTTACTTTCCCATCAACCGTCTGCAAATCATAATCCATGAAATGGCTAACACCTGGTGTTGCATTGACCATTCTGTCTGGAAAATCGTATCTTGGTAGTACACGTTATTTAGTTGTATCTGAAGCCTGGATAACCTTTCCGTTTCGACAACTTTCAACACCTTTGGAAAAAATAGAAAATTATTAGTAACATTTTCTAAAAAATGACCACACACAGCAACAGGACAATAAAAAGTGTTTAAACATTTCAGGCAACCTTTTGTTGGCTTGCTCATGTACTATTTCTAACACTTAAATTGTAACTTTGAACTCCTGCCTTGTACGCTATCATTTACATAAATTAGAGTGTAGCACAACGAGAATAACTGAGGAGCAAAGTAATGAACAGAACATGGGAACCAATGTAACATGAGTCACCGATCATTTGGCTTCTTAACAATTGTGTTTCTAAATTTTGTTATGATTGGGAAGTTATTACCCTATCAAATCAGATTTTTTTCCCGATATTGGCTTTTCTCTTGTAACAAATATTATGAAAATAATTTCAGAGAATAATAAATCTACACCCTGTAGCTACGTAGATGTTCTGACTAAATAATTTACCATAAAAATTTTCTCAAAATAGTTTAATGAAAGTTTTATTCTACGTATTACATGTTAACTAATGTAATCTTACCTGTTCCGGTTCCAGGACAAACATAAGCTTTATCGTCTCTTGATTTGAACATATTGTATAGAAGGCCATCACCATTTAATTTGTCGCACTGTTTCATAATGATAATTTTTTTGAAAGCACGTTGATAATGAGTGAGTGAGTAAGTTATCATTTTCTTGCAACTTCGGAGGCTTCTTACTGCAGAATAAACCCAGTCCAATATGTTTCCTTGCCTGACTACTGCGTTTATTTCGGGGCCTTGCACCATTGAAAATGGTTGTTGAAGACTTTATTAGTTTCAGACCTCTATTTTTCCTGCTGAAGCTTGCCAGTTTCATGAAATCTCTTTTTTGACTTTGTGATTCATGTATAAAACGGGATCATGGCGGCGACCACGAACGTAAACCTTATTCTTAATACACTCAAGAATGAAGTTTTCGTCCTCCTGATCTAATAGGGACTTTAAGATGTGACAACTGGAACGGCAACTTGATTTCACAGGAATCCCCAATCTGAAGTATGCATGCGCACGAGAAAAATCATGTTGTGTTCGAAGCGGCCCCGACGGCTGTTTTTACATTTTGACGTCTTGACGAAACGTGTGAAAAGCTATGGCTGCAGAAGTGGAAAAAGGGTAATTATTAGCTTACTTTCTACTGTTGATTTGAAACTACGAAATATTATGATTACATTTATTGCATGTGAACATCATCTAACTACGTTTTCTTGAGCAAAATCAGCCGGAATCTAAATCCAAAATCTAACTAGCTAGCTAGGCCACTTTCCTCTTGTCTTAACTAGGCGAAAAAAAGCATATCATGGGAGAATTTTTATTTGAATTGCACTTGCTCACATTCACTTTATTATCCTTGTTATAGACGCTCAACTACCGTATTTCCTCTATTAAGCGCCCGGGTGATTATTAAATATTTTGCAAAATTGGGTGGGCTCTTATTAGAGGGGGGCGCTTATTAGAGGGGGGCGGTTATTTCATAGTTCTAAAATTTCAAAATCGAACATCTTCAAAAACAAAACAATAATCCTATATTAAGAATAATAGTATATAACAATAATCAATAATAAAGTTTCGAATGTTATTTATTGACATACGTTAAAAAAATGCTATGTTAGCATTTTTTAGAAGAAATGAAGAAGCGTCAGCATGGTAAAGCCGCACACAGGGACATTGAATTGACAAATATTAAAAATGGATAATTTCTAGATATAATGACTAACTTTGGTCTTAAACTACTTGCTTATGTTGCCATTGATAAAAGAAAGGAAATGATGTCTATTCACATGTTTCTACGCTATTATTTGAACCAAACAGTGAAAATGTAAAATTCTATTAACCGCCCTTGGCGGTTAATAGACGGGGGGTGCTTGTTTCACACTTTTTGATTTTAAGGTGGGGCGCTTATTGGAGGGGGGTGGTTAATAGAGGGTGGGCGCTTAATAGAGGAAATACGGCACGATTTGCTTTTGTTGCGAGAAATGCTACTTCAAGAACCTTGAAAGTGCAAACGTGGTGCATATCAAGTGCACTAAATTCTGTCAAAGAAACCTCATTTAAAGTTTCACAAAGATCAGTAAGAGACCGTTATGGATTGCTTGAGAAGCGGTTTAAGAAAAAAAGGTGTGAAGAAGCAGCGGCTTCTGGTATCATCAGAGTTAGATGATGCCCTTAGCAATACAGTAGAATTATTTGAAGAAAATGACAGAGAACACGAAAGAGGAGCTGAAGAGAAGAAAAAGAAACTTGAAGAGGATGTTGGAAAAGCAGAGGAGATGCGGAAGCAAGGAATGGAAAGATTTTCAGAAACCAAAGCAAGGAGTGGGGAAAAGTGTAAGAGGAAACGACCATCTGGGAGTGAGACATTAAGTTTTATATAGGAAAAAAGCAATCGTGATGCAGAATTGAAGGAAAAAGAGTTTGAGCTCAAAAGGGCAGAGATGGATGAAGGAAGAAAACAAACAAAATTGGCAATGCAGCAACAACAACTAATGCTTCAGCAAATGAATTCAAACCAACAGTCACAAGAACAACAAATGAGACAGATGCAACAGATGAATATGGTGATCATGCAGCAACAGCAGCAACAGGCAACTCTTTTGATGGCTTTAGTTGAGAAACTTTCCAAATAGGAATCTAGACTTCCGAAAGTGAGCTCTTGATAATGTCAGTGTTTTTTAAACTGCCCCAAAATGTATTTTTATTTTAAATATTTTGCCTAAAACTTAAAATTCCATCAGGATTACATTTCAAAGAGATGACTCTGTGAAACTTGAAATTAGAGCTTTTTGAAGATTTGTTACACATTCCAGGATTGAAGCATTTGAAAATAGTTTGAGCATTATTCACTTAAATCATCAAATAAATCATCAATTAAAAATACAACTGGTTCCAAATGGAATAAATCATCCTTGAATGCTTCTAAGAGGCCCTTTACATGAGAAATAGCCGAGTTGAAACTCAGCCCGTGTTGAACTCAACACGGGCTGAGTTTCAACTCGGTTGGCTATGTAAGCCCTCTCACTGTTTACATGACAAAGGGTGAGTTCAAACTCATCACAGGCTGAACTCAACTCGGCTTTTCAACCCGTGTTGAGATTTCAGCCCGGGGCATGTTGAAATGAAAACAATGCACAGGGGGGTATTTGCAGCAGCAGAAAACCCCGCCAACTTCCTCCCTCGACATTTTCAAGAAAACATCATGGAAGGCAAGAAGAAAAAGCTATCAAGTTCACAATTTGCTATGAGGTACAATGCAGCCCGTGAAGCCAATGAAGGATATGAATCAGAAAACGAAGATGACCTGACATACGAGCCAAGCCAGATTCCTCTTGACTTCCAAGTAGAAGCAGTAATTCCTCCCACCAAATCATTGACGACACCAATATCTCACAAAAAAAGCACATGGAGATGGAATGATGAGATGGTTGACAACCTTGTCCCCAAAATCTACGAGTATAAAATCAAGAAAGACTTTGAAGGTAAGGACATGGAGTCTGACTTGGTGAAAATGTATGAAGATGTTACAAAGATGATGGCTATATTGTATCGCCTTGATCATTTTGGCCGAGTTGAAAGCTCGAATATCGATGTAGAGCTCAGTGCCGAAGAACGAATCAAGTGTTTAAATGACATACAGGCAGAAAAGAAGGCCATAAAAATCGGTTACGGAAGGGTTAAGGAGAAGATTAAGCAACTCTGTTGCAACTTTAAGAGGGTAATTGTTGATGGTACGCGATCTGGTGGTGGTAAGATGATTTGCCAAAACTGGGATCACGTCGTTAAGATTTGGGGTGATTGCCCCTCCGTAACCAGGATACTAGAAGCAAATACCTCCCAGGTGGTCAACAATAAGAAAAATGAAGATCAACTAGAGGGTAATATTCTCAGTGAAGACAATGAAACTGACCAGGTTGAAGAACAAGAAAGTGAAGAGCCAAAACAAAGAAAACATCCATTAATAGAACAATCAAGAGGAGCTAAACTTATTGATGATAAACATGCAAAATTAGAGAAGATTTTATCAGCCCCACAGCGAGATTTGTTGATGGCAAACGTGGCAAAAGAAGAATTGGCCTTAAGAAAGAAACATGCAGAAGTGATGCAAAAATCTCCTGATGGGTTGGAAAAAGCAGTTGAGACAATGGCAAAATCACTTGCATCATTTGGGGACCAAATTGGCAGTGGCCTGATGTTGCTGGCCCAATCGCTGGGAACAAACCAGAGTGCCCAACATACTTACCATCATCCAGGATTTCAACCAACATTTCAATGCACAACCAGAACTTCAGCCTTATACTCAGCGGCATTGCATAAATGCAACAAATTCATCCTTCATAAGCATGCTGAATACACCTCACAGAGGTGATGATCAAATAGGATCAGAAGATGAACAAATTTAGAACACACAAGAATATATATATGAAGAATATGAAAAGTTTATTATACTTTCTAATAAAATATGATTATATAATAGGAGTTGCTACTATTCACACTGGATTCCCAAAGTATTTCTTGAAACTCTCTCTGACCAATATACCCTTTGTAGAATTGTATGAATATACTTGGCTCGGTGCACTGTGATGATTGCAATCCTGTAGACACTGCTCATTGTTAATTTCTGTGTTTACTGCTTCTTGGTTGATGCAGGCTTTTCTGGATTCACAAAAATTGTGCAACACAAAACATGCATACGCAATAGAAGGAACATGTTCCAGTGCAAGATCCATTGGCCTGTTTAATATTCTCCACCTTGCTTTCAATCTTCCAAATGCACATTCAATTTGATTTCTCACTGAACGTAACATGATGTTGAACATCACTTCCTCTTCAGAAGTGCAAGTGGAGTATTCTTTCATAACACTAGGTAGCAGCGGGTAGGCTGGATCAGCAAGTATGACTGGAGGCACATCAATGTCACCAAAATTCAGTTTCTTTGAAACATTGGGGAAGTCTTTTCTCTGCAAAAGTTCGTTGATAGCACTGTTTCCGAACACCTTTGCATCATGTACACTGCCTGGCCACGAACAATCAACATCTAAAAAACGTCCTTCCTAGTCACAGACAGCTCGAACATTTATACTGTATTTCATTTTATAACAAAAATAATCATGTGGATTTTCATACGGCTGGCATATAGGAATATGCGTTCCATCAACACAACCAACAACTTCTCCTCAAAACCTAAAATGAGTTTTTCAAGACCTTGTTTTGTCTCTGGAAACTTTATAAGTTTAGGCCCTAAGACCTTTGTGATGGCAAGGCACACTTTTCGAATGGCCAGTGATAACGTACAAGGAGCAATACCAAAAGATTGCTCATTATTCTAAGAGAGCCCTGGTCCTTAAGATAATAGAGGGTCATTGCAAGCTTCTTCAAGCTACTGATAGTGTCTCCACGAAATGAGCTTCCATTAGGCTTAATATACGGCCCAAGCATTTCTTCAAGTGCTAGAAAGTCCCCTCTTGAAATCCTAAAGTTCAATAGCAATTCATTGTCAAGCATCTTGTTACTGGAAATGTTTCGCCACCAAATTTCTTTTCTTCCAGGATTTTCCATTGTTGTCTCTTTTGTCTCAATAAAAACCTTCGTCTGCGACGTCTATGCATCTTTAGTGCCCGGTTTTCATCTTCTAATGTGTGGTTCGCCGCCATTCTTAATAATCCATAGTGTGCTAGCACATTATTCATCAACAACAGATGGACAGTGAAGCCCCAAGATAAAGCTTGCTATGAGAAATCTAAGGCTCAGTATCACTTGAACCTTCATTTTGACTTGACTTGAATTTGACTTGGCGCAATTTGAACACCTCCCACCAAAATAAATCCCACAACTATGACAACCTGGTCAAGTCAGGTGAACATATATTGGCCCGTGTTGAGATTTCATGTAAACGCAAAGCAAAATAAGCCAATCGAGTTGAACTCAGCCCGTGTTGAACTCAACATCTCAGCTCAAAAACTCAGCCTGTGTTGAACTCAACACGGGCTGAGATTTCTCATGTAAAGGGCCTCTAACTATAAAACTTCATAGAAAAGTATCAGCTAATGGTTTAAACTCCTAAAAAACTTTTGGAATATTCAACCCTATGTAAACTAATACAGAAATCATTTCAAGTTTGTCATTTCAAATGAAAAGAATAGCTATGTTGAACATTTGTTGAAAAGAATAGTAGTTTCTGCATGAGATTTGTTCTTCGTTATAACTTCCTTATTTTCTTTTGTATGTAAATTTTGAATAGTTACACTTGATTTTGTTTTCTGTTAAACAGTTAGCTTCTGTGTCAGATTGTTCTTTATTGTAGTCTTCTTCTTTGTGTGAGTTTTCCAACAATTTTCTGATTAAGATATGACAAATTAGTAACATTTCAACATGGAAATCACTCAAGAACAAGGTCCACTAAACAAAATATTCTTCAAGAGCTGGTGGATCCAATGCAAAATACTGTGAAATCACAGAGCCATATAAACAGATTCTTGCATTATGCAATAAACCACATACCAAGTACATCTTTCCAACATCACTTAGTTGTACTTTTTGCTCTTTCTTAAAGTCCACAAAACCAAAATAGTTCAGTATATCAGCAAAAATCCACTCTACTGAAACTTGTGCCTGACTCATGGACTTATTGAAATCTTGCTGCATTTGTGTTAACTCTGTTCCCTTAAAAGGAGACTGTAGTTGAGGCCTTGGTGGGTAGGCAGGGTCACCATATATACAGAGTTGGTTTCCATCTGTATCAAATGAATGCTGCTGAAGTTGCTGGAGTAAACTTGAATCTGCGAGCATCCCACTATCGTGGCGTTTGCCCTCAACAGGACCAAAAACATTACCTATCAGCCCATTTGGCAGTGGAACAGACTGAAATTTGATCGAATGGACCCTCTTGTGGCCATTATAGAGGACTCTCTGATTTACCCCTGGGCGACATACAGGCCTTACCGTGCCATCAATGAAGCCCCAACAATTCTCCAACGCTGCTCCACTATCATGAATGGCCCTTGCATAGCTTTCCAGCTTATCTGGCAGAAGCAAGACTTGGTTCATGTCTGACAGCAATCTAGACCATCTGGCATAAATCGAATCCATAGTATGATTGGCTATTATGCATAGCTCAGGTACTGATCTTGCAAATCTGGGAACCATGTCTATGTATCTGCAAGGATACGCTAATCTCTTTAACAGGATACATAATGCTTCAAGACCACTTGTTACACTACCATTATAGAAAACCATTTGTTCAGGTAACTCGATAATCTCCAGAAGACGATAAATGTCTTGCTTATAAAAGCGCATCTCTCCCTTACATTCATCATCAGAAAGTGAATCCAAGTCAAAGGGTTGGTAGTTCCAGTAAGGAATGTCAAGGTTTGCAGATGTATTAGCATCATAAAGTAGCATGCATTCAGTATCTTCAATCAGGTCAGCGCTGTAGGCGTGTAGAACGCAAGCACGTACATCTCTAAAATAAGGCATTATACCGTTCTTTATAACGATAACCTATTTTCTCACACGAATTTCATGTATCACTCTACGACCTATTATTTTCATTGTTTTTGTGCCAAATTTGAAAGAGTGTTCACGTGCCGAGGAATCTTAACGTTTTTTTTAGCTGATAACAAAACAGCATCGCCACGACTGTCCCAGGCCCCTAACAGCGTACGTTGGCATTCCCGTTTTCTTCATCTTAAAGTCCCTAATAACTTTGGTCGTCCAGAGCTCTGATTTCTCAAACCAAATCGATTTTGTATGATAATCTTTTTCGTTTGCCTTTCATCATATTCTTAAATGCAATATCATCATGTTTTGATATCAAAACCTTGGCCCTTTCTTTGCTTACCTCAAGATCAATAATATCTTGATTCAGGTGTTCAACTTGTACCGGTGTCCACCTAGCCACATTGATGCTGATTTTTTCTGAGGTTGTTGATCTTCTTGTTAAGGTGTTCTAGTCTCAATGCCAATGTCTGTTCAACAACCTTTTCAGTTTGGTGCCTGGCATTTTTCCTTTGTGCAATCACTTATTCAACTTCAGCTGTATATTTTGAAATTTGCATTCCAATACCAAGTTCCTGAATTTCTTCCCTTGACCTTGATGCTCCTAAGGCAAAAATGCATAGACTAGATGCATAACATTATAAACATTTCTCAAATAGTTATAAGCATTTGAGTTGCTGTACTGCATCCATAAAGTATCTCTATGTTGAGAAACCTATATTCGGAAGGTATGGCATGGTACAATGTTGTTCATGAAAAATAAGAGCTTAATTTTACTCCCATTGCATAGGTGCGTCGGTCTTCATCGGCTGATATGACAAACAGACAGCATGCACCTCTTCGAAAGCTAAATATGAACATATTGCAATTCTTCCCTTGATATCAATATTTGAGATCAGCATCTGAAAAACAGGTCTGAATCCTTTGAGACTATTCAAATTTACATTTTCTTTTTCTGGTTGTTCTAAATCGTTTTTAATTTTAAGCTCTTCCAAATAATCAATTCTTTTTGAAAGTTTGTCTTCGTTTTCATCAATGGAGCAATTTCGCTATGAAACCAATATCTGTTCTGAAAATGATTAATGCATGAACGTACCAAATTTCTCTTTGATATCCCTGCCATTTTGCTATTAATCAAGCTAGGTAATCACTATCAATCAGTCACATTTTTGACATAAAAATTTAAACAGTTTTGTAGAAAATAGCAACGAGCATCAAACATGGCGTACCTTTATACCTTTATAATCTTTTTAACAATGAGTGTTGCTGCCTAGAGAGTTGAATTGAAACAAAAACGTGTAACTCACAAACGTTCAGACATATTTCTTATTCGATTGAAAGAACAAAATTGATTTCAATTGAGTGCTCTTGTTGTTGTTGGTGCTACTACAATACATCTCATTGCAATACACAGATAAAAGAGTGGTGGTCATGGCAATGAGTTGGGGTCATGGTCGGTGCATTGTGCATACATGAAGTGAAAAACACAGAAAACATGGCTGAGCTTCACAATGTTCAGAATTTCCTGAAGAAAAACAATCTCAATCAGTACGTTGAATCGTTTTTTGATCAAGGATGCGATAATCTTTGGCAAATCTTTTCACTTGCCAATGACCATGCTGAACTGGAAGGTCTGATCAGTGGTCTGATGAGAGGCAGAACATTGTGGAGAAAAGAATACAAACGCGTCAAATTCTGATGACCCATCTAAATGTAAGTTGTGCTTTTAATTCTAAACTTTATGAAGTTGTGATTTTTGATTTTGCACTTTCAGACAACAACATTCATTTTACTCAACTCAACTTGCATGTCTCTGCCCATTGACACTGTATGCGGTCCCTAAAATTGTAATGATCAATAGATATCAATGCTGATTGTGACCCTAACTCTAGCCTTTTGCTCATCAACCAACATGTTTTTGTTTGATATGTTACGATAGCCGTTGTAACTGCTATCGGTCAGATAAATACTCATGCTGCCTTATTTTATTTTCTTAGTTTATTTATTTTTATATCTTTTTATATTTTATGCACAAAAAGATTATATCTATTTTGTATATTTTGAATCTTTCAGGGCAAAAGATTGCAAAGGACCTCTGGATTTCTAACCCAATAACAAAGCAGATGGTGTTTTTCAATGATGTTTTAGAGGAAATTTACAATTCTTCATTTGAGCTAATGCCACCTTTGCAGTTGAAAGATTACATCCTCTCTCAGAGAATAACTAGATGGAAAATCGAAACTGCCAATGATGAGGATATTGAAAGGGTAAGTGCTTTGATGAATTCCAACAACAAGAATGGGAATGCCATTAATATTTGCCATTTTGGCAAACAAGAACTAACAAGTTTCTGCCATGGAGATATTTCCAAAGCAGAAACTTGTCAGCTAATAATTGAGATTGCTATTGAAAAAACAATCAGTAAAATCAGTAAAGTTATTGCTCAGCGATCTAATCTGTTTCACATAAATAACCAGGTAAAGCACTGGAGGGTGAATGAACTACAGTTCATTGATAACCAAAAAAGCAATCTTGAAAAATTTGAGATTGCATTGGGAATGACACTTCCAGCTGACTTATTTTTTAACCAAATTTAGTTTTTGAGATATAGTGTTGCATGTTGTCGTAAGATAGGTAAGTATTCATTTTTCATACCCCTCAATAACATCACATTTTTGTATTGTACCCCTCAAAGATACTTGGATTTATTTTCATAGCCCCCCACTATTTCCTCTGCCCCCTCTGTTAGATACTTTATGACCGCTCTCTTATGAATGACGGCCACAAACCTCCATCTTCGTCAATTGCTTCTTCAAAATTGTGAACAACTGTGCTTGCAAGATTGCTTGTGGCTGCCTTTAGAAAAATTCTTCTTCTTGTTTTTCCATCAATGCAGCCACGTAAACAATCCCACATCTTATCAGTGAGTGATGGCCATCAATGTGCCAAACTGAGTTAGGCCATGGTACAAAGTATGTCCTTTGGGAAACGGAAGTGCACCCCATCCTAAAGCTGTGTTTCTAGGGTCAACACGGTTTATGCTTTCTCTAATTCTCCGGCATTGTATGTGGTATCCCAGTGCCCTGAAATGCCCCCTGAGATACGACTCCCCTGTTGTAGCACCATGAGTTTTGTGATAATCTTTAACAATGGTGTCAATTTCATCATTTGTTAGTGGACTAAAATTCTGCAAATCTTGTAGTCCATAATGATCAACTCTACGAGCAAATTTCCAACATGACACTTTCAACATTCCAAAAATCTTATTCCAGGATAGGATAACATTCCAAAAATCTTGATCCTTATTCCAGTTCCTCGAGCAATTCTGGTGGTATAAAATAGCAAGGCCTCCCCAGTGCGCCAAATTTCTGTATACTGACACTCACAGCGGATTCAGACTGGTTACCATGAAGTGCCATTCCTGCCAATACTATTATGATTTTTATTATTAAGCGCACTTTTCATTAGTGGGCATAGTTTTTCATTATTATGTGCAGTTTTTCTTTATTAGGCACAGTTTTTTCATTATTATACACATTATTCACAATTGGGCATAGTTTTTCATTATTATGCCAACTTTTCATTATTAGGCATGGTTTTCCATTATTATGTACACTGTTCATTATTTACTGATGCGTAACGGTCAATTATAGCACGTGTTTAGACAAAATGGCGGCAAGTAGTGTTGGTAGCAGCAAAGTCGGAGAAGTGGAAGAACTGTTGGCACAAGCCATAAGAGAGCTGTGCAGAACATAAATTCCAATGATCCTCCAAGTAATCTGGCACAGTCTTTGGGGCCATCTGTTTCTCCAAACGAAGAGGCGTTTGCAACAGATGGTACAACGGCTTCCACAGGAGCTGTATCTTTTGGGCCTACGCCGGGTAGTAGTAGATCTACGCGTACGCCAGTTGTAAATACAGAGTTGCAGCGTCTTTTCCCGCACCTTTATGGCACTGGGATAAGACGTACACAGTGGCGCAACAAAACCAAAGAAAGCGAAGTTGGTGACAAGAAAATAACAATCAACAATCTAATCACACTTTTTAAGGAACTAGCGGGGGGAGCTCGCGTACGGTTGCTTCCCAGAGGGGGGCAAGTGAAAAAACTTCCTCTGGTTGGCGCATTTCGTGCGCTGCATTCGCTCCCGCTCATGCCCCCTTCAACCCCACGTACAATGGGTAAGCTCGCCTGTGGTTGGCGCAATTCGTGGGCTGCATTCGCTTACACTCATGCCCCTTGCAACCCCACCTACAATGGGTTAGCTTGCTGCGCTCGCCTGTCTATCTATTACCAAGAAGCATTGACTGATAGGGCGCACTTCGTGCGCTGCATTCGCTTATGCACATGCCTCTGTCTATTCCTCTTGCAACAGTTTGGCTCCCTTTGCTCGCCTGTAAAACCTGCACCCACCATTTTGGCTGTTACCTGCTACCCCTTGGAAAGGTTGGTAGCCTGGTAACGATGATGCTAATAATTGATCTGTATTTCCCTTGTTGTGCCAAGTTTCAGATAAAGCTATAATATCAAAGTTAAAGTTAAGATTATAGAGAAGAATTTGTAGATTCTCGTTATTTCCAGGTAAAGATTGAATATTAGTATGGAATAGGCTAAGTGAAGCATGAGAATTAAGATTGTTTGTTAATTTATGGAAATCATGACTAGTGTAGTAATCAAAGTTTGAATAAAAATTAGCGAAAGTGTCAATATCATTATTGAAAAGTCTATCGTGTTCTTTCAGATCTAATTTGCATAAATTTAATCTATCAAGGAGCCGATATTCAGGAGATTCATTTTTTGTGGACTGGCATCTACATGAGTAATTTGAATTATAAGATAGCTCAAAAAGCTTGCCACTGTCTAGTTGTGAGAATGGAAGTCTCTCCTCGTAACAGGTTTTACAACACCATTGTTTTATTATGTTCGAGGTTTTCGAAAACTGCCAAAATTGAAGACCGGAACAACGTTGATGAATAAAAGAATCACAATCGACACAGGGTACCGGGTTTGAATAGTTGCCAGATAATCTTTCAATTTGTTGTCGGTCAAAGACTGAAAGGGAGGGCAGGCAAAATGTGCACAGCCAAGTTTGATTTGGATTTCTAACCAAAAATATAAAATTTTGCATGTCTAGTTTTGAGCGTATTCGATGAAACCATTTGTCGCATGAGTCGCAACAAATACAGTCCTCATAATCATGAACCATATTTAGACATTTCGGACACTTACTTCCGTCGATATCTCTAGCAGCTAAGCTCATGATAAAAGGTTAATCAGATTGTAGGATTCAAAATTATACCAAATTATATTTAAAAATCTAGGGTTTGATTTGGGTTTCGTCATCAACTTAAATTGAAATAAAGTTCCAAGTTTTGCATTTCTTTCTTTAGTTCGACGTTTTCCTTCTCGAGATTTGATTGGTTTTTTAGTGTAGTGTCCATCATTTCCTTCAGCAGCAAATAGTCTTCTCTGAATATCTTGAAATGGTTCAAAAAGTACATAAACTTCTTCATAGACAAATTTTGTTATCGTATGCATACTGGCAAGCTAACGTAACTTTTGTCAATGACACCCAATGTTTAAAAACCATTTATTATAACAAACACCATTTTTGGATGATGGATGGCTATAAAATAAGGATAACCATTCACAATATATTAAATCCAACCTGTAAAGGTTTCCCTCCTTGGGCCACCTGTGCCAACTGCTGCTTCCCCAATGAAGACTACTCGCAATGAATGATCTAGTTTTACCCAAGGTCTTTTCCTTGCTTCAACATAATCAGACCAGATAGAATTTCTTCTGATATCAACTCTTGATTGTTTAGAAACAACAAGGGAACTGACATGTTTCATGATATCTTTCAGTTTCATGGGAGGATCCTTTTCTGTATCAAGAATATCATTCTGTTCTGAATCTGTATTATTCATTGAGCACATTAAATTTCCAAATGTTTCCCTTTCACTTGTGGAGTTCTGTATTATTCATTGAGCACATTAAATTTCCAAATGTTTCCCTTTCACTTGTGGAGTTCCAAATCTCATTAGAAGGAAGCATTAAATTACAAGTGGGACAGGATACCCTTGGTAATTGTCTTGTGACTGATGTATGGCAGGTGGCTGTGGAACTTTGCATGTGACAGTCAATGTTAGATGTGCTGAAATTTTCGCGTCCTGTGCAAGTTGGCGGAAGTGGAAAGTCTTCCAAATTTGTCTGAATGAGAGTACTTGCAGAGATGCATTGCCTTTCAACATCATTGCATACTGGACTTGAACATACCTGCACAGTCAGAATGACAGAAGACAATTTAATTCAATTTTATTTCATAGAGCACAAGCAAGCCATTTTCTACATAAAATAAAGGCATTGTATTCCACCTAAAAAAAGACTCAACAGAACAGATTACTCACCAGTATATGATGCCGCGACTCACTCAATGGAATTTTATTCAAGCACTGGTTACACAATTCCTCTGGCACAATTGTTTCTCCTTTGCCATCTTCAGTATTCTCAAACTTATTTTGAGCAAGGCAATTGAGCTTTGAATTGGCCGTGCATAAACTCTTCCCTGCCAATAAAATTTGCAATATACTCCACCGAGTGTCCTTTTGGGCCAGGCGGAATAATCATGAGGTCACGTTTACTACTTGAAAAACACCCTGTAGGCGCTGAAGCAACTGAAGACACTCTATTGCTAGGTCCTGAACCAGTGGTCGAGCCAATCATCTTTGATGTCACCAATGAAGAAATGTTGCTGAAGGCCGCTCAAATGACGAGAGGAGGTTCTGGCCCCTCGGGTATCGATGCAGATGATTGGTGTAAAATTTTGTCATCACGTGACTTTGGTGATGCAGGAAATGATTTGCGAAGTGCTATTGCAGCTGTCACCCGCTCCCTCTGTACACGCAACGTGGGGGATCAATCGATAACAGCATTGATGGCGTCAAGACTCGTGCCACTTGACAAAATACCCGGACTCCGACCAATTGGTGTCGGTGAAGTGTTGCGGAGGATCATGGGCGAACTCACAGATGTGTGGACAGAAATCAGGAAGTGTAGCCGCAATACATACAATGAAGATGTTGTTCGAGAAAGAAGAGACGGATGCGGTGCTTCTAGTAGACGCTGCAAACGTGTTCAACAATTTGAATCGAAAAGTATTCCTACATAATATAGGAATAGTTTGTCCAACAATGGCTGCGTTTGTTAGGAATTGCTACTCGGCTCCAGCAAGGCTTTTTGTCATTGGAAGGAGAGAAGTCAAATCATATGAGGGTACGACCCAAGGAGACCCGCTTGGTATGGCGATCTACGCGATCGGAACAACGCCAATGCTCCATATGCTAGCAGAATCACGTGATGAAAATCTAAAGGATGTAGCTTTTGCTGAGGATATAGCGGCTGCAGGAAAGATCAATGCCCTGAGAAAATGGTGGGATACTGTTTTGTTTAATGGGCCGAAATATGGATACTTTCCAAGACCTTCCAAATGTATCCTGATCGTCAAACCAGAAATCGAAGATGACGCTCGTGTTGCGTTCAATGGCACCAACGTAACCATTACACCAGAGGGAGATAAGCATCTTGGGGCTGCCATCGGAAGCCAGGAACACAGATCGGCGTACTTAATATCAAAAGTTGCAACATGGGTAGACGAACTGACCCTCTTATCCAAAATCGGTGAAACTCAACCTCAAGCCGCTTATTCCTGCTTTGTCGCCGGATATCAGCACAAATTAACATACTTCCTGAGAACGATACCAGATTGTGAGAATGAATTCCAGCCAATTGAGGATGTCATTCGGCAAAAGTTTATTCCATCTATAATTGGAGGTCACCTGGTGAATGACAAAGAACGCAAGCTCTTGGCACTTCCAACACAAAACGGGGGTCTTGGTTGGAAGATCTTTACGGAAACCGCTAAAGAAGAATACGAAAACTCAAAGCAAGTCACATTAGATCTTCAAAACAAAATTCTTGGCATCCGAAACACAAACGGCAGCAAGTCTAGAAACCAAATAAAGTCAGAAAGACGAAAAAGTCAGAAAGACGAAAACGCCAGGAAGAAAGACTACAATCACTCATACAAGAGATGACTGACGAGGAACGAAAAAGAACGGCATCCAACAATCGGAAAGGCGTGTCAAATTGGCTATCTTCTCTGCCGCTGAAAGAATTCGGATTCGACATGTCAAAGCAGGAGTTCCAAGACGCTCTTCATCTTCGTCACGGATGGCTGATGAACAAGATGCCGAATATCTGTGCATGTGGTTCTCGTTTCGATGTCCCGCATGCTCTCTTGTGCAAAAAAGGTGGCTTCGTCACTCTACGCCAGAATGAGGTCAGAAACATGACGGCAGATCTACTAAACGAAGTATGTAGGGATGTCAAAGTCGAGCCGTTGCTGAACGAGTTGAATGGTGACGAATTGCAAGAACGAGCTACCAACAGGAGTCGAGAAGCAAGGTGGGATGTCAGTGCAGCTAGTTTTTGGGTGGCTGGTCAGAAGGCGTTTTTCGAGATCAGGGTCTTTGACCTTAACGCCCGAAGATACAGCAACCTAGTACTAGCAAAATGCTACTTAGCAAACGAAGCTGAAAAGAAGAGGCAGTATAACGAACGAGTCCTGGAAGTCGAAAACGGAACATTCACGCCCCTAGTGTTCTCAACTAATGGAGCAATGGGCAGAGAATGTCAGATTTTCTATAAATGCTTGAGCGAGATGATTGCAGAAAAGAAGAGGATGGAGGTCAGCATAGTAACAGCTGCGATACGTACAAAGTTGTCATTTTCCCTAACCAGATCAACAATCCGATGTGTTCGAGGTTCTCGATCAAGGTTCCAGCAACACTCGAACATTGAAGACCTTGACGTGATTCCAAAGCGATCAACAATTTCTAACGAGTAGCGACGGCGAAGCCCATCGGAGACTTTCTTTTCGATTTTGTTTCTTTTTAATATGACAGGGTGTTTTTAATAATGTAAATAGTGTAATTATTTATATATAAATATCTTCTGTATAAAATATATGTATTTCTTTTTATTTATTATATAGTTAGATATATTGTAATTTTTTTTAAACTTAAAAAAAAAAAATAATCATGAGGTCACGTTTTCCAAGCTCAATATACATCAGCTCGAAGCCACCCGCACTTTCCAGAAGAGGAAATTCCTCCATCAAACAACGTTGTAAGTCCACTCCAGATCCATCACATGGCAATGACAGTTTCTTTTCACCAAGATCATGAACAAACAATTTTCGTTTCTCCTGCTGTGATGGCACCTCAATCTGGTCCTTGTCTGGCAAACAAAAAAATTTTCTTGTCACCAACTTCGCTTTCTTTGCTCTTGTTGCGCCACTATGACTTCTCTTTCGATTTCGTTACCAGCTGTACCAGATCCAGTCGTGTTGCACAGGGTACGTCTTATCACAGTGGCATAAAGGTGCAGGAAAAGACGCTGCAACTCTGCATTTACAACTGGTGTATGCGTAGATCAACTACTACCCGGCCTAGGCCCAACAGAAGCAGCTCCTGTGGAAGCCGTTGTACCATCCGTTGCAAACGCCTCTAGGCTTGGAGAAACAGATGGCCCCAAAGACTGTGTCAGATTACTTGGGGGATCGTAGGAATTTATGTTCTGTACAGCTCGCATGGCTTGTGCCAACAGTTCCTCCACTTCTCCAACTTTGCTGCTACCAGCAGTACTTGCCGCCATTTTGTCTAAACACGTGCTATAATTGACCGTAATAATGGAAAAGTGTACATAATAATGGAAAACCATGCCTAATAATGAAAAGTTGGCATAGTAATGAAAAACTATGCCCAATTGTGAATAGTGTGTATAATAATAAAAAGAACTAATAAAGAAAAACTGTGCATAATAATGCAAAACTATGCCCAATAATGAAAAGTGTGCATAATGATAAAAATCATAATAGTATTGGCGGGAATGGCACTTCATATGTTACTTGCTTGAGAGGGCTCATTCTCAGGGTCCTGTTAAGGAAATGGTTGTATCAGTATCTCTTTTGAGAAAGTATCTGAATACCCCAGAGGGACAATTCATAACAATTATTCTATAACAGATCAAGATTGAAGAGGCTCTTGCTATTTCATGTCTCATAATGGCTGTATTGAGTACGTGATAAATTTACTATCAATGTATACCTGAAAAGAAAGTTGGTTTGCAACGTGGCATGCTTCTTCATCAGTTATTGTCAGATTCTTATCACAGTATGGCTGGATTGAAACTGAGAATATTTTTATCACATTTAGAACAATGTGATTAAAACATCAAAATAAAATCATCTAAATGATCCAGGTATAATTTTTATGGAACCATAAAGCTAATCTGCTGTGTTACACAAACAAATTCCGAAAAGGGGCACTGACCTCTCCAGACTGTTCATTATCCTTCATTTTGATATTGTCACTAATAGAATTCTGAGCTAGTTGAGATCTAGATCCAGGAATGAAACAAGCCAAAATCTCGTTATCAGCCAGCCAACCAAAAGAGCATAAATAAAGCCAAATACCAAAAAGAGGCTGCATAAGAATTGTGCCATTCCATGTGGGTAAGTAAATAAAAACACGTGCAAATTGTGATGAAGATGAAATAAATAATGGAGACTGATGAAGAAGAAATTAGGACTCGAAATTTTAGGAAGACCAGATCAAGACCAGAATTAGGATTAGGCCCATCAAGAGCATCAGGTAATATTTTATCTACACCGTCGTCATCAACAGCACAGCAGCCGATCATCAGCATTTTAGGTCCAACGGATTCCCTGCCAAGTTATGTGATATCGTCTTTACCACGGACAATTTCACGGCGGAAGCGGCCTTCTAAAGCAACAGGAAGTGGCATTGAAAATGGAGCTCAATATGTTTCAGCTGTTCCTGAGGGTATTGTATAAACGTTTGTAGCTATCAGGCTAGTTAGCTTGCCAGCTAGCTAGACAATGGCCGGTGGCTGAGTAGTGCGATTTATGTTATTTTTGGGGTTCTAGGCTAGGGTTGCACGAATTTGCGAGTTTGCATGAACTAGCTATCCCATCAATAAATTGAGCAGTTTCACTGGGTTTGGTGGTTGTAAATACCTATTATAAAAAAAGGGAAATTTTTCGCTACTGTAGGCTACTATAGAAAGTCCGAATTGTAACCAAATCACAGCTCATTTAATTTTATTTCAATTTAGCTAAGGGGGAGGGTAGCCCTTCGGCACAAGTGCCGGTTTTCAAGGCCCCCTCTCATAAGATAAAACTAAACTAAATTACAAAAAGCAAATGATTAAAACTAAGTAAACCCTATTTTACAATCTAAAGACACCTATTTGCAACATCAAAAATTTACAATTAAAAGAAAATAAGCCTTAAGTCAATTGTTTAAGTGATCTTAGGGAGAATGTTTGCTTTTACTCAGTTTCATATAAAATTTGAACATTTTTTGCTTTAATAACGTTGTTTCATATTACCATTATATTGTTAAGATACAGGTACTCTGCCCATGTCATATAGTGATAATAGAGAGGAAACTTCAAGAATAGTATCACCTCAAATTAGTGTAGCAGGTAAGTACCCACCGAATCTGCGAAATTTCACAAAATTATCAAACCAAAATCAATTCAAAGAAATTTGAGTAGAATTTATTGTTGTTCAAATCATTGTATGAAAAACTGGTCTTTTTGCTTCATTTTAAAGGTGCAGATTCAGATTCTGATGTAGATGGCAACAATGAGAATGTAGATTGGCAGGACACTGGCGAAAATGCAATGGACTTTGTGTCACAAGATATTCAGGTGCATAGTTACTTTTGTAGTAAATTACACTATAACTACTGTATTGAATGGCTTCAGAATATGAATTTACCAGGTATATCTGATCTACTATGTTGCTGTTTGTTACTGTTATTGCATTTACTATCTGTTTTGTCAATCACTGTATCTTGTGTTATTTGGTGTACAGGTACCAGCTGTTGGTGTTTTAGAGTCATACAGGTGTTTGCTGCTAAATCTCTGATGATGTTGGATGGTAATGTGGAATTTGTTGTTCAGGATTTTGATGCTGTAAAGTTAGTTTTAAAGGTACAGGTTGTTATAGTAATAATTTTTTACTTGATCAACTTTACTAATGCACATGCTGTAGATGTTTCAATTTTGACCAATTGGTTTTAATTTTGGATTTTTTTTACTTTGCAGCCGCGGAAATTCTGTTTTGTAACAAGGAAGCCACTCATGTTTGTTGATACTACAAAATGGGTTTACCACTGTACTTGTAACAAAGAATTAAAAACTTATGTTGATGGTCTGTTGAAAGGAATTGATCAAATTTCAAATGGTATCTTGTTGCTTTTTTGCTGTGTACAATTTTGCAAACCATTTACCATGCAAAATTTGATTTCAAAGTTTTTGATTTTTAACTGTTTTTTTTTTATAGATTTTGAATTATACTTTTCTGAAAAGTATTGCATTTGCTTACATATAAAGTTGTGTATGCAAGTTGCCAATTACTGGGATACATTGGATGACATTTCTCCAGCCAACTATCTGGAAGGTGCCTGCCAATTGTTCTCATTACAACTGTATTTTTTACTTGGATTTTCTTTTTCAGGCAAAGCATTGCTTTGGAAATTGTATAATCTAATATTACTATTCTGCGATGTCACGTGACGGTGGCGAAACTCTGCCTAAAACAATAGATTCGACCCGAAACAATAGGTCGAACGCCTCAAAACAATGGGACGAAACGGCGAATCGGTGATCAATAAGGCTTTTTTCAATGGGGTCGCAAAAGGTTGACACTGGCATGGAAAGGCTCTGTTTCTGGAGTAGGCAAAAGTTATCTATTTTTGCAAGCCTATTTTAAAAGAATTTTTGAGTTATTCCATTAATTGCTCCACTAATTGTGCTATCACGAAAAAACGACGGTTTACGCTGGCGAAACTTCCAAATTCGCGTCCCCGACTCCATTTTCGAAAAGAGTATTCGCTCTTCACGTGACCCGTTTCGCCTTTTCCTGCAATTTGATTGGCTCTTTCGCAACTTCACGTGACGCGTTTTTCGTTATCATGCAAATTTGCCCTCGGCAGGCAGCAGGTACTTTTGGAGAAGACGCGTGTTTTTGTTTTGTACACAAAAAGTGAGGTGGGCGCCTTTCAAAGTGTTTTACCAGCTGAATTATCATTGTAAAGAGCTCTTAATTGTTTGAAAGACCCCTGGAGAGTTGCAGGAAACAATAGAGAACACAGGTGATAGCTTTGTTTTGTTTTTTGAATGAAATAGTTGTGGGTTTTGTAGTAGGCGACCGCCATTGTTGCTTCGGCATGCTAACAACGTTTAGGCCATGGTCAAAGTTTTGAATTTTTCCGGCCCTATTTGCACGATTTTCCCCATTTAAATTTTTGACAAGTGTTGTCTGATAACACAACTAAAATAATGTGTTGTTTTTTTTGGTTTTTTTTTGTTTTTTTACGATTTCCAACAAAGTTGCTTTTCACTCGGGAAGGAGCAATTTTTCACGCAACATGCGTTGTTTTTGCATTTGCGAAAATTCAATTTTAGCCTGCCACAATTGATTATTTTTTACCCAAACACTTTCGATAATTGTTCCCCAACATATTACCTTCATGTTGGTGTTTTTTGAGTTCAACTGGGTCACTATTTGCCACGGTAAATACTATTTTTATTTGCT
This sequence comes from Sanderia malayensis, assembly GCA_013076295.1. Taxonomy (NCBI): domain Eukaryota; kingdom Metazoa; phylum Cnidaria; class Scyphozoa; order Semaeostomeae; family Pelagiidae; genus Sanderia; species Sanderia malayensis. Next base: position 140,118 of record RQOL01000537.1, read on the forward strand.
AAAGTGTGTTCAAAGGTTTTGCTTTTTGCACGGCTCCGAAATTTCATTCAAACCACTTCCACCAAATGGTCTCTAAGAATTCAGTATTACTTATTTAAGAGATGAGACTATTTGCAACGTGTTCGCTGTTTCCTTAGCTACAGTTTGATATAATTTTTATTACAGATTGAGTTTAAATTTTCCAGGATGGATTAAATTTTTGAAAGCACCCTTTTTTTCAAACTTCACACTGAAGCTATCAACTTTCAGAAACAGCTTTCAGGGGGGCAGCGTGGACGCGGGGCGGTCGCTTGGCAGGGGGGAAGATTCGACCTCCCACCTTTACTTTCTTTAGAAATGTTGTGTCGTAATATGTATTGTAGGGTATGTATTGTAGGGTATGTATTGTAGGGTATGTATTGTAGGGTATGTATTGTAGGGTATGTATTGTAGGGTATGTATAGTAGGGTATGTATTGTAGGGTATGTTATGTAGGATATGTATTGTAGGGTATGTATTGTAGGGTATGTTATGTAGGGTATGTATTGTAGGGTTTGTATTGTAGGGTATGTATTTTAGGGTATGTATTGTAGGGTATGTGTTGTATTGTATGTATTGTAGGGTATGTTATGTAGGGTATGTATTGTAGGGTATGTATTGTAGGGTATATATAGTAGGGTATGTATTGTAGGGTTTGTATTGTAGGGTATGTATTGTAGGGTATGTATTGTAGGGTATGTATTGTAGGGTATGTATTGTAGGGTATGTATTGTAGGGTTTGTATTGTAGGGTATGTATTGTAGGGTATGTATTGTGGGGTATGTATTGTAGGGTATGTATTGTAGGGTATGTATTTTAGGGTATGTATTGTAGGGTATGTATTGTAGGGTATGTATTGTAGGGTATGTATGTAGGGTATGTATTGTAGGGTATGTATTGTAGGATATGTATTGTAGGGTATGTATGTAGGGTATGTATTGTAGGGTATGTATTGTAGGGTATGTATTGTGGGGTATGTATTGTAGGGTATGTATTGTAGGGTATGTATGTAGGGTATGTATTTTAGGGTATGTATTGTAGGGTATGTATGTAGGGTATGTATTGTAGGGTATGTATGTAGTATGTATGTATGTATGTATGTATGTATGTATGTATGTATGTAGGTATGTATGTATGTATGTATGTATGTATGTATGTATGTATGGGCATGAGCGGGAGTGAATGCAGCGCGCAAAGCGCGCCAACCAGATTAAGCTTTTTTTACTTGACCGGCTGGGGCGAACGAGCGAAGCGAGTGAAGACCCCTAGTTATTATACTACTGTATGTGGATTTGTTGGAATTTGTTGTTCATTTGTCTGATGTATTGAAGACAAGTCACCCCAAAACATATGTTCCCAAAGCTGTCTCTACAAAACCAATTCCATCTATGCCGATTCAATCCCAAGCAAGTATGTTCAATGGCACTCTGGCATCTGTTTTGGACGTTGAAAGCTCTAAGCTTGTACCAGATTTTTCTTCGACGATTTGCCCTGATTGCGGCTCGTTTTTGGAAGAAAATGCAATTGAGTGGAATGAAGATGGATGTAAGCTGCTTACCCAAAAGATGATTTTTGGTGTTTTAGGTAAACTGACATCTTTTCAGCTGCAACGATGATAACGATTTAAAAAATGATTTATTATGAACTGAACTTGATATTTTAATGTCTTCTTTGGTTTAGTACCTTCTCAGAGATGCAGCAATGAGCAATGTGGACACGTGGAAAGCTACGATGGCTGCTCAAAAGGTGTTTTGAATATGGGTGATTTTCTTGTTGGGCATGATGTTATGAGGGATTATATGAACCACTTTTTATATGGCCACAGGTGACTATTTTTTATTGTATGCCTGCAACACAAATTAAATTAAGTATTGCGGCTTTTGTACAACCATGAAAGCATTTAATAACGCTTATTTTTTTATTGTAGCCAAAGCCTTGTTAGTTACCTTGAAATCTGGAAATTGAACCTGGCTTCATCTAGAGTCGACATCAAACATTGCCTGAATTATCAACAATGGAGAATGTCTTGGTACTCGTTTATTCAACTGCTTGACATCAATTTTCATTTGGGTTTTATGTGTGATGATTGTGGCCCACATCCAAGGATAGTTTTGTGTGATGCAACATCACTCTGTTATCGGCGAAAATACGCGCAGCTTTGCCCCGAAGATCCTGGCATGCTTGAATCACATGGTCTCAGAGGAAGATAAGTACTCTTACTTTATTAATTTGAGTATGATATGTAGTTTTGATCTGTAAAGAGATCAATTGCAGATTCTGGGCGTTGATGTATGGGTATTTAATTGACTGTAGCCTTAACTTACTTGAGCTGTACCTTGTGATTCAATATTTGTTAATTTTTTACCAGTTTCAAGGAAAGAGTGTTTATGTCTGACACAAAGACAAGAGAGAGATTCAGAAAATTTGCTGTTTCTAGGAAAATGATCCACCAGGAACAAACTGTACTGAAGGACGACCTTGAAAACAGTCATCCAAATGTATGCAGAGTGCTGGAAGAATGTGAGGAGCTGTTTCAAGGTTACGAGCAATTTCCCTCTGCGATATGGGTCTTCTTCAAATGCTTGTCATCTGCGTCTGCTGTCTGCTCATACTTCCCTGCAAATGGTGCTTTGCCGCATTTGGTACGCCATCTTGCAGCTGGTCTAGTTATAAGGAAAGATCCTGAGTCGTTTGCAGATCTCCAGTCATATCCGCCGATTGTCTACGGCGTTTTGAAAAGCTTGCCTGCAGTTTCTCTGTCTCCTGCTTGGGATGCACTTTTCTGTGAGCTGAATGAACAGGCAGAAAAAATTTTGAAATTTGACCAGCACAAGCTTGGGTACGATCAGAATGATTATTCCGGCATTTGTGGATATTTTCCTGCATGGCCACGCCTTTGTAACCATGGGAGATATTTGATGGATGACTCCAAGAAGGAAACGCACAAAAGCTGCTCAAAAACTTACCCTGGCCATCCAAATCTGATGCCTGGCATATTCACTATGTATTGTTGTTACGGTTTGTATGAGATCTCTACTTGCTGTTTTGATAGAAACAGTAGGTACATGCATGTTGTGCTTAAAAAATACTTTGTATTTACAAATTTCTGCAGCTACTTCAACTTTACCACTACACATTACTTTTCAGAGATATGTTATGGATTTGCAGTGATGGAATCTCCTGAATCTACAAATGTTCCGTTTACAATAGTTCGAACACGTTTTCCAACAGGTGTATTAACAATAGTTTAAGGGAATAACTTTCTGCCTTCCTGGAGTGTTGACTGTTGAAAAATAAATTGTACTTGTGTTTCAGCGCCTGATGCAATAGTGTACGACAATTGCTGCCATTTGCAGGATTATTGTTTAAACCGGGATCCTGGCTACTTCATGAATTGCAATTCTTTTGTTGATAGATTTCATTGGAAATATCACAAAGGTTAAAATATCATGTTTTTTTAAATAAAATTTGTTACACCCAATTTTATAGTCCAATTGAAAATATTCAATTTATAATGGTTATTTTTGTATAGCTTCTGCTGAAAGCTACAACATCAGCGTTCACAGCAAATATGCCAACATCAATACCCAAATCAACGAGCAAAGGAATGCGACGTTAAAAATGCTGAAGAGCCAGCTTTCTTACATGACAAACCAGAATTTTATTAATCATGTTTGCCTTCTTTTGTGGGATTGGAATAGGAGGGTCATGGAGAGACGATAATTTTGGAAAACGCTTTTTGTACATGTTTTCATTGATAACAGAAATGATAGGAGTAAATTTATTCAAATGTAAGCACCATCAACATTGTGTTTTGAGGTGCAGCATACTTTTTGTTATTCGTATTCTGTTAGGTCGACAGCAATGGATACCCCCACACAATTATAACAACATGCTTATGAAGGCGTTAAAGAAACTTTTTACTTTCTTTTGTATAATATTACATTTATGAGTGTGTGCGTGCACTTGCCCATCATCTAGTAAAATTCTACTGTCAAAAAGTATTATTGCACAATTTGCAAGCTGAAGCTATGCAAAAAGTAACAATACATACTTTTTTATGGATGAATAAATTGTTTTACTTGTCTCCAATGAATTACATATTTTAGTCAATATGAAGATAATGGTTTTGATTTTAATTGTTCACTACGTTTTTGTTGAAATGAATAATATCCATTTGTATTGTCGTGCATTGTGTCTTTTGTATGTTGTAGTTCATGTTTATTGTTTTAAGCCACACCCTTAGTTGTATAAATAAACTTCTTCCTGTTATTGCATTTTCCTATGATTTACTCACAGAGATACTCTGATGTTTTTGGCTCTGTTTTTCTGCGATAAGAATAACTTACAACAGTTTTTGCTCATGCATTTATGCAGCAAGTTCTTTAGCAGCTCGATCATCAATGTTTCGCCGGACAGAATTCATTATCCGAAGCAAAACTGGTTTACTTGGTAAGTCACAATGTATATCAATTGACTTTGTGTTGGTTCTTGTCGATCCAAAATTTTTAAAAGGCACTCAAATAACGCTTAGTAAAGAGTGTTTTTTCAAGCAAAGTTTTATCCCACAGCTTTCATGAGGAAATCTGATTCCGTCATGCAGAAATTAAAGCTGGCTGTAACCGATCCAAATTTTGTCCCAATAAGAGCCAATTGCAATAACGCTTAGTAAAAAGTGATTTTAGAGCAAAATCTTATTCAAACATCCTGCACCTCATCATCCTGCATCCTGCACAACACGGGTCTATTCTGCCATTGCAGGGATATTTATTCACTTAATTTTGTCATGCAGAAATTAAAGCTGGCTTTAACCGATGTAAATTTTGTCCCAATAAGAGCCAATTGCAATAACGCTTAGTAAAAAGTAATTTTCGAGCAAAATCTTATTCAGGCAACTTTGCACAACACGGGTCCATTCTGCCATTGCAGGGATATTTATTCACTTAATTTTGTCATGCAGAAATTAAAGCTGGCTCTAACCGAACTAAATTTTGTCCCAATAAGAGCCAATTGCAATAACGCTTAGTAACAAGTAATTTTAGAGCAAAATCTTATTCAAACAACTTTGCACAACATAGGTCCATTCTGCCATTGCAGGAACATTTATTCACTTAATTCTGAAATGCAGATATTGAGGTTGGCTCTTGTCCATCCAAATTTTGTCCCAATTTGCAAAAAAGCTTTGTAAAAAGTGATTTTTCAAGCAAAGTTCACTTAGACATATAGGTATATACAAGTAAGATACATTTGAAATCACTCAGTTTTATTATTCTAAAATAACTAATCGCCTGCAACAAATAAGTGGGAGGCCTTCAAGCTTTTGAATGATCAATGCCGCAATCTGAAAGAAGATTGAAATAAGTTTGATTATAAAAGTAAACAAGGGGAGAGGTCACCTAAGTAGTGGCCAAATTAGATTGATTGGTCTCTGAAAATATAATCTGAATGTTGGTTTGAGATTGGAGGGGAAGTTTCCCAGATACGGGGGGGGGCTGAAAGGCTGAGAGTATGTCATTCAAGCTGTTATAGGGGGGTAAGAAAATGCCCGACAGTAATACTAAATATAAATCAGTTGCTTGTGCGAGCTGGCACTCTTGAGTACTTCACTCCAAATAATTTAACTGATTATTGAAATATCACGTAGCTATACCTCTGGTGCAAAAACGGATATGTTCAATGTTATTCTCATTGATATGTTCAAGTTCTTGTATTTGGCTACTTGGTTACTTATTCGAATGCTGTATTCGACAATATATACCCACTAAAAAGAAAGATTTGTAGCATTTGGTCATGATTTTCAGTTTTTGCTGCAATGCAATTAAGAAAATATTTTTACTACTCGGAGGTTTACTGTTTAAGGATAATCTATCAAGAGTAATTACCGTTTCATCATTGAACAATCCTGTTGCGAGCATCTTTCTGAGTACGCTTCCCACTCTTTTATGAAAGAGGCTAATTCTTGGGCAGTATTTTTTACCCTTTATTATACTCGATAGGAATTGCTGGAGAATGAAATAGCAATAATAACAACAGTTTATTACTAAAAATTTAAATAACATGTTGGTGTGTCAATAAACATTGAAAAATGTATAACTCAACCAAAATCTTCAAAAATGCTTACATTTATTTCAACTGGACATTCATTGAGAACCCTTTTCAGTTCAGGAAGTGACTTGAATGTTTGCATGCTGACAAAGAAAATAGAGAGATGGAGATGGTGTGATCTCTTGTAAATTGATATTGCCTGTTGCACATAAGAACAACAGCAGAAGCATAAACTTCCCTTACCAGGCTAAATTTTCAATTTTTATATGGCAGCAGCATGACCATTGACCATTTTCAACAGAAGATACCACCGCACAGTCAGTGTGGTACTCCCTCAAGCACAAAAAACATTTCACTGTTGTTGGTGCAGGAGCTCTGCCAAATGATTTCATGCACAGACTCCTGCCATCGAATGCAATGTCACACTCTCCATCGTCTTCCAGGTCTTCTCTTTCCTCTTTCCCGAAGTTGACCAATGGTATGACATGATTAATCACGCCATTAAGTGTCGATGGAACCCACATTATTTTAATAGACACCGTCGAATTCTCTTGAGCAAACTCCTGACAGAGCAATTGGTCAGTTGAGAAGGAAACCAAATTCACTTTGAATGCACAAGAAGCAAGAATCATGTGAAGTAGCCCTGAAAAGTAAATGACAATATGTAGGTACTTTTTGGAAAAACCTTCATATGTTGCCCTGATAATTATTCGATTCTTGATGCCTCAAACTCATTTAGTTAATTAACTATCAGAAAAATCAACAATTCAGTAAATCTTACAGCCATATCTATAATATTCTCCAGTCCTCATGATTTCTTCCTTGGCACATAAAGAGAGCCGCTGGACATCGTCACTGATTTCTTCAAATCTTTGGATCACATCATCCGTAGTAATGAGGTAGCACAAATGCCCGTTGTCTATGGGAACTAATTGACTAAAAAGCTGTTTGGAAATTTGGAAAGAGCAACATAAGAATGGGACAAAATTTCATGCAAAGATATGTACTTGTCATCAATTATCTTTGCATCAATCATAAACAAAGAGCTCCGAAGACAGTGCATACCTGTCGCAAAACTTCATCCCAGTGTTCTAAACCATATCTGATGCACATTAATTTCACCCAGCTCTAGTGATTCTCAATGTCAAAAAGTGCGACAGAAATTGCTCGAAATTAGCATGTGCCATCGCCAGTGACATCAACTGGCTCGTATCCAGTGTCCAGAAGACTTGAAGGGACAAGGTGGCGGTACCTAGAATGCAGGTTCACAGTCACACATACCGTATTTCCTCTTGAGAGAGCCCGGGGCGCTCATTAAATTTTTGATGGTTTTGGGCGCTCATTCGGATGGGTGAGCTCATTAGATTTTTCAACATTTTACTTAAATGGTATGTAGCAAAAAGATAGTTTGAAACAAAAATATTTATTAAAGTTTAATTAAAAGTTAGATATTGTGTTCAGACAATGTTCATACAAATGTTCATCTTTTTATGATCATCATCATCCCTGTCCTCAAGCTCCCCGAAATTCTGGAGGGGGGGGGGCGCTCATTCGAGAAAATACGGTAATCTTAAAAAACATGCACGCTTTTTATAAAAATAGAGTCTATCAAAATATTAAGGCTCAAATTTGCTGAAATTGAAGAATAGTTTAGGAATAATGCCGGGCTCAAGCTTCATTAAGACTTTGATTTTTTTAAATTAATCTGATATTTTTTGAAAAGCAAAACAAGTGCGACTTTTACGCTACATGTTTTGAAATGCACTCATCCGGTCTGAGTCATAAGTTTATGATGAAGCAACACATCAAAAAAAGATTTGAATTTATTCTTGATCTTCAGGCACATGTACATCTTGTATCAGTTAAGAATAATTCAAGAACAATCTTGAATTATTCTCAAACGAAGCTCAAATGAAAAGAGATGTAAGAAAATTAAGGCTGGAAAAATTGAGGTATTCATAAAAAATGTGTGTGCGTTATGATGTATTGTAACTTGCCAGTATTTAATGCTCTCAGGTAATATTTTGCCTCGAACTAATTGTGGGTGCTGCAAAGGCAAGATCTTCAAAACCCCTTCCAACATTTTGGGATTTCGTTGACGACCATGGTTTTCCAGAAAAATTTCAGTTGCACATTGATTCCACTCATAGCCCTGTGTGTTAAAAGATTATCCATTTGATAAAAATATAACTGAAAGCAGAGCTACAGTACAGTGTATTTATCCCGGCCGTCCCAAAAAAAGTTCAGCTATTTAAAAAATTATTACACAAAGAAAGACTGTTCAAGTTGCCATACAAAGTATATCGTCGTGCCCAGGAAAGATTAAATTGATTCTGCAAATTTACTTCAACAAAGTTGCTTGATGCATCAAAAAGTTTTGAGCCATTTTGTTGACAACGTGAAAAAGAATTTTCCGACTTAAGTTAACATTTTAGCTTAGATTCAATAACTGTGATAGAAATTGAACAATTTACTTAATTAATTATTGAAAAACTCGCACAATCAGTTTTTGAGAAACTTACACTTAAAATTAAAAGATTGACAAATGGCCATCAGAATTTAATCCTGATTTCGAAACTTATTGGATTTTCTTTTTAAATAAAATTGTTGATAACTTCTTAATTGTTTGACCAATCTCGAGAAAGTAAATTTCCTGGGTTAAACCAGCCTTTATCTAAGATTGTAATTCTTTTTATATGTCAATTCGGACGGTTTTTATTGGCGTAAAAAATTGACAAACACTAAAACCTGTTTTGGGACACCCGATAGTGATTATAAGTCATACATTTGCACAAGTGTTCTGGAGGGCTAATACAGATTAAATATTAATCACCTCAGCCTCGCAAGTCATCCTTATTCGCTCCAAGGAATGAGCCTCTTCGTAACTTAACCGCTCTGGTATCTCTGATATTATTAGTACCTCTTGTACAGCTGGTACCTCTGGCAAAACCTCCTCGTTCTGGTCGGCCAAATGCTGATCTCCCATTTCGATTTCTTCTACGTTGTGGCCTCCCACATCTTCTTCCTCCCTCACAATCTCTCCTGTTTCTTCTCCTTGGCCAGTAATAGAGTCAGCATTGTTTTGGAATCTCTCGAGCACCACATCTAATAGTTCTACAGTAAATTTTGGAGCTTGGCTCGGAGAACAAAATGGTACCTCACTGGGCCACCATGTTGGACAAAATTCCTCTCTCCAAAGTTTACGTTTCTTGGTTGCTTGTTGAATGAAAAGTAACATGGATAATAGAAAGAGTGATGCAGAGAAGCAGTTTTGCAGATAGAAAAACAACGGCTAGTTCGTCATTTTTTTTTACAAAACATTTCATTCTGTAATTTAAAATTTTTTAATTTTTTAATTATTAACTCACAATTTCCCAAAACAGTTGCTGTGACAATTTTCCTTTTTGAATCTACATTCATTTCCAACACATTTTCATTGCGAAAAGTGTCAACTAATGCTTGATTTATGCCTGGAATTCAAAACCAACTATGTAAATTTGCTCATTTCCCAAAATTTTCTAAAATATTTCTTCATTCAAACTGCAGTTTTCCTCTCCCATTAAGATAGCTCTATCAATATTTATGCATGTCATTAAATAATTAGGTACAATGACAATTATTATTTACCAATATTTGTATCACTAGGCTCATTTATTTGTTGCAGTTGGCTTTGCTGAATGTTTGTGGCAGCTCTTAAAAATTCCGAACACACAGTTTCATTAGTAGCAAAATCACTGAAACCTGGATGCCCTAAGTAAAAGACATACAAATATTACTGGCAAGTTAATGAACTTAAGATGGTTTCAGAAATGTTCATAAAAAATATAGAAATTTCCTTGCATTGTAATGCTGCTCTTAAAGAAACTAACCAGACATTTTGATAAGTAGTTTCCCAGCCTTATCTGTATACAAAGACAACGCAACTGTCGGAAGACCAGTTTTAGTAAACCAATCACTTAACTACAAAAAATTAAAATAACATGAAAATTTAAAAAAGTCTACATTACCTAGACTCACAATAAAATTTTCAAAATTAAACTGATCAAATAAAGTAAAAATTGTATAAAAACAGTCATATTGAATTTCCATATATTCAGCTACCATATTTTACATGCTTTGAAACTTCCTCTTGTTAGTTTGTCTGCGATCTGCTGCACTCTGCTGGAAGCTGTGATTACCAGTGCCACGATATTTCTAAAATATAATCAGACAAGTTTGTGTTTAGCTATATATGCTTGAACTACACTCCCCTTGCAAAGGTTGGAAACGCCTGATGAAAAATGGCGTCTAGAAATGGCCCTAGGCCTGAGCAAGATAATTTACATAACAATGTAAGACTACCAAATGGGTTTCAATAGCGACTATATTTAGCATAAATATACTCAAAATTTCATACATTTTCAAATGAAAACATAATTTAAACTATATCATATTGTTTTACAATAATACTAAAAGAAAACTGCCAAGAGGTCTGTTAAAAAATGTGAACGAAAGTTTATCGAAGTGGAGAAACTAAAACGCCAATAATTATAATTTTTTTCACTCAAAGCCACGCAAATTCTCTCTCATTTAAAAGAGAATGCTTTAAAACTTTGAAAAATATAAGAATTATTTAGGTAACTGTCTTGACCTTTTACAATTCACAATTTAAGTATTTGTTTATCATTTTAGGAATTTGATTTGACAAAACCTATTTTTCCGTAATATTTTTTTTCAGAGTAAAAAAAGAAGGTTAAGCGCCATAACAAAAAATCCGGCATGGATATTCCTATAATTTGTTTCAAATATTATAATTTGATATAATTTTTAAGGGCTTGATATTTTCTCAAGTGAACGAAAATTGTATTTTTTAAAACCCAACTTGAAATTTGAAAAACAAAACATGTGCTTTTCAAGTTGTAAACAAAGACTTAAACCATGAATTCTAAAAGGTCAAGACAGTTACCTAAATAATTCTTATATTTTTCAGTTTTAAAGCATTCTCTTTTAAATGAGAGAGAATTTGCGTGGCTTTGCGTGAAAAAAGTTATAATTATTGGCGTTTTAATTTCTCCACTTTGATTAAATCTTCGTAAACATTTTTAACGGACCTCTTGGCAGTTTTCTTTTCATATCATTGTAAAACAATATGATATGGTTTAAATTATGTTTTCATTTGAAAATGTATGAAATTTTGAGTATATTTATGCTAAATATAGTCGATATTGAAACCCGTTTGGTAGTTTTATATTGTTATGTAAATTCTCTTGCTCAGGCCTAGGGCTACTTCCAGACGCCATTTTTCATCAGGCGCTTCCAAGCTTTTGCGAGGGGAGTGTAGCACCATAAAACGACGTGTATTGGAAAACTGTTCTTTAAAGTTGTCCATAAAATAAGATTTACACATTGATTTAAGGCTTTAGACTAGAGTTAGCTAGCTAGGCAACGGCCTAGCTAGGCCTAAGGTAGTACAATTTACCTTGCTGGCTGGCTCGTTCTCTTCACTTGTCACCTCAGTTTCTTCTTCATCGTCCCCAACAGCAGCTTCTGTAATGTCTTGATGTTCAGCCATCACCAACAAAAACCCAAAAACATTGACCTGAAACAATACGCTACCTAGACTAGCTACCTATAGGTAGATATAAAAAGAGAAGAGGTTGAGCAAAAAATGTGCACACACGTGGGCTAATCTACCATTTACATTTGGTCTCTTTTTCAAAAAGACAAAATTCTCGAAGCAGGCTTTGGTTGGCTGGCTGATCTGATAACCAAAGTTTGGTTGCATTCATAGCTCCTAGATCACAAAATTTCCAAGGTTAACATTATGGTTTCAAGTGGTGCCAAAGCTTTTAATGCATTTGAAATCTTTGGCACCCCTTGTTCAATGTTGCATGTTGTTGCCACTACCCCGGCTCAAAGGTCCCTGGAGCTTAAAGATTTTTAAGGGGGAGTGAATATCCTGGTTTAAAAGGCGGCATAAAATTATTATCTGACAGTTGAATGTATAATTTATTTAATTGGGTCAATGAAGCTGATGGCTTACTTGTGAATGAGATGGTTTTGCATGGCTTCTCCTAAGGCTGCAACCTGGTGGCGATTAAGACTTGGTTTGTCTGAAAATATTAACAATAAACAAGAGTGAGATTGATTTGCTATTCATAACCTATAAGCTACACAGATACACGATTAAGAAATGATAGCAATTCTATATTCTTTCATTCATGTTGGAGAACGAAATTATAAACACACACAAGTAACACTGTGATGCCAAGTGTTTTCCTGTTCCTGAATATAATTCTGTACAACCCAAGGGGGCATGAAACAAGAAGATATAAACACTTGTACCCAGGAAAAACTTTGAATACCTGGAGTAAATGACGATTCAGATTCTAATGTAGCTATTGACAAATTGGTTGTAGCGTTACTCAAGTATATTTTGACATTCTTTCTGAAGCAAAAAAGCAAATAAATTATATAACTTCTGTTAATCTTTTTTACAAATATTAGGTGAAGAATATGGAATATCTGATGGCCACCATTCCGGGATATTTAATAAGGCATTTGATTTGCCCCGGATGTTATTTATTTTATCCTACCATTAGTGCAATTTACTATCAGCATCTGCAAATCACCTTATAGTACATAGCTGGCACCTTTCTCAACAAGAGAACCCAAGAGAGTTGCACCAAAAACTCTTACTTACAATTTGTTTACTTTTACTTCTTATAAAAAGCATTAAAAAGATTGTTGAATTAAAATAAACAATGCAATAATACAGTACCCACCAAGTAGTGTTTTCATCATGTTGTGATTTATGTATTGGCTTTCCTTCTTATTGTCCTCTGGAACCGACATGCCACTGACAGTTTTACTAATGAGGTATCTAACCTCCGTGCACAATTTGAAGTTCTTTTCAAGATTAGAGTCTCCTATAATGCCCAAAATCTTTTAGGATATAGAAAAGCTTATCTTTATGTACTTGTGTGGAGGTTCGCTGCTCCCAGGGTCTAATTTAGTGTGGTGCGGGCCACTAATAGTGGCCTTGGAAACTTTATTAGTGATCTTGGAAAAATAAATTAGCAGGTAAATTATTTATCTTTCCTTTACAAGAATGCTTCTGAGATGCATTACATTGTTTTCTCAATTTAATAAACCTGAAAATTTTCAGTCAGAAAGTTTCTTAATCTGTGGCCAAGTTTTCTACTCAGGGATTTGCTTATAAAAAAGAGCATAACACTATTCACAATGCTTACTGCAGGAAAGAAAGTTTGCCAGAAAAAGCAAAGCAGCAAGAATGGTTTTTCGGCGTTTATGAAGAAGCTTCCCTTATCAAAGAACAAAAACTTAGACCAGTAAAGATAAAGGGAATGTTAGGTTTTAAACAAGGTGGTTGGTTTCAGTTAAACTTCAGAATTTCGAGTGGCATCACTTTCCCTTATTAAAAGTCATGGCTTGAAAGATACTTTCTATAAATATTAGTGTTTTTGGAAAATATCTTAAATTAGGCTCTGACTGCTCCACATACTTCCTGAGCAGTTGCAATAGTATCAACGGTAGAGAGGACATTTCATTTCATTTTTCATTTTCATTTATTCAAATTTAAACTTTTTAATTACAATATACTATTAGGAATCAAAAAATATAATTAAGTAAGTTTGGGGCATTTGAAAAAACTCGAGCTATCGAGGCAAGTGCACTTTCCTCAATTTAACAACAATTTTAATATAAATGAATTGAAATGTGTAACAACAACAGCTAAATTAATTATATTACTTAAAAATAAAAAAAGAATAATAATAAACGAATACTCAATTAATCAAATTTGTAATTAAGCGACAAAATTAGACTAAGAATTAAGATACTCGTAATTATGTAATATTCAAAATCATAATTATAATGAAAAAATCAAAATTGAAATTAAAATTGAACAATTATAAGAAATACGAAAATACAAATTCTAATTGAAATATGATTATGTTAATGAAGATTATGTACAAAGATAGATATTCAACTCGTCAAGCACTGTTTGCTTGAAGCCACGCGTTGTAATTCTTTGGGAAAGTTCGTTTATTTTTGAATTGCATTAAATCAAAAGGGATATTATTCCAGATTTGAACTCCATTGTTTATAATGCTTTGATGTTTGGTATTTGTTCGTATCGCTGTGCAAACAACCAGAAGTTACTTGTCTTGTTCGAATATTATGCCTACTATTTATCAAGTGAAAGAGGTTACAACAGTTTTGATCAAGATTCTTATTAGTAATATCATGCATAAATTTAGCACATTCCATCTTGTGGCAATTATCAAGACTTAGAAGTTTTAGTTTATTAAATAGAGGTTGACTGTGAGCTGTTGTTAATTGAAATGTAATCAACCTTACAGCAGGCTTCCTGCTGTTTCTTATAAGATCGAGGACAGACTTATATGTCCCTCCCCAATTTATAATACCATAATTGATATGTGGTTGTATAAATGCATTATATATGTTAACAAGTATATTTTTGGGGGTGTGGTGCCTGAGGCGAGCTAATATACCAATGGTTTTGGATATTTTTAAGTTAGTTTCTTGAATATTGGCCTTCCAAGATAATTTATTGTTGATGAAAACTCCTAGATACTTCAAACTCTGCGCCTCTGTTAGCTTTTCATTGTTTATAATAACATCCATTTTCGGGTTTGGGTTTTGCTTTTAGGAAGGATAGCTAAAAATTTGGTTTTTTGGTATTCAATGATTAGCAATAAGCCAATCAGAGATTGTTACTAACTCAGTATTAACTTTAGATTCAAGAGTTTCTAGATTTTCATGAGACATAAAAAGGCTGGTATCATCAGCAACAAGATGAAAATTGAAACCTTGTGATGAATTTGGTGTATCATATATATAAAGAAGAAAAAGCAAAGGGCCTAAAACACTACCTTGAGGAACACCATACGTTATATTTAACTTTCTGCAAGTTCACCTCCAACGAAGACTCTTTGAGTTCTTTTACTGAGATAAGATCCAAACCAGTCAGGGCAATACCCCTAATACGATAATATTCCAATTTTTGTAAAAGGATTTCATGGTCAACAGTATCAAATGCTTTAGCAAAATCGAGGAAAATACAGCAAGAAGTTTTTTATTTTCAACCGCATCCACAAGTTTCATATAAACATCTAATATTGCAAGAGTTGTAGATGTATTTTTTGAAAACCAAATTGATGATTAAAAATTGCTTTGTGTGTCTCTAGAAAATTACTAACTCGAACATGCATCAGTTTTTCAATCATTTTATTAAAAATTAGAAGAAATGATATTGGGCAATAATTTGTTACTTCCAGTGGGAAGTTGGCTTTAAAAACTGGTATAACCTTAGCATATTTCATAACTTGAGGACAGTAGCCAGTGGTAAATGATTCGCTTATTAGCAAAGTTAATGGGCCAACAATATTATCTCTTATCAGCTTAACTAATTTGATAGGAATATCATAAGCATCAGCTGACTTTTTAGCATCGAGGTTATTTATTACGTCATTGACTTCAAATTCTGTTACAGGGTTTATAAAAAGGCAGTTTGGTCGAGGATTGTTCAAATAATCAGTGAAATTTTTAGTAGTACTTCCCAATTTATTCACTAGATTATCAAAGCCGGCGGACATGTTAAGCAATTGGTTCTGATTAAAGTTGATTAAGTTGTCATAAGTTCACTGTTCGTTGGACACACAAAGCCAAAGAATTTTGTTCGAAATCATTGAAAATCTCATAGTTTCCAGCATCCCCAGACCACATTGTCCATCGGAGCACCCAATCCCCAAATTTCAATTTCAAGGTAGTTCCAGGTCCATGATGTTATAAATTGAAATCCTTGAAGTCTTCATAGTTGCAACCAATCCCCGACCACATGGTCCATGGAATCCCCGAGTTCCAATTTGCAATCAAAGGTTGTTCCAGGTCCATGATGATATAAAATCATGAAAAGCTGATGATGAAATCATTGAAAAGCTCATAGTTGCCAGCATTCCCCGAACACATGGTCAATGGAAGCCCCGAGTTTTGATCTCCATTCCAAGGTTGTTCCAGGTCCATGTTTTCTCCCATGATTTGACTTGAAATCATTCAAATCTTCAAAGTTGCATTCATTCCCCCAGAGCATGATCCATGGATACCCAACTTCCATTCCAAGGTTGTTCTAGGTTGATGTTTCCGGCAATGATTATTTTGAAATGATTCTGAACCTAATATTTCCATCCTTTCCCCCATGAAAGCCCTGAAGTCGGATTCCATTCCAAGGTTTTTCCAGGTCCAAGTTTTGCGTGATGCAAATGTTCGTGCACTTCTGAGCCTGGCAGAAATGCATCGCTCGATTCAAACGGCACAGAGAGAAGCTTTGTGAATGAATATTACATGAGATTTGGGAGCGATATCAGAAATGTCCATGTCCATGTCCATTTAATTTGAGATTTCAATTAGAGAATATACAATATTTAAAATACAGATCAAATTTGTAAAAACATATTTAGCACTACACAAATTCGATGAAAGCAATACAAAAGCGCATAGTGAAAATTTTTGAGGGGTCCAAAAGTTAGACGCATCTAAACATGAAGTCCAAAATTCATGATAGATAAAAGGGTTTTAAATACAGCAGATCATTACAATTTCTAATTGATTCACTCACATATTTCAAAGACCAAATGCCCAACTTTGGCGTTTTGAATTGCAGCTGAGTGATGGGCACATTTCCAGTTTAGAGTCGATGTGAAGTGGAAGCAATTGTTTCCAGCTTGAGTACATGTTTATGTTATCCAAAACGAAAATAACATGCTGGAAATCCACTACTTTAGCCTTCGGATGGCCAGTTGTGAGCAGTCATTCTCTGGGTGCCAAGGAGAAAGCATTTCGGGGGATTTGCATGCTTCTTTTCTTGGCACGGCTTGCTTCAATGAAATATGAAAATAACTGTTTTCGAGTCTGGCGAGTCAGAGTTTCACATCCAAATCTGCAAAAAATGAATTAGAATTTTAGTATTTTAGAAATTTGAAAAGCGAGTTCTTGATCAGGGAATCTGGGCTGAATAAATCAATACAACTCAGGGGAAAAATATAGCAACAACTTAGCCACTTACCAGTTAAATCTTGAAGCTTTTAGTTGGAAATCTTGAGTAAAACGGCTGGAAAAATAAAATGCAGCAATCCAACGAAAAGAATTCATTCGCTTTGCCTGCCTGTCCCAAATTGGAAAATAAAAAATGCAATCCAGACTGATGACTGCACCAAAGGACGCTCGCTCAAGCAAAAAAGAAACTTCCTCCTCAATCAAAGAACACAGTAACAAAAGACGCGATTGGATTAGTGCAAAACGCAACAGGGATCCATTGTTTCGAAAACGGTAAACAACGTAACAATCAATCTTTCCAGAAGCATGACATAATTTCAAATGCCTCTAGCCAGGGGGTTGCTGAGCACAACATGTCTTGTTCGACTGGAAGGGTTCAGTACGATTCATTGAAATTATTTGCAACTGTTTTCTGGTTATTTACAATGCTATTTCCAATTTCAATGGAAATATCACATGACTTTTTCTTTTAGCATCTCTCATGTTTTTTTAGCATTATTTTAGCATTTTTCAAAATAATCCTTGAAATAATTACGCTTACTTGTTCTTATTAAATGATTCAACATATACCTGTAATATTTATAACGCAGGTACAAAAATTTGTCTTTTGACTTGAAAAACCGTTGATATAATTTATTTTTTATAGATATAGATTTTAATATTCCTTTTGTGATCCAAGGTTTCTTTTGAAGTTTTTCTTTTGAGAATATTTTTATTGCATTTAGAACAATGTGATTAGAATATGAAAATACAATGATCTAAATGATCCAGGTATAATTTTTATGGAACCATAAAGCTAATCTGCTGTGTTACACAAACAAGGTCCAAAAAGCGGCACTGACCTCTCCAGATTGTTCATGATCCTTCATTTTGATATCGTCACAAATGTTCTGTTAAGAAACTCTTCTACAATAGATCGTTTATCGTGTGCAAGTAGATCAAGATTAAAGTCACCAGAAACCATGATTGGTTTTTTTCTTTGATTCATTTTTTCAGTGTAATATTAAGATATTCTAAAAATTGTGCAGGGTCTCTGCGGGGATGACTATAAATAACCCCCAAAAGAACATTTGGGGGTTTATTTCCACCCATTTTACCTCAAATTCACATTTTTCAGATGTAAGGGAATTATCAAGGTCTTTTCTAGCAGGAAAATTTAGACTGTCTTTGATGAAAAAACCACACCCACCATGAAAACCTGTGATGATAAGATTCCTAAAATGGGCATCATTAGATTTAACATGCCACGTTTCACTTAGGGCTATAATATCAAAGTCTAAATTGACATCTAGTAAGAGGCTTTCCAGCTCATCAAAGTTACCTAATAATGACGAAATGTTAGTGTATAAGAGACTGAATCTATTCTTGCCAGATAAGCTAATATCTGTTTAATGCTACCATTCCAACCATAAGTTTATGAAACTTGTGATTGGAATGGTAGTCAAAATTGTTATGAAAATGTACATCATTGTCTATATCTTTGTCATGCAGTGCATCATGTTTAAAAAGATTTAATTTGCATAATTCTAACTTTTCCAGACGTTGATTGTCGTTGACGTCAATGCACAAATTTTGACAGGGGCATGTGAAATTTGAATTCAAAGTTAGGTCAAGCCATTCATTCGTCTCTTATATGGTAAATATAAATTGGTCATGACAGCATTGATGACAGCTCCAATATTTGAGATCCTTTGAGAAGTTCGCTGACATCCCAAGGTTGGAGACGCCACATCTTTGATGAATCAGACAATTGCAAATTTGGCAATGAATAGATTTGGTAACGTCACAAACCTTCTTGTTGCAGACAGAGCAATTCCGTTCAAAGTCAGAAATATAAAAGGATTAGATGTTTTCCGCTTCTGACTGACCATTATGATGAGTCATGAAGTAAATTTAACAAACCATTGTTTGTAAGGGATTGGAAATGGAGTGGACCTTTTAAACAAATAGCACGAAGCCAGGAAAGACTTTTATCCAACAAAAAGGATTGAAATTGATTTTTTGTTAATGATGAGCATTTGAAATGGAACCAGGAATCACATAGGTCCCTTGCCGCATGACGTCACATTCATTTTCAAAACAACATGCACGCACACACAGCTGGGCAAAAGATTTTCATAGCAAGCTGTGAACACTGTGAACACTGGGTTTGTCAATTTCTGTCAGCTTTAGTTTAGTGAATTTGGATTATTTTTTTAATTTTAGGTCTTTTCAAGTCAACGACAAGGAGTGAAAGCAAATTTATACAAAGTATGGGTATGTCTTCACAAACATAATGGATGGTTACTGACTGGGAACTGTACATGTATGGCAGGCTTGAGGTCAGCATGCAGTCATGTTGCTGCTGTTCTTTTCAAACTTGAAGCAGCTGTGCATTTTAAATTAAATGGTCGACGTTGCACGAGCAAATAAGCATGCTGTGCCTAAGGTTTCAAAACCTAAAAACTATGCTGATCATTACTCTTTTGATGATCTAACCGCATGTGATCTTGGTATTTCAAAAGAATTGTTTAAAGAACTTTACAACTTGAACCCCAACAGTGCCGTTTTTAATAGCCTGGATACTTTACAACTGAGAGAAAATCAGAGTTTTGTCATGATGGAACGAGCTGTAGACAGTGACACAGACAGTGACACAGAAAATGATACCAATGTCATTCCAGAGCCTCTCACCAGCCTTTTCGATCCGACTGCGATAAACATGAGTGAAAATATGTTGTCGAGCCATGCAAAGAAGTTGTATGATGGCTGTTTAGGAAGCTACCCTCAAAATGCTTATGAAAATTTATGTGACATCACAAAGAGTCAGGCTTTGTCACCAGCATGGATGTTGCACAGAGCAGGCAGGATTACTGCTTCAATATGTGCCCAAGTTTTTCATATGCGAAATAGTAAATCCCTAATTGCAAATATAGTGCAGTACATTGCAAACTTTTCTTCAAAGTACACACAGCATGGAAAAGATATGGAACCTGTAGCTCGCAAACAATTCATTTTGGAACAGCTAAAGCACCACAAGGAGTTTAAAGTTTGTGAAAGTGGACTAGTTGTAGCTTCTGATCAGCCTTACTTAGGGGCATCTCCTGATGGCATAGTATCTTGTTCTTGCCTTGGCAAAGGGGTCCTTGAGATCAAATGTCTGTATACTTACAAAGATGGTTTTGGATCATGGGAAAACGATAAAGAAATTCCAATTGAGAAAGGCACACTTCTATGAAAAAAAGTCACAAGTACTATTACCAAGTGCAACTGCAAATAGAGCTTTGCAAAGTTTACTTTGCATATTTCTATGTGTTCTCCTCTTCCAGCAAAAAGAGTATGTTGTGTCTTGTTCCGAAGAATGAGGAATTTATAAAAAATCTTTTGGAAGTTTTAAACAATAAATTTTTGCAAGTTATATTACCAACAATTGTAACAGGACAGATGGACATTGACAGCCCGAATGACAGGAAAGTATATTGCAGCTGTCGACAACCTGAATTGGGCCCCATGATTGCATGTGATGACAAATCATGCAAAACAGAATGGTACCATTATCCGTGTGTGAACATTACCAAGGCCCCAAAAGGGAAATGGTACTGTAGGCAATGCAAAGGTGTTCACTCTGCTTAACAAATGTAATCTTAAAACCTAACAACAATACAGTATTTTCTGTAATACAGGTGCTGGTCACTTAATAGTGACAGATTGTCTGGATTCCTCATTGCTAAATAAGCTAAATTTTTGGACATGTCGTTATTCCAAAATGTTCTTATTTTAACACAGATGTAATGAACAGGTATGCAACAATAGCATTTATTTTGGTGCAACATGTGTTGCTGAGGTGCTCCCTGATAAAGATTGGAAGTGTCTTGTGAAATTGAAAACAATACCTGATATACGATTTCTCTGGTTGCACCAAAATGATGGTATCAAGATATATGTTCCAAACATATGTGTGTCAGAATAAGGATATGTACGGTATATGTTAAAATAATGCACTGACCTCTTTATTTGGTGTATTTATTACAGAAAATGTGGTATGTCTATAAAATGTGGCAACTAACAACACTTTTTCCTAAATTAACTAATGCACAGATCACAGTCATGGCATTGTCAAGTAAATAAACTTGAGAAATAGGTACGGTACTTTGTAATAGTCTGAATTTCTTCAATTGTCCTATCACTCTTTCAACATGTATTCTGACATTTGAGGGTTTTCGGGATTCATCTACAACTTTCGCAGGTAACTGTGACTTTCCTTTGGTAAATTTCGGTATTTTTAGATAGGCTGCAACATTATTTAATTCGTCCTTTATCAAAAAACCACGATCAGCCAGAATGCAGTCACCAGGAGAAATATTTTTCAAAAACCCTGATTCCAGAGTTTTTTGTTTATCAGAGACTCGTCCACCCCAGCCTGCTGAAAGAAATGTGACTGCCCCAGCCGGACTTATGCCAATAAGATATTTCAGAGTATTGTTGTGTTTATAGTTTGACCATGTTTGTGCCCTTGCTGTCAAGCTTTTTGGTCTCTGTGTAAATATTTTGCTACAATTGATGATGCAGACACAGTCTCTGTATCGCTTTTGAAAAGCTGGTGGCATATTTAATCTTACTTCTGCTCTGCTAGGCCAGATTAAAAGGCTTTTCAGTGTTGATGCAATGCTAGGAAGCCACATCCTGTATATTTTTGACACATTGACGATTGAATGCCATATCTTAGTGCAATATCTTTGTTGAGAAGGCCGAGTCTTAACTTCATGAAAACAACTAGAATGTGACCTTCTATAGACAAGTTGGATGTACATTTCTTAACCTTATCTCGCATAACATCAACTATCCAAAGAAATTACTGGACGCTGGTAACACCGGTGAAAAATTCACAAGTGTATCAGATTTCCGAACACTGTAAAAGCCGAATGCTTTGGCTTTAAGCTTTGTTGTCGAGATGACATTGAATGGCAACTTCACTGGGAACAAAAGAATCTTCTCCTACGTCTGTCATGTTTGTGTCGAATTCATCATTTGCATCATCATGGTTCTCAAAAGACATTTTCTCATCAACCTTCTAACTTGCAAGTGCTTTTTTTTTTATTTTTATATCCTCATATCTTTTTCTTCGCTTTTCGTGGACTTTCATTTTCTTGTGTTCTCTGGCCGTCGTATGGCTGAATATCGTCGGAATCCAGTTCACATTCTCGGGATCATCAGATCTTCTCCCTACGATTGAAAATAATGAATTAATTTCACTAACCTGCGGGACCAAAGGAAGGAGAAAATAGCCTAAATAACCCTCCCAAAAATCTTGATTCTTGGCAACAAACACAATACAAGGCTGTAAAATATAATATTCATGAAACATAAAATTAGTATAAATACCTGTTACAAAATGTTCCGCACAAATTTTTGCCTTTGAAATATGTTCTTCTGGCCATTTCTTCCAGTCCTCTCTTCGAATTGCCTTGATCCAAGCCTCTCGTCTTCTCTTTTCTATTGGTGTTTTACCTTTCAGAATATTATAAAAGGGCAAACCTTTCTTATCACCAATCTTTCTATTAGTGCAACCAACGGCACCGCAACTCTGAGGCATATTTGGAAGTTAATTTTATCTATAATTTTAATTTGGAAACAACTGAAACGGCTCATGAACTTTCCTTCACTCTCGCAAACAACACATCAAAGCTATTATTACTATTACTATTACTATTAAAATTTCAAAGTCAAGGACTGAATGGTGGTAGAGTCTAATCATCCGCCAATTAAAACATCACATTTCTTCAACTTCATCTCTTTCTGGGAAGTCCATTTTAACTTTAAATGTAATGTTCTTTATGATGCTTTGCATATCCAACAAGCTGTTCGAGTCGGCTCTACGCAGCGATGTGTATCCAGTTACGAGTGGTTCATCTGGAACCAGTCGTAGGAAGCTATCCAAATTCCGCTTGAAACTGTCAATACTGACCATTCCTCAGACATATCACGGAGACATCTAGGCAAAGAATTGAAGAGTCTAGCTCCATGAACAGACATACTAGATTCTTGCAAACTTTGGATTCGCTGACTAGCATCACGCTTCACAGTTGGTAACGTGCAAATACGTCCATTTCGTAACGAGGTTCCATAAGAAATGTCAACATTAGGAACATGATTCTCCAGCATCTTCCGAATGTAAATAATTTGGTAGCATTCACGCCGCCTTTGTAGTGAAAATATATTGAATTTCTTCAATCGCTCCCAGTACTCAAGGCCATTGGCTTCTGCAAATTTTCGCAGAAAGTTCCTTTGTAGTGCTTCAAGCTTTGCAATGCTTTGTTTCTTTGTGGGGCACCACAACTGTGAGCAATACTCAAGTTTAGGGATAAAGCGTAGTTCAGTTTCTGCCCATCTGCATGCACGTGCATAATTAGGCCGCGAAACAAAAAAGTAAAGATTGAAAGGGGTCTATAAATCGGAACAGATAAAAGGGTGATTGTCGTTAAGGACTCTTAGACATTTTGGATTTGGACAAATAAAATCTAATAAATTACTCATTAAGTTTGTTTAAATCTACAACTAAGTTGATACGGATAGGGCAACTATTTTCATTACGGCGAATGAAAATAGTTTCCTTTTTACTCCAGACACATTTAAAATCGTAATCATCTTTCTTAAGTTTTAATTCTCCAAGTAAAGCCTTACGCTTAGCAGTAAGACTCTTGTTAATATATATTTTCCCTGAGTCATTTGCTTCAAATCCAAAATCCTTCGCTGAACAGTTGCTCAGCTGTTTTTTCCCTTCAAGGAATTCATCTCGCATCTTTCTGGAGGCAAACTCTTCTATTATACCAGCTTTTTCGTTCGCAGAAATGCGATGACATTCTTCTATCTCTTGCTTACACAAAGATTTTCTTTGCAAGGCCTAATATCAACGAGATCGGATTTTCTTGAGGTAATCTGGGGAAACCGTTAATTTCAGCCATTTTTTTCCCGCCCATACTGTTCGAGGTCATCTATTTGTTGTTGGGAAACATCAACTTTTCCTTTGCTGTCTTTGGCTTGTTTTAATAATACCTCACGTTCCTTTTTCATCTCTTTCCATAACCCATTTATATATCCATCAAATAATTCGATTTTATGATCCATTTTAGCTTGATGTTCCTCTTTTATCGATTTTTGAATCAATTTCTGTCAATCTCGTTGTATAGACTTCCAGGGCATCACTTATTTTCTTTTTGATGGCTTCTGAGTGCAATTTCATTTGAGAAGCAATGCCGTTGCTGACGGCCTCTTGAATCACTTGGTTATGGTTAAGATCTTTGTTTTGTTCCATAATGATGTTTGTAAAATTCTAATTTATTTGAAATATTTGTATTTTGGTAAAAAAATAAGAACACAAAGACATGAAATAAAAAGAAAACAGCAAAATCAACTTATCACATACTACGTATTTCTCAATCTTAGCCCCTAAGGCCAAGCACGAATTTCTTTCATAAAGGCCACTCTAGAAAACACTTCCTTCAACGGCTAGCATCAACATAGCTCCATATTAAGATGATCAACATAGTTGGAATCATAAAACTCTGACCAACAAAATGGAATTCATTCCCTTTTTTGTAAATTAGCAGCACAAGGAACTGTCTCAGGCAGTCTCAATACCTTATCAAATAAAGAAATATAGGAGCAAATATATTTCTGCTTTTGTACAGTAAAGTCTATTTTTTTACATATCATCATATGACAGGAATATCATACAAAGACTTGGCAATTATTTTCATATGTTACTCATCATTCATCAATTTTTTATTTGTCTGCATCTTCTAAGTTAAATATAGTGAATATTTATATAAAAGTCATATGGTAAAAATGCCATGGACTAAAGATTAGATATTCATACACAATCTACTAAACATAGCTGGCAACTATATTAGTTTTTCTAAGCAGCAAGTAAACAAGAAATCTTGGAGAAATAAAATATACTACAAGATGGGCTGATAATTGCATCTTATTTAGCAGAATTATAATCAAAACTCTAAAATTGCAGTGTTTCAGCATTGAAATACAAGATTATCCTATTGCTGCTAGTACTTAAAAGTTCTCATTGGCACAACCACTAGAAGTCTATTAGAAGTACCCCCATTGCAGGGGTGATGCTCTTATTGGATATAACAGTCAACTGCTGTAATTGTGATTTGGTAAAATAGAAACAAGATTGCTTAAAATGTGACATTGCACATGGTTGCTTATTGCTTGAAGCATTTTGCATTTCCTTAAAGAGATTTGCATACCCATGCAGATATGTTGGTATGGTACAGATGTTTGGCAGACCACTTCCCCAATTGTGTGCCATATCATATAGAGTAATAGACATAATATTTGATCAATACTCCCACCTTTTGAGCAATCTAAATCAGCCCTCACCCACACCTGATCATCAGATTTTTGCTGATGCAGGTTCTGCAAAAGGTGCAGCCCTAGATAACTGCTGGGGATTTATTGATGGAACTCTGTGCCCAATATGTAGACCCACGAGGAGCCAGAGGATTGTGTTCAATGGACATAAACAGGTTCAGGCGTTGAAATTTCAGTCCATTGTCACTCCCAATGGTTTGATTGCAAACCTGTGTGGACATGTTCAGGACAGGAGACACCATAGTGCACTGCTTGCAAAGTATGGTTTTCTAAGCCAACTGGAAGAAAAGTCTTTCGCCCCCCCCCCATGGAAATCTGCTATGCTTGTATGGAGATCCAGCTTACCCCAATAAATTGTACCTACAATGCCCATTTGCTAGACAGCTACAGCTGATCGCAGAAGAAGAGGCATTTAACCAGTGAATGAGCAGAGTTCGGGTTTCGGTTGAATGGGTCCTTGGAGACTGGTAAACTATTAGGTTTATAGATTTAAAGAAAAATCTAAAGATAGGGTTAAGTGCAGTTGGGATGTTTTACACAGTTGCAGCATTACTGAGAAACGCCATGAAATGCCTGGATGGAAACTTGACTGTCCAGATATTAATAGTTGTTTTTGTAGATGTATATCTATATATAGTATTAATATTCATAGCTCTGCTCTGCTAACAGAATATATTCTTCTT
Source organism: Sanderia malayensis (assembly GCA_013076295.1). Lineage (NCBI taxonomy): Eukaryota > Metazoa > Cnidaria > Scyphozoa > Semaeostomeae > Pelagiidae > Sanderia > Sanderia malayensis. The sequence continues at coordinate 166,310 of RQOL01000537.1, forward strand.
TAATTTTGACTAGATCTTCCTGTATCTACTTTTTGACTTTATTCATTATCATCTCATTTTGTTTCTTTCTTTCTTTAATTATTTGTTGCTGCTTTATCAGTAATTGTTGCAAAAGTATTACCAATGCATTCTCTCTCTCTTCCCCTCCTTGTTTTGACAGCATTTCTCCTCATATTCCTTTTCGCTCAAGGCTTGCTTTCTCTATTTGATTGCCAATTCCCTTTCTTTCAAATCAATTTCCCTGTTCCTCATGTCAAATTCTTTATCGTTCTATTCTTTTAGATATTGAACAGCTTCGGATTGCTGACCCAAATTTTGCTTTTTCTTTCTTTCTTGGAGCTCTTTTCCCTCTCTCTTGCTTCACCCTATCTTTCTGCGCACCTTTTTCGCACACTCTCTGCTACCTCCTTTTCCATTTGCAAATTCTGTCTTTTGTTCTCATCACCCTTGCCCTGTTCTCCTCAGCTGCTTGAGTTTCTCCAATAATCTCTTCTATTGCATCACCCACTTCTGTGTTTCCTGCATTGATCCCACTAGCCCTTCCTTCTTCCACCATTTTCCTTTTTTGTCCCCCTTAAGTCAAAAAAATGATCTCTCACAGCCATCTGGTTCACAATGAATTTTGGTTGTCTATCAAATTCAAATTGTTGGCAATTATTTCCCAGGCTTGGCCTCTTTCCCTCGACCCAGGTTTGTCTCTAAATGGTTCCACAACTAAAATTTCCCTGCATAGCATCACATTATGCTCAAACAACCAATTTATTTTTTGCCTTATGAAAACAAAATTCATGTGAAAATATATCGTAAGTGAAGTCAATATATCATGAAAAAATATATACAGAAATGTATTTGTTGTATTTGAAATGTATTTGAAAAGGCAGTTGTTAGGTGATAAAGCCTTTATTTGATGATTATTCCGTTTTGCAAACATTTGTGTGTCGTGTTAAGGGCCATTCTCTTTACCCTCAGAAATGCATTGAAAGCTTAAAGTAGACGAGACGGATGCGCGAATAATCCAGGTACACCTATTACTAAGAGTGTTCTTCAGTCTCATGATTTTTTTGCTGTATACTTCATAATTGGACTTAACCCTCTTTCTCTTATTTTTCTGGGGCTTAATTTGCAAATTAGGCCTATTATGAACAGGCGAATCCTTGTGCTCTAAATCAATGTCATTGTCTATATCATCTTCTTCTTCCTCACTATCGGATAATTCAGTTTCTGTTTCCAACGACAAAGACATCTTTTATGAGCAAGACAGAATAAATAAAAGGGTGTCATGTCTCATGTATCATTATCCTCTCATTTATCATGTCTATTAAGCGCCGGGGCACTTAGTAAATATTTTTCAAAATTGGGGGTTGCTTATTAGAAGGGCGCGCTTAAAATAGGGGCAGCTTATTTCACAGTCCTAAAATTTTAAAATCAAACAACCTCAAAAACAAAAGAATAATCTTATATAACTCCGAATGTTATTCAATATCAAGCAGTCAAGATCATCTTCAACTGGTGATCTTGACTGCATTGCGTTTTCCAAGCGCTCACAGCCCGACAAAAGTCTTTTTCCAGCCCTAAAGATTTTCTACGTTATTATTTGAACCAAACAAGAAAAAATGTAAGGATTCTATTAACCGCCCTTGGCAGTTAATAGACAGGGTGGTTCATAGGCAGGGACACTTATTTCACACTTTTTGATTTTAGGGTGGACGCTTATTGGAGGTGGGTGGTTAATAGAGGGTTGGTGCTAAATAGAGGAAATACAGTATGTCCATTAGTAAAATTTGATGTTTTTCCTATATCAAGTGCAATAAATATAATATTTTGGGGGCCGTACTTGGCCTTAATGTCATTGAGTGTGTCCCCTCTCTCCAGAACTGCCGTATACTGTACAGTAATGAAAGTCCTGTACAGGCAATTACAAGGTGCAAAAGACCAGAGAGCTATGTATACAATGGTTTTATATGTCATATTTATTGTGTTCGAAAAATGGTTGAAATTTCTAAAATGTTGATGTAGTTGCTGCTATAAGAAAACCTACACTCTTTCTTATAGAATTCATACATAATTTTGTGCTGAGTCCTCAATATTGCTATTTTCTGTAGGGTAAGGTCAGTTCAGCAAGGTTAGGGTTACATCCAGGGTATTTGCAGTATTTGGTAGGGTTTATAGGGTGTAAGGGACATTGTTGCAATTCACTACTATTCATGGCTTACAAGGTCACTGAGAGAAAGATGAGGCGCTGTGGGACAAAATTATGTACGAGCCCTGGCAAGGCCCCCCTGGAGGCCAGAAAATGTTATTCAAAACGTCATATAAATTCTTTCAGGCCAAGGAGGCCTGGGGTTGAGGGAATCAGCACCGTGTTCGTGTCCCCATCTTATTGGCGGGCCTATATTGTTGGGGAGATGAACCGTAGTAAGTCTGGGGAATTTGGCATGACGTCGTTTTTACATCATTGGAGCATGCGTAGTAGGGCTTTACAAATCGCGAAAATTTCAAACTTGCGAAGTACAGACAGAAGTGAAAGTTTAATGGCGGCGAGCAACAGGGGAGCTGCGGTGCAAGATTAAAGTGTTACAGTACACAAACGGAAAAAGGGATTGTATGAGAACTGCGTATGTATTCATTTCACTACCAAAGTGTTGACTTGTTATTAATTAACTATACCTCGAATTATCAACAATAGATTCAAGGGAAGGAATGAGGCCATCAAGTTGCATTTATGTGTGCATGTGAATAATAATATGCGTCAAGTGACAAAGTGAAAATGAAATTACGATTTGTAAGAGCTCTCATCCACTATAAAGAATATGCTCCTCAGAAATAAATTTGACCAGGTCTAGATCCAGGTCCAACGCTCCCCATCTAACTGACCAATTCGAAAGCTATCCAACCGGTCCAATGGAGCACTAAACCCTAAAGAAATCCGAAATCCTTTCAATGCAACAAAAACACAACCTTGGCCTAAGAACTCAAAACGCGGAGTGAAATGAAGTTTCTTCTCAGCGCACGTGGTGCGCTGCTTATCATATGACACATTTGCCCTACATTCTACGCATGCTCCAATGATGTAAGTTTTGATTGGCTCAGAATTACTCGATTTTTCATTGTTTAGAACAATACCGGCCAAGACTCATCTCCCCAACAATATAGGCATATTTCTCTTGGTGGGCCTGCTTGTTTGACATTAAAAGTATACTAACCATTGGCTTATGCAGTGAGCCTCATTTATAACCACACCCACACAGTTGTCCTTAAAATTTCGTAAGCTTAGAATCTCTCTCCACTTCTTAACTGAAAGCATAGATTCCGGTGATGCACATACAAAGTTTATTTCATTTCTCTCCAAGCGTCCTGTAATATCTTCATGAGCAATGTTTCTTGAGATATATGCTACATGTAACCCAATATTGCAAAGACGATCGACTTGGTCAACCAACAAGGACTGAACGACAAGTGATGTTCCGAAGCCAGTAGCTCCGCTGAAGTAGATCTTGTTGCCTTGCATAAACTTCTTCATCACAGTAACCTGCTCATCAAGCAACCTGTCAATGTTGAAGACGTCTTTTACACACATCAGTCCTCTCTGCAACTTAGATTCATCCCATTCTTTGACAAAACGTGTTGAACAGACATCTGCCATTTTTGTCCAAATCAACAAAACTGAGTTTACAGATGTGTAGCGAAGCCGGGTAGAATTGAACACAGAGAAAACACGTCTATACGATTGTGCTGCTTTTCTAAATCTGATTCGAATTCTAAGTTACATACAACGACATTAAGATTACTGGTTAATTAGGTTACATAAATCAAAGTGACAGGCCAGCATGTTACTAGGCGCTTGCTAACTGTTATAATTATTAATTACTAGCAATAGTCAATACTAAATGCCCCTCACCATTATAAGCATCATGAAAAAATTGGTAGGAAATACGGGAGAGAAGGAAACAAGAAATAAAATGTCTCGGATATTGCAATATAAATGTAAACAAATTCAATAGAAAAATATATGAAAATGTATAAAGAGTACCGAGTGGCTCAAAAAAATATCCGTGTTTGAAAAATCGTAATAAGTCAATGTCAGCATGTCAGGGCCAATTTAAAAATTTTGGATTTGTGGAGTAGTATAAAAGGTAAAGTCAGTCAATGGCATATTAATGTTTCAATAATATTTTAAAATTTTGTATAGATTAAGATTTAAATAGTGTCTAATTTTGGTGTATGGCATAACTTAAGTATAAAAATACAAAAATAACAACGTTGCTTTTATGTTCTCATTTCCCAAAATTTTCATTAATATGACTTTGAAATGCCAGGTAACAGTTGTTGTTGCTCCTTGGTAATTTACCATAAAATAATATCATTAAAAACATTTTTAACTCTCCAAAAAAAATGTATGTACCAAAAGCAGGGTTTTGAAAGTGTTATTAGATGTTACATCGCAGTTAAAAGCAAATTTTTAATTCCAAAAATGCATTACCCAACAAATAAAAAATTTTGAGTAACTATAAATTCAAATTTTCACGAATTATCAAACAGCAATGCTATTTTCTGAGCCACCTATTATATAACATACATGTAAAGCTATTACTGGATTGTGGTAGCAGCTATCCACATTTTTCGAAATGTGTATTATATAAGAACGATGTAAAAACAGTTTTAGAAGAATCATGGAGTAAATTTGTTTGAGTATAGATACTTTGTTATTAAGAGGCTTTCTTTAAATGCGAGTATCTGCTGTATTATAAAGCAAACAATATAGAAATTTTTGTATACAATTAAGAAAATTTAAAAAACATGGTACAAAACAGGGTTGTCGTAGATGCTCATGGCCAAAAAGGCAAATTTTAAAAAAATAATAGGAATGATGAAATATGCATGTCTGACAATTTCAGAACAGTACCCAATGGCAAAGAGAGCTCAAATTTATGGATTTAATTGATCAAGATTCATTTTTGCACTATATATAATTTGCTATTTAACTTCAATAAAAGTGATGTTTAGAGAAAGTTGAAAATCATTTTTTTTAGTTATTACTGTAAAAAGGCAAATTTGGGGGAACTTAGCATTAAAAACACCAACTGGCAACCCTGGAACAGAACATGGAACAAAATCTAATTAAGCACAAGTACGTATGATGAGTTAAGTTAATATTTTTGTCTATTTTTGTTCATGTTTTTTGAAGGAAAGAATTACCTTCTTCACATTAACTTCAATGTCAACTTCTTGCAGGGAGAGAATAGCTTCCTCAAGAGCAGCAGTATCAAGTTTCATGTCTTCACCAAAGTAATCAATTACAGCTTTCGGAAAAGCAGTTAATACATACTGTTTTCCACCAGAGTTCTCTACAGTTATTTCCACTGTAAATGTCTTTGGGCATCTTTCAATAAGCATCTTTCGCTTGCACACATTGCATGTTGCAACCTTTTGGCCAGGATAAGGAGTGAGTTTCTTCTTACAACTGATGTTGATGCATGTTTCAAATGCATCTATCTTCACACACTGCACTGTTGGGCAACAGATAATATCTGGCTGTTCAGTGGCACTGATTTGGCTCCAATCGATACAAGGAAATTTGCTGTCACAATCAGACACTTGAGTAGAAATAGTAGTTGTAAGTTTAATCCCATTGAAATCTTGTCGGATCACATCTGTGAATCGAAGAGGTATGTCTTCCTGAACTTCGTCAACTAAGTTCTCCCAAACAGAAATTGTTATGTAGCCTGTTCCATCTGCCAGTGTGGCATCTCGAACAGTCTTCTGTGTACGAGTGGCACCAACAAAAACTGTTCTTCCTTCCTGTTTCCACTTCAGTTTTCCTTCCACAGCAAAAGAGCCTTGAACTGGCTCATTTAGAATGCTGCTTACATTCACAGGGACCAGAGGTTGGTAATGGAAAGGAAGTCTTTCCGCATCCACCATAGTGCTTCCTGTGTTGCCATTAAAAAATGGCATGCTGCTATTTGAGTTTGAGAGATGTTCCAACTTAACAGGACTCTTGCCTTCCAACTTTTCCAAAAACATGTTACGTTTTGCTGCATTGTTTTCCATGATTCTTACTTTTGTCAAAGACATATCTTCGGTTTGAAGTTGTACATCAAAGTAACGATTCTTGCGTGATGATACTTTAGACGGGGAAACAGAGGCAATGTAGCCAACAATATCTGGAATACAATTTAAGAATATGTTAAAGATTTGCATGTTTTATTGAATCCTTCAGGTTGATTTATAAAAATTTAAAATGTTTAAGAAAAGAACAATACTGTATGTTCAATAAAAAATAGTTTATGGTTGTGAGCAAACATACACTTGCAAATGTGCAAAATGTTTAAGATATGAAAAACTGGATCCCTGAAAGTAATGTTAATAAACATTTTCAGTGATCAAATTTTTCACTTGGAAAATATTGTAAAAAATGACTTACCATTTTGTTCAGAACCAGAAGCCATGATTTGAAACTAAAAATAAAGAAATATAACTGGTGATGAAAATGGGCAAGTATATCCATTTGGCCAATATGAAATTCTAATGTATAGCATTAAATAAGAAATTATAAAACTAATGGCAATAATCAATTGTAAATTATGTAGTTATGTGTCACTTTATGGTTTTAAAATTCTGTTCAGTAAGTAAAGCAAGGCTATTTAGTCTAGTTTCTTCTTGCAACCTAAACTTAAAATTCTTATTCTTTGTCACAGCTTGTAGTCTTTCAAGTGACATTGGCTCTACAACAAGATCATGCAATTGACGAACACGAGAAATTGCAACATATGCAAGTCCAGCAACTGATTCTTGTTTACCCAAGTCAATTCGCACTTTATCAAGGGTTAAGCCCTGTGACTTGTGGATTGTCATTGCATAGCATAACTTTAATGGAAGCTGTTGCCTTTCAAGGCTGCTATTTCTGTTATTAGCCTGAGCAGTAATTGGCACAATAGGAACACAATTTTTAAGTGTTGGAGAGAAACTTGGTCCATTGTATTTATGAAACTGTACCATAACAGCAATCGGTAAACTCGGAGGTGAGCTATTCTCACCATAAATGATATCTTTAACTATTCCCATGCTACCATTGCATAAGCCTTTTTCTAATCCAAAGATTTCTTATTAACATAACTGGAGCACCTTTTGCTAAATGAATGACTGGCTGTAAACCAATAAACTCTTCACTGGACAATTTTGAGGCAGATTCTGTACTATGTCTTGCTTTGATAGCTATTATTGGGTTTGTTCCTTGCTTTAATTTATCAATGTTATGTTGCGCAACTACTTCATTTCCAAAAGCAAGTTTTATGTCAAATTGCTCCAAGTAAGATGAATCCATTAAATATGGATTTCTGCTCAGTAGCAATTGCCAATCTGCCTTTGTTGATTGGCCATCTCTCAGTCTTATAAGTAAATGTCTAAAGTGCTCTTGAGAATCAGATATAGCCCTTTGATTTTGCTGTAGTTTTACCACAGTATTAAACTGATAGTAACTGGAGAAACCTTTGACTGCAATTTCACCATCAGGCAATTTATGATAAAGTGGCTTGTCACCAATAGGAGGTAGTTGTGCAATGTCACCCACTAAAATCACAGACAAACCACCAAATGGTTTGTCATTCTGAACTTTTCCTGTTGACATCGTCTGTCAATCCATCCAAACATTCTTTGGCCAATAACGGAAAAACTCATCTATGATAATATATCTAATGTCTTTCAAAGCATTTTGTAACTCTGCAAGCTTTGGACCCTTGAGATCACATTGAGATCTCCCCTGTATGGGTGAGTGAAACATGCTATGTAATGTTTGACCTTGAATATTAAAAGCAGCAATTCCAAAAAAGGAACAAACAATGCATTTTTCAAAAAGTAAATTTCTAATGCAGTCTATAAGAAAACTTTTTCCAGATCCAGCTTGTCCTGTGATTATCATCAAAAGCTGGTCACTTGATTGCAAAGCATTGTGATGGTGAACAATGTCAAAAGCAATTCTTTGGTGGCTGCTTAATAAGTGTGCCTTTGGCACTTTGTGAGACTCAGGCATGCTATCAGTGACAGATGTTACTTGACGCTCAATCCAAAATGGCATGCTCATAATCTGCTCTTGGGTATAATTACTACGTGATTCTTGTAAATGTTTTCTCAGTTCCGAATCAAGATTGCTATTTATTTCTAAACTTTTAGCCATTTCAGCAACATACATCCATTCTTCACGCTGAATAGAAGTGTCTGCTTCGATGAAATCATCAGTCGAGTTTTCAGAAGAAATAACTGTATTTTGAAGTTCTTGTTTCCAGTGTGGAACAAGCTGTTGACCTAAATTGCTTAGAAGGAAATCATGCCAATGCGATATAAATGAATCATGAGATTCAACTTCATTTGACCAGCAATCAGAAACACAATTTACCCACGGTTTATACTTAATTAACTGGTATTTGCAAAAAAGACCGTAATTGTTGCTGTTTGGGCTTGAAGAATACCTTGGTATTGTCCTTACAACAACATTGGTTTTTCTCTTTGTCAGGTTTCCATTCATTGCTGAATAATTGGAAATGAATGTTATAAAGTTGCAATCAGCTAGACTCTCATCCAAATGACACCTCTGTGCATACTGATCCAAATATGATGGTTGCGTTTGAATATCATGATCAAGTTGCAATCTTTGTGTCCCATCTAATGATACTGTGATTACTTGAAACGATGAGCTATGAAGCTTCAAGCCAAGGATTTGATGCATTACCTCCTGTATGCCCATGTCTCGTTGACCCACAGACTTTATCATTAAACGTCTGACAGTAGTTTTAGGATTTGATTCTGGTGATAAATTACTAACAACTGCCACAAAGGCATCTCTAACAACAGTAGACATTTTCTCTCCCTTTGAAGCATACTTTGCTAAATATTCTATGCAGGCATGATAATCTATTATTAACTGGATATCACAGTTAGCTCTCCATCCTTGTAGTTGTAACCTTTGATGCCTGTTTAACCTGGGATCATTTCTTTTCCCAATAATAACAGCTTTATATTTATCACTGCTTGTTGAATTTGTATGAACTTTCTCATACATAATATGTGTTTGTTCGCAAATTTCATATGGAAAGCTAAATCTACACTTTTGAGCACCACTGCTATCCTCTTTCAAACAATAAGCAGAATTGCATTTTGTGTGCCTTTGTACAATATTGACTAAATTTGCATAGTCACTGTCAAATTCATGTTTTGCTAAATTATGATAGTATCTTTTACATGGATGAATATCGGGTTTTGAAAAATCATTAGGATCAATTGGATTGCAAGTTGAAATTAAATGATCATAATATTTGCATATAGTAGCTTCAGCTTGATATCCATCATCAATTTTCTGCTTAATTTGCTCTGACCGATTGTCATCTGTCAAGTCAGAGTTAAACATTTCATTAGCTAAGTGCCCATCCAGTGCAATTTTTGATAATTCACAGAGGGCTGGGTCATTTTTGAGTTTTGCTATTCCATGACAATGAATTGAACCTCTTTGGAGAGCAAATTCATATCGAAACCAGTGCCACTCAGCGCCTAAGCAGCCATATAGCCAATGTTTAACAAATGATTCTACTCTCTCAGTGAAAAGATAGTCTAAAATGTGGGGATTGTCAAGGACATTTTGTCGCAAAGAGTTTGTCAAATTAGAACTTTCAAATAATGAGTGAAATTCAGGCCAGTGGTATTCAGCACATGACAAAGTCCAAAATATTGTTGCTGGTCCCTTCTGGGTTAGCAAAGCTCTTAGCTGCTCTTTCTTTTCATACCAATAAGCATTTGTTCCTGAAACATTCTTAGCATAGTGCATTATTTTGTTCATAACTTGTGAATGGTTCCCTGATTGTAATAAATGTCGCAGTTCATCTGCAGTGAGTAATCTACCATTTGAGTTTTGCTTGATATAAAAGTTACCTTGTCCAAGAAGACGTTTTCTGTAAAGCATATTATAAGCCCAATAGGCAAAGCGTGGATGTGTTGCAAATCTATAATACAATTTGCCATTTCGATATTCTCCATATTTAATGAAATGTTTTATTTTTTTGCAAAAGATTCAGTGTCGCTGTTGGCAATTTCCCTTTAATTGCATTGTTAGTAGGGTCACCTTTTGCATCAGGGAAAAGTGTAGGAAAAGCAAGTGAAGCAAGGTATGGTGTTGCAAATTCATCTAATGGCTGAGATCCAATATCTAACATTTTCTCCTTTAAACATTCATCTAAGCTTTCCTTAATTATCTTTTCCTCTGACTCCAAATATATCAGAATTAGGAGGACCCAAATCACCAACCTCGGGACTAATTTCTTCATCAAAGTTCACAGTGTCCACATCAATGTACCCATCAAGAGGGAGAGAATCAATTCGAGAATAATCTATCTGAATATGCTCATACAAAGGATTGTTTGCAATTAGCCAAATCAATGCATTCAACACAGATTCTCTTCTTACTCTAAACTCTTTTTTGAAATCATTTATACCATTTATTGTGAATGCAATAATTGGAACATCCTTAGGGCATTGGGGCAAAATATTAGCTATGTGTTGTACATTATTTGGTAGATTTATCACATGACCCTTGTAGCCGTATGAGCCACCAGACTTAGTATAAACTTGCATAATTGGAAAAGCTCTTGAAATTAAAATTTCTTCACATTGAGATAAATCAAGTAATTCTGATGGAACAGGTGATGGATTCATATTGTTCTGGTGACTAAAAGCTTTGGTTCTTTCTTGTCTCGTTTACACCTTCTGCAAATATAATTATCTGAGGACATTTTTGTGTCTTTCAGTGGCCAGCTTTCATTACATATTTTGCAATTGTATATTTTCATTTTAATTGATTTATGAAAATTTTTTATGTGCTTTTGGCAATTCTGCTGCTCAAACAAAGCATCCGTAATTTGGAAACTATTTACACCACATGAAGATTTGTTGCCTATCTCAAAAAGATTTTCTAAATTTTCAAGTTCAGCTTATGTTTCTTTACTGGAGAACACTGAATTTTATTTTTGCCACTGGGGTCATGATCAATGTCAAAAGAAGCATTAATATTGTTTTGTTTATTCAATTTATATCTTTCCCTCCTTTTTCTGTTTTTTTCATCTTTTAAATCTGCATAACACTGATCTGACACATTCTTTTGATAATCATGCAAATATTCTGGAGATAGTTGAACACTATCATTCAAATAAGAAAATGCAGGCAGACTACTATTGTTTGTACAATTAGCATGGAAAACATTTGAAGCATCAGTTTTAATGTAGATAGCAAAAAACCACCCATCAACATAGTGTTGAAACAAGTTATCTGTAGATCTGTAAGTCGGGATATTGTTACAAAGGTCATCAAGATAATACCAGTGGTCACTTTCAAATACAGCACAAGTAAAATGAGAAGAAAAATTTCTAACTAATCCCTTTAAAAAATAAGCCTTCTCAGAAACAAATATGTTTTGGTCAAAATGAACAAAATTCATAATATCACTACTCAGTTCTACAAGAAAGATCACACTTGTATTTGACTGGGTATCAATTCTTTGACACCTATTTTCACAGCTAGAGCATTGCAAATAATTTGGAGTGTTACATAAAGTTAATGCATTTGACCAGTTGTAAACATTGATGTTCAAGCTATTTAACTGTGTCAATGAAATATAATTAACAAAAACGTCTGAATTGGTAATCACATTCTCTTTACATGTATTACAATACGCAATTGTCGAGTAAACTGAAACTATGTTTGACTTTTGAATTTCTGTTAAATTTGTAAAAACGTTAGTACTAAATATTTCTGAAAACTGGGAATTAAATCCTTTGGGGTAAAAGTTGGGCAAATTTGGCAAATGTACTCCCAGACAGGCTCGCGTACAGTATCAAGGTCATTTTCGGAGCAACTGTGTGCTGCCACATATTCATAATATGCACTCATGCGATTCAACAAAATGAAAAATTCACTGTCATACGATGTTTCATCAAAAATATATCTGAATATTTTGTTCCAAACTTCAAGAAAACAGTCTACGGCACAAGAATATTTTCCTGTATGCATCTAACTGCGTTCATAAAATGAATCCTGCCACGTGCAATTGAAACTGATGTTAGGCCAACGCCTGGTGCTGGTGAAATTCGTTGGTTCCCAATCGAAACCTGGCTTTTTATCAGACAATGGCTTCCAGTCTATTGAATTAAAGCTAGAGCCTGTCTGATTACTACTTTTGTCAAATTTATCTCCCATAATGGGAAAACTTAGTCAAAATAAAACACTCACCAAACTTTCTGTGCTGCAGAGAAAAAGGAACTGAAGTCTGAACTGAACTTGTGAAGTTCTGAGGCCACGCCACATTATTAAATGTCATATGCCTCTGCCTCACATGGTTGGTGTAGGTAGCTGTTTGTAGCTGTCAGCATTGGTAAATCAGTTGGCTTGAAAAGTATGGCATGTTGAACTAAATTGAAAACCGGTTTAACAGGAAAGACGAAAAATTAAACAGGAAAAACGAACAGATTGAGATTGTCTCTCCAGGCAGATTTTCATACGCGCCTTCGCGGCGTCCTACAAGGCCCCGCCTAGGTGCGGGGCAATTAAATGATAACTTATTTGACCTAGCAACATATAACACGTAAACACTACACCTTCCCTCCCCTTTTAATTAAAATCAATAGGTTATAAAATTACCATAACGTAAGGGTGGATTTATGTTCTGACGAAGATTAGGGGGCCTTACATTAGGAACATGGTTCTCCCTAGTTAAATCACGATCTTCTGATATATCATCGACTATAGTAAAATCTGGTGTCTCTGGGGTTGGGCACATCGTTCGGCCTTGTTGTGAGGTAGGGACAGATCGTTTTAATTGATTATGGTGCGCGACAATATCTTTTCCCGCTGGAGATTTTATCTTATAGCTGACACCGGTTCTTTGTTCAACGACATACGGTCCGACCCATTTCCGCCCGAACTTCCACTTTTTGGGTCTTTTTAGCCCCACCGTGTTGCCTGGTTCAATAGGGATCCAATTCCTCTCTCTTCCGTCATAATCTCTAGCCTGTTTAGCTTTCGCTTTTAACTGAGCTTGCTGTGCTAGGAATTGGGACTTACGGACTGAGTTACGAAGAAACTGAATGTGCTCAGACTGACTACGGGGGTCCTGAAGGGGTAGCCCCAAATCTAATTCAATAGGTGTACGTGCTACTCTACCAAAAACAAGCTCATAGGGAGAGAATCCTGTTGTTTCGTGACGGCTAGTGTTATACGCAAATACAGCCTGATCAATATGCAGATCCCAACTATCTGGGTGGTCGGCAACAAAGGTTGACAAGATTTCCTGTGAAGTCCTGTTTTGCCGCTCAACCTGTCCATCACATTGTGGGTGGTATGCCGTTGTTCTCGTTTTTAGAATGCCCATGACATCGCAAAGATGTTTAATTGAATGACTTTCAAAATTAGCACCCTGGTCGGAATGAAAAATGCGCGGGGGTCCAAAACGTGAAAACACACGAGAAACTAAAAGATTTGCAACCGTTTGTGCCTTCTGATCTTTAATGGCAAAAGCTTCACACCATTTCGTAAAGTGATCGCCGAACACAAGAATATGTTTATTCCCTCTGGCGGTTTCAGGGAGGGGCCCCATATAGTCCATGCCAAAAGGTTCGCTGACAATATTCGACTGCAACTGAGCTTGCCCTTGTTTTCGCATAGATTTGCTTTGTAGGCATTCAGTGCAGGATAGAATATAAGAGTGTACGTGATCTTGCATTTGTGGCCAGTAAAAACGCTCCTTGAGGCGCCCTAAAGTACGTGTAATGCCCATGTGACCCCCTGAAGGACCGGAATGTACACTAGTAAGTACTTGGTTGACCAAATGAGATGGTAAGACAATGACCCGTCGCGGGGGTCCAGTATTCGAAGGGGTATAGCGAACAAGTAGGCCATCGACAAGGTGTAATTCATTCCAACAATTCCAATATGCCCGCAGTTGAGGGTCGTCTTTCCATGCGAAGAAAGGCGGCTTGGGCATATAATTATGTTTAAACTGTATGACTGACTGGATAGCACGGTCTTGTTGCTGCTCTTTTTGTACATTGCAGTCAGATGTAAGTTGTACAAAACAGATCGAATTTGAAGCAGTTGCTTGAATAGGGGTAGTAGATCGACCCGTGGGAAAATCAGGCCCAAAACGAGACAGAGCATCAGCATTGGCATTTTCTGAACCATTCCGGTGCTGAACAGTAAAATCAAATTCCTGTAAATTCATAACCCACCTAGCAAGTCGGCCTCGGGGCTCCAAGGAATGAAGCCACGAAAGGGCACGATTATCAGTGAGAAGCTGAAAGGGTTTTCCCAGCAGATAAACACGAAAAGTTTGCGTTGCAAAAACGACTGCCAAAGCCTCTTTTTCCATTGCAGAATAATTTTTCTCACGGTCATTCAATGCTCGACTCGCATAGCTGATCACATGTTCATTACCATAAGAATCTTTCTGTGCCAAAACGGCACCTAAACCCTGATCGGAAGCATCTGTTTGAACAATAAATTCTTGGTCAAGCTGAGGGTAGGATAAAACTTGGGCAGAGCATAATAGATGTTTTAAAGTAGAAAAAGCAGTTTCATGATCAGAACTCCACACGAATTTAGAATCTTTTCTTGTTAATGCAGTCAAGGGGGCAGCAACGGTGGCAAAGTTAGGAATAAATTTACGATAATAACCTGCCAGGCCAAGAAATGATCTCACCTGTTCAAGGCTAGCTGGAGAAGGCAATTCAGATACAGCTGTGATTTTAGCAGGATCAGTGTGAATACCCTCAGCTGAGACAGTATGACCTAAATACAAACTTGGGTGCAGCAAAACAGACTTAGTGGTTTTACTTTTAAATTATATATGACGTTAATCGAGCTAAAACCTGTTCTAAACAGACACAATGTTGCTGATTCCCCTTAGAAGGAATAATAATGTCATCAAAATAGGAGTAGTATAGGGAGGCTAACGACCATATGGACTTTTTTAATGTTTAAGAGCGGCGCGGTTTTTTAAATGTTTAAGGAAAAGGCGCGGAAGTTTGAATTTTTAAGGAAAAGGTGTGGAAGTTTGAATGTTTAAGCTGCAGATTAGGGGGTGGTTTCAATTATTTTGGAAAATGAACATGTTGACTCGGGTTTCTGGAGGTGACGGAAGACGGAAGATCATCAGGTAGTATTTCATTTATAAGATAGTCAAACATTGTAAACCAATAATGAAACGGTTTATGTTCAGGATAAGAACATATTGAATCTCTGAGTGTATCTGCAATATCACACCGTCCAATTTGTTGTAAAATTGGTAAGAAATCAGAATAATCTAATTTCTTTTGACAATCCTCAAACCATAATTTGATAATGTTGTAAGTTATTTTGTGGCAATCATGAGGAGTTTTAAGCTCAATGTGAGATATTGTTTTGGTGTATTATGAAATGGAATTGCATAGAACAATGGCGTGTATGATGAGCAAATCTGGTTTATGATAAGACGTAAACGTTGATACCAAGTCCATAATTCGTTTTTATCTAAATGGTTCATGTTGTTACATATGATGAGGGGTGAATGAAGTAAAGAAGTGAATGTAGAATTTATAGTACCCACCTATCTCTCCCACCTTGTATAATAAGAAAGATGTTATAACGCATGTGCAACATAAAACGGAATATAAGAACGGAAAAATTAAAAATAAGTTAGTTATTAGATGTCTTCTGTAATGGATGTTCCTGATTGTTATTCATTGATAGATATGGTGATGAAGATGATCTCACATTTTATGAAGGTCAATTTTGGCAAAAAGCTGAAAAAACTGCATATGATGGAGAGATGTATCTTTGCATGTACCAATTGTGCAAATGGATAGGACAATTAGGTACAGAATACGAGAAATTTTACGCTGGAGTAAATAAAATGTGTAAAAAGCAGATTTCAAATTTGATGTTACTTTGAAAGAAATTGTGAACAGAACACCGAATGATTGTCACAAAATAACTTACAACTAGTGAAATGTTGGAATAGAAGTTACTGTCAGATGTTAGATTATTCTGACTTTATCGAAGTTTTGAAGAAATGGAAGAGAGGATATTGCAAAAGATGTGTATGGGTTTACAAGCAAATATCCAGAATTGAACCCGTTTCATTTCTGGTTTTATGTGTTTGATACGATAATAAATCAAGTGGAAGAAAAAAGATATGATTTTTTTGCGTTTCTGTTTAATACAGAAGAGGTGAATTCTGATTTAGATGTACTTCAGTTCAATCACAGAGGAAATGGAGACTATTGACGATGAGTTGTGTGCAAGATATGCTTCAAAAATGGTTTTTCCGATATCGATTTGAAGCAACTCCAAGAAGATTGTTACAAACTGTTAAGAGATTAGAATTAAAAACACATATGGATACTGATCTGTATTATGATATAGTTAGATTTGCTAATTGAAAAAAAAATGAAATAAAAAATGTTATTTTTTGTGTGTTTTCTAAATGTGCTTTAGTATTAAATAAAAAATCACATGTTATAAAGCATGCGCGACATACACTTAGTGAGCATAAGTTACGCACCACCGATGAAAAATGGCGTCTAAAGTGGCCCAAGGCCTGAGCAAGAAAATTTACATAGCAATAGATAAATACCAAACGAGTTTCAATTGCAAATTTTTTTAGCATAAATATACTCAGAATTTCATAAATTTTCAATTGAAAACATAATTTAAACTATATCATATTGTTTTATAATAATATTTAAAGAAAACTGCGAAGAGGTTTCTAAAAAATGTTCACAAAAATTTATCGAAATGGAGTAATTAAGAGCCAATAATTATAATTTTTTCACTCAAAGCCACGCAAATTCTCTCTCATTTGAAGAAGAATGTTTTAAGATTTTGAAAAATGTAAAAATTTGTCATGTAACTGTCTTGACCTTTTATAATTTTCAGTTTCAGTCTTTGTTTACTACTAGGGAAGCACATGTTTTGTTCTTTAAATTTCAGAGTGGGTTTTAAAAAATAAGCTTTTTGTTAATTTTACGCCGCAATTGTGCTACCACCAGCCCCCTTTTTCTTGTTTTCTTATCTTTATTATCAGTACGTAATAAACAATTCTGCATGTTCCTCATATTTATAGTTCTTTTTCATCTTTACTTAAAAATTTGTATCTTTTTTTCTTTTTTGCTCCATGAATTCAAATCCTCTTCTATTGGAAGATTGTACAAATGAAGTAGATAACATTAATAGAAAATTATGCGTCAACCCCTCTGAAAAGGTTGAAATAACTAAAATTTTCCCATTTATAATTCTTGACAAGGTTTTTTTTATCATCACTTGAAAAATTTGTCAAATAATTTATCTTTTTTTCGTCACCAGATTTGAAATTCATGAGCACATTCGGATAAGACTCTTTATTATTATCAAAATATTTTTGAATTTTTGTCTTCCATTGTTAAACACCACTTGATAATCAACATTTGTTGCAATTTCTTTAGTTGTTTTTCCTTGTGGAAAAGGAGTTTGCCATAAAATAAAAACAGTTACTGTTTTATGATGTGAACACTTTGTAAATAATTGTGCTACATCTGTATCATTTCACATTTCACTCATTAAATCGTCTAATACTATTATTCCATTTTCTGCTTGTTATAATTTCTCTTTGTTCAAACCTTTTATAAATTCAATATGGTTTTCACCAAATTCATTTTTCAATTTATCAAACAGTTCTTTTTGTTCAATTCCATAAAACCATAAAATATTTTTTAACAATTTTCCTTTATGATCATTTGTCACGGTTTTCCATTTACTTAATAACTTCATTAACCAAAATGTTTTTCCACAACCTGATTTACCAGTAAGTAATAACGTAAATGGATTTTTTAACGTAATGTCAAATATATTTGGTTCTTCATTCAAAATCCTATTTACTTCTGCATAATATTTTTCTAGCATTATCATTTTCATTAATTGTGAATGCTCCTTTCCTTTTTTTGTTGCTAATAATACATCATTATGCTTCCCATCACCAATATGATTTTGTTCATTTCCATCATCATCATCTGATTTATAATAGATATCATCTATTTTCTGTTTCAACATTTTTATCATCCACAACTTCTACCAATCATTATATAATATATTATATCACTTAAATTGACTTTTCTTCAAAATCATACATATAGTCCACATCATCATTAATTGTATCTAGATCATCAAAAGTTAACGTTGTCTGTTATTCATCCAAATCATCTAAAAACATTCATCACACATTTTCGTTTTTTCCTTTTTTTGAAATAAATCATCAATTTATTGTCTGTCAGCTTTTTTTTCTGCATAAATTATTTCATTTACCACATGTGTAATTCGATTAATCTCTTTCGGTGTATAATTTTTTCAAATAAGTAATGAAATATCTTTCATTTTGTCTTCTAACTTATAATTTACAACCTCCTCTTTATCGTCAATCAATTGGTTATTTGCTACTCCTATATTTGCATTACAAATAATTAATAATTCCATCAATTCCTTTTTCAAAACAGAATCCACTTCTTCACGCTTATTAATTTCTCTTTCTACTTGTTTTACATTTTCCATCAATTCATTCTCAAAATAACGAACATTATGTTCTCTTTTTAATAAATCATCTGTTTCTACAACCTCAAAATCTGTATTTTGAAAGAAATATTTCATTTTTGATAACTGATTAATGCTTCAAAACAATACTTTTGTACAAAACATTCCAATTGTATCTATATTATGTGACAATTTTTCTCTCAAATATGTTTCATAATTATTCACCATATCCTTTAAATTTATCATTGTTTCTAATGCTAGAATTTCTCGCAACTCATTATATTCCTTTTCAAAGATAAGCAACATAAATTTACTAACAAATGTTTGGAAACCTAATTGATATTTCAAATATGATTCACTCGTTTGAATTTTCACTTTTTTCTTACTTTCACAGTTCAAAATTTCCAACGCACATTTTGCAAAATCAAACAGGAGCACAAGACAAATCGTTTGTTTTTCTCTAGCTGAAAATTCATTCAAATTTATTAATCCTTCATTTTCAAAACTTCTGGTGTCTTGCATAAGTTTTTTTATCGATGGCATTTTGAATTATTCTCTTACATACAATTAATTATTTGTTCACTTTCATCTGATTAAATATTCTTTTTCTCATATGTTTTTTCATTTTCTTTCTTTTCTACAGAACACAAAATAAAAAAAAAAACAAGACAAAACATCTTTACTACGTAATATATAATTATAATGAATGATGTCTACTACATATAAAAAAAATCATAATGCATAACGTTCATTTCTATCAATGTTTTTTATTCCTCTTCTGAAGAGGAGGATGAATCTGATAAACCTGGAATCCTATGCTTCTCTCGCTGCTCCTTCACCATATTACTAAAGGAGTGATGCTTACCGCGTCCCCAGCCAGTTCCAGGAACACCTTTTTGGGCTATCCGCCTGTGTGTTTTTTTTCGGTGGCTCATTGTCACAATCGTTCATAAAATCATGATCCAAAATATCATCAAAGATTGATTCCTCATCAAGGTTTAAAATTGATGATGTTGCTTGCATCATTTCTTCAGTTTCCCCCATTAATTCATTTATGGTGGGAACTGATTTTGGCAACTCTTCAACCTTTTTCACAGGTTTAACCTCTGTAGCAGTTGCTTTTGCAACTGCTGGTTTTGGAGGAATATCCTTTTTCCTCGCCCCTTTTTCTTTCCTCGGATCATGAGGTTTTCCTTTTTATCCTCATATTTAACCTTCTTTGTCTCCTTTTTTTCAACAACATCTTCATCATCATCTTCATCATCATCCAAATCTCGCTTCAATCCAGTTTTAGCGGGTAAGTTAATACTTTTGACATTAAAGTCAGTATTAGCATAAAAATGCTTCATATTACTTGACTGTGCATTTGTTGGGAACATGATTTTAATTAAATTCAAAGTAATTCGATCTAAATTAATGCGTTTCTTAATTCCACCAATTAAGTGCTTTACATACATATTACAAAGACGGATCTCATTTACTGCATCTCAAATTTTCAAGATGGAATACATCTCCCCCTCCTCTAAACTAAATATAACATTCAGAAATCTATCTGTAAATGACGTAAAACCTACTGAATAGGTTAACAGAGATGTTGATAATTCATACGAAATCTCACGAGGATTGAGTTCGTCGAGTGTTTCTCTCACAACTCCTTTAATTGAAAACGGTGCAAGAACACATACGGTTCTCTTAACTTTAGCTGTAAATTTTGTAACGTCTAACATACCTTCTCCTGCACAACTTCTTGCAGCTTGCGTTGTTTTCTTTGTATACACCATTTTCAGCTCTTTTTTTTCTTTCTCTTCTTCTCTTTCTTCAGTTTTAGAAATCGTTTGTACAAAATTTGCCATTTCCCGGTTATTTAACTCGTGACAACAATAGTTATCTTCCATCCAATCATATTGCATTCCCCATCGTACCATCCATCAAATCATCATTTTGTCCAATCATATAATCGCGTCCACATTCCCAAGCAGTTAGACTTTGATTCCTATTCATCAAAACTAGTTTGAGCGCTTTATATCGATGAAATGCACTTACACTTTACTTCAACATTCAATTCCAATTTTTCTTCAATGTGGACACTTTCACGTGCACTACCATTCATAGTATACCTCAACCTTCAACAATAGTTATCTTCTATCCAATCATATTTCATTCCCCATCGTACCATCCATCAAATCATCATTTTGTCCAATCATATAATCGCGTCCACATTCCCAAGCAGTTAGACTTTGATTCCTATTCATCAAAACTAGTTTAAGCGCTTTATATCGATGAGATGCACTTACATTTTACTTCAACATTCAATTCCAATTTTTCTTCAACATGGACACTTTCACGTACACTACCATTCGTAGTATACCTCAACCTTTTTGGTTGATGTGCATCTACGAAGGAAAAAGGACCGATCAAACAGCAAAATGGATTAACGACAATCCAGTGTTCCACATTTTATGGGCAAATGATAACAGTTTAAAGATGAAATTTAGACATTTACGTGAACAACTCGTAAATGAAGTGAAGCAAATGGGATACAGCACACTCACATTCCCATATTGGTTTACTGACAACAACGCCAAAGAACCAGAGATCAAGAAACCACCGCCCATCGATTGGAAGACGTTCCGAATAAACACGCCAAAAACACAGAACCATCTTAACATATTGCCAGCTGAAATGTGGGATGATGACAGTGACGATTTGGATGTTCCTACATGCAACCAGGCGGAAGACGAGATTCCTGATGTTGAAGTTGAAGAAATATTTCCACCCGATGAGCAGGAACCGCTTTCATTCACCCGCTTTAAACAAGCAAATTCAAGATATAAATCTGAACTAGCCACATACAAATGGCTTAATGAGATTGACTCCGAAATTGATGAGCTTGAATTCTTTTTCGATTTATATGATAATCATTTTTAATAACTTTTATAATGATAAAATGATACAATGTTCAATAAAATTGTTCCTTTTCTCTTGTTACTCTACCTTACATTCTATAAACAACTTATCATCAACTATAAAACCTCGCTCACTGAGCTTCGATAATGGCATCATACATGGAACTCCTGAAGGTATGTTTTTAACACTTTTTGGTTTCTTAAAAGCTTCACTTTCTACTTTTGTTCTAAATGTTTCCTGAACATCTAAATTTCTGCTATGTTGATTAATTATTCTTAATGTTACTTGCTTATCTAGTGGCCATGATACAATGTTATCATACAATCCTTTATATACCATAATATATAAACTAATAAACCTATTCTGCGCTCCGTGTGATTGATCTCCATTCAAGTAGATTCTTAAACCCATTTTATATCCAAAATTACTCGTTAAAAATACTGGACCCATGATTTGATCGTGTTGCATCCATCACCGCTTCCCTTCTTTCATTAACAAAATTATCAATAATCCAAATCATATTGCCATTCATCGACTCTGGATGATAATAGTTCTCTTCTAACCTTTTTATCCTCAAATCATTTTTAATCTGATTATTCTCTAACATTCGAATCTCATGAAAATCCATCTGTTCTGTTTTATCAACCTTACTCTTTAGTAATGTATCTACTTTCATTTGTACACTTCTCTGTTCATCCAACAGATCTTCAAATAATTCCCCATTCTTTATTACTTTACCTCTTATTTCTTTCATTTCTCTTTCCAACTTCAATCCTGAATTCTTCTGCTCATCTAACAACTCACCAATTAATTCCGCATTAATTTCACTTTTTTATCTTCTCTTTTCAATGCAATAAGTTGTGTTTTCAACTCAGTCATCTCTTTCTCTAAATTCTTCTCTGAATTAGTTGTCTGACTCACTAATTCTGTATTTCGCTCCCATTCTAAATTTTTGATCTGTTGATCTATATATCGCAATTTCTCCTCATGCGATAGATGTAACAAGTCTCTTACTTCCATTTTGACTATGCTTTATTACTTCAATTTCTTTCCCTCATTTCATTTTAAATTGTTTTATTCAACTTTTTTTTTAACTCATTTTAAATCATAAACACTTCCTGATCGTTTATTATTCATAAATCAACTTCCCATCTTTCACCATTTTCTTTTGTAGACTTATACATTCACGAATATATTCACTTTGATTAGTCCATATTTTCAAATCTTTTGATCAGAAATAATATAACAATTTTGCAATTCTCCCATTCCCATCTGCAAACGGATGGATCCATAAAAACCTTACTATAAACTCCCACGCATTCATCTTTTCTTGTTGTGTAATCAATTTTTGTAACTCACTTTCAATTTTATCAGGATGACAATACTGATACACTTCACCTTCATATTTTGTACATCTAACTTTTGTGAAAACTCTGAAGCTCTTTCATTTTTCATTATATATGAGTGTGCTTCTTTTATCATTTCTATATCTATCAATTTTGAATAACATAAAGAGGATTTCAAATATATAAACGCATTTTTCAAATCCGATCTTTCATTTTCTGTTACACAAATACTCATCAACATTCGTTCTTCGATATCTTTCAGCACAATCTTGTAATCCATCAACTATTTTCTTATATTCACCATCAAAATCCCAATCAAATCCCTGATTTTTAAATTTTAAATTCAGAGTTTCAATTTCAACTTGATTTTGTTCTAATGTTCGCTTTATTTCACCAACTGTTTCTAACAACTTCTCACCCCAATCTGACATATATTAACTTTGCATAATAATTCATCATTTACTCCTCTTATGTTTTTCTGGATTTTCTCCATTTTGTTCATTTGCTCCTGCCTGCAGTTTTCCATTTTTATCCTTATAACCTTTTTTTCTACTTTATATTCACAAAAAATAACAAATTCTTTTTATACTTTAAAATAATTTAAATCGCCTCCAGAAACCCGAGTCAACATGTTCATTTTCCAAAATAATTTAAACCACCGCCTAATCCGCAGCTTAAACATTCAAACTTCCACGCCTTTTCCTTAAACATTTAAAAAACCGCGCCGCTCTTAAACATTAAAAATGTCCATATGGTCGTTAGCCTCCCTATACTACTAATAGCAAAGGCAGCTGTCATAATGGAGACCAGACATAATAATTTACATAGCACGATCGAAAGATGCAGGTGCATCAGAAAATCCAAAAGGGACACATAGAAATTCCCAGCT